>JAUJYZ010001248.1:0-120077 GCA_033675265.1 Actinostola sp. cb2023
CTTTGAACTCTAATTTAAATAATTAATATAAAAAGCCTCCTGCATCATATTTAAGCGTTTTACTATGCAGGAAATTGTTATACAAGTTGAATCAGAGTTAGTCCATAGTATATATATCAAATGAGGACAATTGCAAATAGTATCGGTAAGGCTGATTTAGGCTAAAATGAAATATGATACTTTTCAATTTAAGATCATTTAAAAATATTTTTCTTCACCGTCCTCATTGGGATTATAAGTAATGACTTACCCCCTATTCATATCCATAAAAATATCAGACATGAAAACACTTTACTATAATGCAGAAGGCTTTTATAAAATTATATTTCAATTAGAGTTCAAAGGTCACATACCAAGTTTCCATGGAAACTGTTATGAATTTTTTGTTTAGGTCGTGGCTATATATTATTTGTCAAAGTTTTAAGGCAAAAGATTGCAAAGATAAGGAGAAAGACTACCCCCTCATCAAATAAACGGCAGCCATTTTGAAACCCAGGCCTTAATGCACTTGAGAGAAGAGCACCTCGAAATTAGTTAAAGGACGAAGTTTCAGCGCATAATGTCTGACACAGGAGAAATGGGAATAAAAAATAAAATTGATCGTTTTCTAAGATTTTGTTTGGAAAATGCGTTGGATGGCAAGAGCCATGCCATCCAATGCATTTTCCAAACAAAATCTTAGAAAACGATGGATTATATTTTTATTCCATTTCTCCTGTGTCTTCTGAAACTTCGTCCTTTAAACTAATTTCGAGGTGCTCTTCTCATTTTTGGAGTTCATTTTGACACTGCTGTTCGATTTAAGGGGGTTGGGTCACGTGACCTCTTAGTGCAAGTCGCCTATTGCTGAAATGAAAAAAAAAGGTGTCAGGTTCCTCAATACACTGATATGATTTTAGAAGTCTTTGCTTTCATTTATTCATTTTCACCCATCCACACAAATGCATTTTGTTTGAAAACTCATACATTTTGAAAACTCATACATTTTGAAAACTCATACATTTTTGGCCTGGCCGTCTACACTAAAACTGACATTGGAAAATGCTGTTTGTTTACAATGATTCTGAATTACAATGTATGTTACATGTATGAAAACAATTGATTCATGAAAGCAAATGTAAATGGCCAAGCACTGGGGCATCAAAAACAGTATTCTCATACCTCGCTCGATGATGCACTTTCAGGAGTGTCATTGCATGCATGATCTGTTCTCTCTTACTGTACTTGGTGTCGACAAAGTCTGAAAACCAAAACAAATATAAAAATTGAAACTGCATTACAGTATGTGGTGAACACTGTTCAGTTAATGTGTAATAATATGTCGGTTCTTATATAGCGCATTTCACATTTGTCTCAAATGCGCTTTACAACCGATGGAGGACTTTATTTTTCAGGCTGCATATGAAAGGCGCCTACGGCAGCCGAGCAGCTTACAATCATGTACCCTGGGTAGCAGAGGTTCAGTATTATGTTTTCTCTCTCGAGCCATAGGCGCTCTCGTAGAGTTTAGAGAGAGATAAAATAATAGTCTCTGCATGCTACCCAGGGTATACACATTAACTGAACAGTGTTCACAATTAGAACCGTTCACAATTAGAAACCACATACTGTACTCTTTGGATGGCATTTGAAAATTAAATAAATAAATCTGATTAATTAATTTAATTATTATTTTTTCCCTCTACGATGCTTAATTGTAGCAAAAAGAATATGGCATATACTGTGGTTCTAGTGATATAACCATGACCTGACATCATTAACCCCCAGGGTATCCTGCTGAATTATTTGACACAATATATGTTGCATGAGAATGACTGAATGAGAATGTCACTATAAAGTATATATTTCTTTCTTCACTGACTTCGATCATTAAATTTACATGCACACTATCAGTTATATCATATATACCTTGTCAGATATCCCTGCACTAGATGATGAAGATGCATTGTGTGAAGCAGCTCTTACACGATGAGATCAGTTATATCATATATACCTTGTCAGATATCCCTGCACTAGATGATGAAGATGCATTGTGTCAAGCAGCTCTTACACGATGAGATCAGTTATATCATATATACCTTGTCAGATATCCCTGCACTAGATGATGAAGATGCATTGTGTGAAGCAGCTCTTACACGATGAGATCAGTTATATCATATATACCTTGTCAGATATCCCTGCACTAGATGATGAAGATGCATTGTGTCAAGCAGCTCTTACACCCTTTCAGTGATGAGAATGATACATTTTAGAATAGAATTAGATTCAACACTGGTCCATATTTTGAAAATCAACATCTTGTACTGAGACATGTATCCTAAATGTATACAATGTATCCTTCATCCTAAGGGGAGCTTAATTATAGAATGATATATATAAATTATAGGAATGTTTTGCTAGGTTTTGCTGGGTATAATGCATGCAAGCTATAAAATGAACTTTACAAATACAAAAAAAAAACTACCAATGCAAAAGCCCTTCTTCTTTTGGGGGTATTTCCCTGATATATCAGTTCTGAAGCAGGTGATATAAGTTCTGTCAATAAATCACATCAAAAAAAAATTATTATTTGTAACAATGTTTATTTTGAATGTTTGCATAATAATTAATTCAATTAAGTTAATAGCAGTATATTTGTCATTCTAATGAAATTGACATGTATATATAGAATAAAAAAAAACATTTATCATTGTATCACTGTGCTCCCAAGATCTCTTAATATTTATAGTATGTAATATGTAATAGGGTCTCGATAGTATGTAATATTTTATTTATTTATTTATATGTAGTATGTAATATTTTATTTATTTTAAATTATTATTTGAGGGCCATGAGTTCATCAGTGAAAACTGTTAAATGTACCCTCGTGAAATAAAGTTTATTATTATTATTCTTATTATTCTTATTCTTATTATTATTATTATTATTATTATTATTATTATTATTATTATTATTATTAATATTAAAATGTGTGTGTGAATAATTGCTAAATCAGACCAGACTCGGATTGGGATCAGGCAGTCTTTATTGATACATTTAACCAACATGACAATTAATACTTATGCTAAATAGAATACAACCTATATTCCTATTATTCCCTTGAATAATAAGTCCTTACTATAATTACTATATATAAATACATAAAAACATTAATACAAATTTAAATCAGAAACTACCTGTGGAGTGGCGGGTGGGTAAACGCTATATAAAGCTAATGCTGCTTAGTTCGCTTGCTTCAAATGCTGAACTGCTAATGCTGATAGTACATGTCAAGACATGTCATGTGTTCCAGACTTAGATGCTTATATATACATATTCGAACTAAACCAGACACATTCCTAGTGGTTTCCTAGTTATGTGTGATCTAGCCTATGTGGTACATTCTTTCTAACTATGTCATACCAGGTGCTATTATCAAATATCCTGTTCCTGTCCCGTCCGCCTTCCAGATTTAGACTCATATTAACTTAGTCAATATCCACCTAAATCAGACCAGACTCGGATTGGGATCAGGCAGTCTTTATTGATACATTTAACCAACATGACAATTAATACTTATGCTAAATAGAATAAAACCTATATTCCTATTATTCCCTTGAATAATAAGTCCAAACCCAGAGTAGGTATATATTAGTAAATTAGTGTTGTGAGTTGTTTGAAGAGTAAGAAAGGATGGATTTGCATAACATGTTAAGCAGAGTTTAGTCTAATAGAAGAACGGCATAGTTAGATAGACCAAGGACAGCGTCAGAGCGCCAGTCCCCTAGCACGGGTGACAGGTCACATTAGAGTCAGTATTTTGGGCAATATTTGCTGTATTTTCCTTTATTGGGTTATAAGCTCGTCCGAAGCTGTATTTGTCTGTCTGTATTTGTTTCTGGTGACCTTTAGATATCCGAACCCCCAACAGTAATCCGAACCCCGACATCTGGTTTTATTTATGGTCTTTCGCTGACGTCATAAATAAAACCAGATGTCGGGGTTCGGATTACTGTTGGGGGTTCGGATATCTATAAGGTCACCAGAAACAAATACAGACAGACAAAATACAGCTTCGGAGAGCTTATAAACCAATACGGAAAATACAAATATTACCCAAAATACTGACTCTACGTGACCTGTTGCCCGTGCCCCTAGGGCCTTGATAAGCTCTATCGGGATTCCTGACTGATATGCGAATGATGCTCCACCTCTTCGAAATGAATGCCCAGAATTTTTGCTGGATTGACCCCGATCAGTGTGAGATGATGCTTTAGCTTGTTAATGAGTACATACCATACGTAAAACACTTATGTGTGTCAGTAGACCTGATCGAGATAGTTCAAAGGCCGCGCGAGTTAGTAGTGTCATTTAGCGTAAAATGAAAAGCGTGGTTGGTCGCAGTAACTGGGCAGAGTTTGCTATAAGGAATACAAAGGGATAGGAATTTTTACCTCCCTTTCTCGAAATTGAATAGTTTTACTCCAGCGAATGACGATCAGAATGCCCCATGAGAAAATCTTAAAATCGGCCTTGGTCAGTTGTTTACCGGGGTCAAACTTGCTGGTTGATAATGGTACTAAGTGAGATTTGCGGAACATACCGAAGAAAGCCACTAGGCATATCGCCCAAAAGGATGAGTCAAGGCTGTTTGTAAAGCAGAGTGTCGAGTGAATGTCCATTAAAATAGCCGGTGTGATAGGCAGTTTTTGCTGTGGTGGTGAGCCTTTGACTCGGTTAATGCCCGTAAGTAACGATTTTAGTGCCCAGTTGTCGAGGAGTGGGTTAGGGAGTCCGAACTCCTTATGCAATATGCCTATGATATTTAAGTAACTACGAATGGATGAGGGTTTTAAAATTCGAGCTAAGAAAGCGGCATATTGTAACAAGTGCGAGTGCTGAAGTGGGACCGGTTGATAGCCCATATGCGTACAGAAGTTGAGGAAGGTATTACGATGAGTTTTGTAAGTTGACTTGGTGGATTCGGCAAACAGATGAGTGCGATATTCACTGATTTCCGTTTCTAACTGCTTTGCCAGGCCGGGATCCCGTGCATCTGCAAAAAACGAAGCCGTAGCTATGAGCTGACATGTGTAGTTCTAGTGGAGTAGAATTGAGAAATGTCTGAGAATATTGTGTGCTGCATATTGCATGAAACTTAAGTAGATGCTGCGGTTCATGGATACGTGAAATGGAGTCCGCCAAAATATTACGCTTGCCTTCCAAGTAAACCGCTTTGATATGAAAATTATGTAGGGCTGAAAGCCAAAATAATTGGCGCAATTCCCTCATAATGTTGCCGTTTGCAGTAGTGCCTTTGTTGATGATCTGGACAGCCGCCTGGTTATCGCTGTGAATAACTATGCGTTTGTTAGCCCAAAGTGGAGCCCAACGTTTAGCAGCTAAAATGATAGCCAGAGTTTCCTTGTGATTGATGTGTAGATTTGCCCAGTGTTGGCTATCAATAGGAAAATTGTGATAATACCAATCGCCCCGAAAAAAACCTGCCGCCGCGATATTACATGCGTCAGTAACCACATCCTCTGTTGGTAGGGTTTCCAGAAACAACCGCGTGCCATTAAAAACCTTCAAAAACTGTCCCCACCAAGTTATATCCTCTTTGAATTGCTCGTCCAGTATTGATTTTGCGCTGAAGGACAGGTTATTCATGGTATCGAGAATGCGACGTAAAAAGGTTCTACCCCCGTGGACAACTCTACACGCAAAATTCAATTTGCCTGCTAAACGCTGAAGTTGTTTCTTGCTTGCGCGTCGCTTGCTCTGAAACTCGCACACTACTTGTCGTAGTTCTTCTACTTTTTCATCTGGTAACCTCATGCTGCACGATATTGTGTCTAGTTCGACTCCTAGAAAGGTTAAACGCTGTGTCGGAGGGATCAATTTGCGTTCGCTTAACGTAAATCCTAAATCTTGTAATAATTTTCTCAAGGTGTCGTATGCCAGCCGGCAATCGGCCTCAGTTGCTCCGATCACCAGAAAATCATCGAGATATACTATAATATCGTCATAACCCCTGCGTGACATCATACGTCTCACCGATTGTGTGAGTCTATGAAAGATGAGTGGGCTAGATTTCGCTCCGAACGGAAGCCGTGTATCGTAAAAATACGTGTCAACGTTATCTCCGGAAAACCGCCACTTACACCCTGTTGCGCGATAGTTATCAGGATGAATAGGCACAGATCGATAAGCATGCCTGAGGTCGATCTTGGCCATAAAATAATTCGGTTTTAAAAGCTTAATAGCATCGTCGAGTTTTTGAAATTGAAAATGCTCGTTCGTTATGTAATCATTTACTGCTTGCCCGTGCGGTCGGGAACAATCGTGAATAATGCGAATTTCGTTAGTGTTAGGTTTAGGAATTGCTCCTAGCGCACTAACAATAGTAGGTTTTTGCTTAGTAATGACGTAATTGCCTTGCGATAGTTCTTCTCGGATAGTTTGTTCTACTAAATGCCGGTTAATGGAGTTGGTAGCTGATCTATAGTTATCCATGTTTACTTCATTAAAACGAGTACCTATTTGTGTGAGTTGAAACCCGTTTTGAATGCCCTCTTGGAGAAATTCTGCGTCCTCATCATTTTCCAGTTCTTTAAGCCACAAATCACGGTTTAGTGGGTTAGTATTGTCAAAGGTTAGTCATGCTTGGGAATTAGGTGATCTATGTGTGTGTCCTGCGTGCGGTTGGCCACAAGCTTTGCCGGAAACCTTGCGATTGCATTCATGAGCGAAATTACAAGCTTCACGCACACACCCACGTGGGCTGTTAAAATTGCGGCAAATTATTTTCCCCTCGGTGTTAGTGTTAGCGAAATTCATACGTATTGAGTTATTAGTTGGTTTCAGAGAGTTAGCGGCGTTTTGCATAGGAGAAAGCGTTACTATGTGTAAATGGTTGGAGTCAAAATTCCAGGGATAATGGTAAATAGCCTGCATCCTACGAAATTCGTTATCGTAGCGCACCACCGACTTCCACTCATATTTGTTAGCTAGCTCCATTATCTTAATTGAATATGCTAGATAGTGCTGGATATCTGTGAGCGATCCTAATTTTCCTTCTAACAAAAGAGTATAAAAAATTCGCGTATTTCCTATCATCCACTGTTGCATTGTTATAGATTCTAATTTAGGCTTTTTGGGCCCGTATGTTACTGAAATGCGGGCCATGCCTTGACTTCCTAACGTTTCCTCTTGTTCTTGAGGAACAAGAGAATCTACAAAGTCTGGTATAAGATATATTTTCTCACCACATCCACGTGCTGGCTTGAGGAACATCTCCGAAATGGTTTGCTTGGGTGTGGATCCATCGTGGAGAAGTTGGGCGATTGGGTGATTTGTGCTAGAACCTAGTTGCGGTGGCAACTGTCCTGCCTCTGCTTGGTCTGCGGCTCGTAGAAGCTCATCCAGCGGAGTAGGGTTGAGGTTGTAGGGTTGAGGTTGTAAGGGTGAGGCTGTGTTTCTTCGACGTAATTCTTCGATGGTCGCCCTTTTTTCTTTTATCTGCTGAGCCATATCATGTTCCCTTGCTGCTTCATTTAATTCCTGCTCCTCCAGCTGAAGTGCCTCCAGGCTCTCCCTCATTTCTTCGAGTTTCGACTTCTTTTCTAGTTTTGTTCTTCTGGGAGAGCTTCTCTCTTCACCTTCACAGAAGGGGGAAGGAATGCCCCACACATGTTCCTCGATGGGTGTTTTGCAGCCCGGACACTTCTTGTTTCTTTTCCTTGATTTTGCTGAAGCCATTTTTTGAATTGTTAAACGCTATATAAAGCTAATGCTGCTTAGTCGCTTGCTTCAAATGCTGAACTGCTAATGCTGATAGTACATGTCAAGACATGTCATGTGTACAGCTTAGATGCTTATATATACATATTTACTAAACCACACATTCCTAGTGGTTTCCTAGTTATGTTATCTAGCCTATGTGGTACATTCTTTCTAACTATGTCACCAGGTGCTATTATCAAATATCCTGTTCCTGTCCCGTCCGCCTTCCAGATTTAGACTCATATTAACTTAGTCAATATCCACATAAAAACTAATTAATGATAAAAATAATTGATGACTTTTGTTGGCTCTGATTCCCTTTCAGTAGTGGATGATTCAGGTTCTGATGGTTCTCTTTGGAATGCTGTAATGACAAAATTATTATTAACATTGTGTCTTTTAACTCATGAACATAGATTTCTTAGTGTGCATACTAAAATATGATTGGCTGATTAAACCTGATGTCTGTGCATAAATGCTTTTTCATTTCACTACGTGACTCGATCGGGAATTGTTTTCAAAACTTTGAAAACACTAACTAGTAGAATTGGTCCTATACCTTTTTTTTTTGAAAATAAATAAAATAAAAAAGGGATTAGCTATTTATACTTAATATTTACATTAAATTCTTGTACAAATATATATATACACATGTATACCTTGAACTTGCTGAACTGGATTGTTTCTTCAAGAATTCTAATGTCATCCAATGAAACACTGGTCTCCAGTTCTTTCTCATCAATGTCAATGCCCAACGTTCTTTCATCAACATCCTCAGTAGGCTGTATTGTTCTTTCTCATCAATGTCAATGCCCAACGTTCTTTCATCAACATTCTCAGTAGGCTGTATTGTTCTTTCTCATCAATGTCAATACCCAACGTTCTTTCATCAACATTCTCAGTAGGCTGTATTGTTCTTTCTCATCAATGTCAATACCCAACGTTCTTTCATCAACATCCTCAGTAGGCTGTATTGTTCTTTCTCATCAATGTCAATGCCCAACGTTCTTTCATCAACATTCTCAGTAGGCTGTATTGTTCTTTCTCATCAATGTCAATGCCCAACGTTCTTTCATCAACATTCTCAGTAGGCTGTGTTGTTCTTTCTCATCGATGTCAATGCCCAACGTTCTTTCATCAACATTCTCAGTAGGCTGTATTGTTCTTTCTCATCAATGTCAATGCCCAACGTTCTTTCATCAACATTCTCAGTAGGCTGTATTGTTCTTTCTCATCAATGTCAATGCCCAACGTTCTTTCATCAACATTCTCAGTAGGCTGTATTGTTCTTTCTCATCAATGTCAATGCCCAACGTTCTTTCATCAACATTCTCAGTAGGCTGTATTGTTCTTTCTCATCAATGTCAATGCCCAACGTTCTTTCATCAACATTCTCAGTAGGCTGTATTGTTGTTTCTCATCAATGTCAATGCCCAACGTTCTTTCATCAACATTCTCAGTAGGCTGTGTTGTTCTTTCTCATCAATGTCAATGCCCAACGTTCTTTCATCAACATTCTCAGTAGGCTGTGTTGTTCTTTCTCATCAATGTCAATGCCCAACGTTCTTTCATCAACATTCTCAGTAGGCTGTGTTGTTCTTTCTCATCAATGTCAATGCCCAACGTTCTTTCATCAACATTCTCAGTAGGCTGTGTTGTTCTTTCTCATCAATGTCAATGCCCAACGTTCTTTCATCAACATTCTCAGTAGGCTGTATTGTTCTTTCTCATCGATGTCAATGCCCAACGTTCTTTCATCAACATTCTCAGTAGGCTGTATTGTTCTTTCTCATCAATGTCAATGCCCAACGTTCTTTCATCAACATTCTCAGTAGGCTGTATTGTTCTTTCTCATCAATGTCAATGCCCAACGTTCTTTCATCAATGTCCTCAGTAGGCTGTATTGTTCTTTCTCATCAATGTCAATGCCCAACGTTCTTTCATCAACATTCTCAGTAGGCTGTATTGTTCTTTCTCATCAATGTCAATGCCCAACGTTCTTTCATCAACATTCTCAGTAGGCTGTATTGTTCTTTCTCATCAATGTCAATGCCCAACGTTCTTTCATCAATGTCCTCAGTAGGCTGTATTGTTGTTTCTCATCAATGTCAATGCCCAACGTTCTTTCATCAACATTCTCAGTAGGCTGTATTGTTCTTTCTCATCAATGTCAATGCCCAACGTTCTTTCATCAATGTCCTCAGTAGGCTGTATTGTTCTTTCTCATCAATGTCAATGCCCAACGTTCTTTCATCAACATTCTCAGTAGGCTGTATTGTTCTTTCTCATCAATGTCAATGCCCAACGTTCTTTCATCAACATTCTCAGTAGGCTGTATTGTTCTTTCTCATCAATGTCAATGCCCAACGTTCTTTCATCAACATTCTCAGTAGGCTGTATTGTTCTTTCTCATCAATGTCAATGCCCAACGTTCTTTCATCAACATTCTCAGTAGGCTGTGTTGTTCTTTCTCATCAATGTCAATGCCCAACGTTCTTTCATCAACATTCTCAGTAGGCTGTATTGTTCTTTCTCATCAATGTCAATGCCCAACGTTCTTTCATCAACATTCTCAGTAGGCTGTATTGTTCTTTCTCATCAATGTCAATGCCCAACGTTCTTTCATCAACATTCTCAGTAGGCTGTGTTGTTCTTTCTCATCAATGTCAATGCCCAACGTTCTTTCATCAACATTCTCAGTAGGCTGTATTGTTCTTTCTCATCAATGTCAATGCCCAACGTTCTTCATCAACATTCTCAGTAGGCTGTGTTGTTCTTTCTCATCAATGTCAATGCCCAACGTTCTTTCATCAACATTCTCAGTAGGCTGTATTGTTCTTTCTCATCAATGTCAATGCCCAACGTTCTTTCATCAACATCCTCAGTAGGCTGTATTGTTCTTTCTCATCAATGTCAATGCCCAACGTTCTTTCATCAACATTCTCAGTAGGCTGTATTGTTCTTTCTCATCAATGTCAATGCCCAACGTTCTTTCATCAACATTCTCAGTAGGCTGTATTGTTCTTTCTCATCAATGTCAATGCCCAACGTTCTTTCATCAACATTCTCAGTAGGCTGTATTGTTCTTTCTCATCAATGTCAATGCCCAACGTTCTTTCATCAACATTCTCAGTAGGCTGTATTGTTCTTTCTCATCAATGTCAATGCCCAACGTTCTTTCATCAACATCCTCAGTAGGCTGTATTGTTCTTTCTCATCAATGTCAATGCCCAACGTTCTTTCGTCAACATTCTCAGTAGGCTGTATTGTTCTTTCTCATCAATGTCAATGCCCAACGTTCTTTCATCAACATTCTCAGTAGGCTGTGTTGTTCTTTCTCATCAATGTCAATGCCCAACGTTCTTTCATCAACATTCTCAGTAGGCTGTATTGTTCTTTCTCATCAATGTCAATGCCCAACGTTCTTTCATCAACATTCTCAGTAGGCTGTATTGTTCTTTCTCATCAATGTCAATGCCCAACGTTCTTTCATCAACATTCTCAGTAGGCTGTATTGTTCTTTCTCATCAATGTCAATACCCAACGTTCTTTCATCAACATCCTCAGTAGGCTGTATTGTTCTTTCTCATCAATGTCAATACCCAACGTTCTTTCATCAACATCCTCAGTAGGCTGTATTGTTCTTTCTCATATGTCAATGCCCAACGTTCTTTCATCAACATTCTCAGTAGGCTGTATTGTTCTTTCTCATCAATGTCAATGCCCAACGTTCTTTCATCAACATTCTCAGTAGGCTGTATTGTTCTTTCTCATCAATGTCAATGCCCAACGTTCTTTCATCAACATTCTCAGTAGGCTGTATTGTTCTTTCTCATCAATGTCAATGCCCAACGTTCTTTCATCAACATTCTCAGTAGGCTGTATTGTTCTTTCTCATCAATGTCAATGCCCAACGTTCTTTCATCAACATTCTCAGTAGGCTGTGTTGTTCTTTCTCATCAATGTCAATGCCCAACGTTCTTTCATCAACATTCTCAGTAGGCTGTATTGTTCTTTCTCATCAATGTCAATGCCCAACGTTCTTTCATCAACATTCTCAGTAGGCTGTGTTGTTCTTTCTCATCAATGTCAATGCCCAACGTTCTTTCATCAACATTCTCAGTAGGCTGTGTTGTTCTTTCTCATCAATGTCAATGCCCAACGTTCTTTCATCAACATCCTCAGTAGGCTGTATTGTTCTTTCTCATCAATGTCAATGCCCAACGTTCTTTCATCAACATCCTCAGTAGGCTGTGTTGTTCTTTCTCATCAATGTCAATGCCCAACGTTCTTTCATCATCAACATTCTCAGTAGGCTGTATTGTTCTTTCTCATCAATGTCAATGCCCAACGTTCTTTCATCAACATTCTCAGTAGGCTGTATTGTTCTTTCTCATCAATGTCAATGCCCAACGTTCTTTCATCAACATTCTCAGTAGGCTGTATTGTTCTTTCTCATCAATGTCAATGCCCAACGTTCTTTCATCAACATCTCAGTAGGCTGTATTGTTCTTTCTCATCAATGTCAATGCCCAACGTTCTTTCATCAACATTCTCAGTAGGCTGTATTGTTCTTTCTCATCAATGTCAATGCCCAACGTTCTTTCATCAACATCCTCAGTAGGCTGTATTGTTCTTTCTCATCAATGTCAATGCCCAACGTTCTTTCATCAACATCCTCAGTAGGCTGTATTGTTCTTTCTCATCAATGTCAATGCCCAACGTTCTTTCATCAACATCCTCAGTAGGCTGTATTGTTCTTTCTCATCAATGTCAATGCCCAACGTTCTTTCATCAACATTCTCAGTAGGCTGTATTGTTCTTTCTCATCAATGTCAATGCCCAACGTTCTTTCATCAACATCCTCAGTAGGCTGTATTGTTCTTTCTCATCAATGTCAATGCCCAACGTTCTTTCATCAACATTCTCAGTAGGCTGTATTGTTCTTTCTCATCAATGTCAATGCCCAACGTTCTTTCATCAACATCCTCAGTAGGCTGTATTGTTCTTTCTCATCAATGTCAATGCCCAACGTTCTTTCATCAACATTCTCAGTAGGCTGTATTGTTCTTTCTCATCAATGTCAATGCCCAACGTTCTTTCATCAACATTCTCAGTAGGCTGTATTGTTCTTTCTCATCAATGTCAATGCCCAACGTTCTTTCATCAACATTCTCAGTAGGCTGTATTGTTCTTTCTCATCAATGTCAATGCCCAACGTTCTTTCATCAACATTCTCAGTAGGCTGTATTGTTCTTTCTCATCAATGTCAATGCCCAACGTTCTTTCATCAACATCCTCAGTAGGCTGTATTGTTCTTTCTCATCAATGTCAATGCCCAACGTTCTTTCATCAACATTCTCAGTAGGCTGTATTGTTCTTTCTCATCAATGTCAATGCCCAACGTTCTTTCATCAACATCCTCAGTAGGCTGTATTGTTCTTTCTCATCAATGTCAATGCCCAACGTTCTTTCATCAACATTCTCAGTAGGCTGTATTGTTCTTTCTCATCAATGTCAATGCCCAACGTTCTTTCATCAACATCCTCAGTAGGCTGTATTGTTCTTTCTCATCAATGTCAATGCCCAACGTTCTTTCATCAACATCCTCAGTAGGCTGTATTGTTCTTTCTCATCAATGTCAATGCCCAACGTTCTTTCATCAACATTCTCAGTAGGCTGTATTGTTCTTTCTCATCAATGTCAATGCCCAACGTTCTTTCATCAACATTCTCAGTAGGCTGTATTGTTCTTTCTCATCAATGTCAATGCCCAACGTTCTTTCATCAACATCCTCAGTAGGCTGTATTGTTCTTTCTCATCAATGTCAATGCCCAACGTTCTTTCATCAACATCCTCAGTAGGCTGTATTGTTCTTTCTCATCAATGTCAATGCCCAACGTTCTTTCATCAACATTCTCAGTAGGCTGTATTGTTCTTTCTCATCAATGTCAATGCCCAACGTTCTTTCATCAACATTCTCAGTAGGCTGTATTGTTCTTTCTCATCAATGTCAATGCCCAACGTTCTTTCATCAACATCCTCAGTAGGCTGTATTGTTCTTTCTCATCAATGTCAATGCCCAACGTTCTTTCATCAACATTCTCAGTAGGCTGTATTGTTCTTTTCTCATCAATGTCAATGCCAACGTTCTTTCATCAACATTCTCAGTAGGCTGTATTGTTCTTTCTCATCAATGTCAATGCCCAACGTTCTTTCATCAACATTCTCAGTAGGCTGTATTGTTCTTTCTCATCAATGTCAATGCCCAACGTTCTTTCATCAACATTCTCAGTAGGCTGTATTGTTCTTTCTCATCAATGTCAATGCCCAACGTTCTTTTCTTTCAATCAACATCAACATTCTCAGTAGGCTGTATTGTTCTTTCTCATCAATGTCAATGCCCAACGTTCTTTCATCAACATTCTCAGTAGGCTGTATTGTTCTTTCTCATCAATGTCAATGCCCAACGTTCTTTCATCAACATTCTCAGTAGGCTGTATTGTTCTTTCTCATCAATGTCAATGCCCAACGTTCTTTCATCAACATTCTCAGTAGGCTGTATTGTTCTTTCTCATCAATGTCAATGCCCAACGTTCTTTCATCAACATCCTCAGTAGGCTGTATTGTTCTTTCTCATCAATGTCAATGCCCAACGTTCTTTCATCAACATTCTCAGTAGGCTGTATTGTTCTTTCTCATCAATGTCAATGCCCAACGTTCTTTCATCAACATTCTCAGTAGGCTGTATTGTTCTTTCTCATCAATGTCAATGCCCAACGTTCTTTCATCAACATTCTCAGTAGGCTGTATTGTTCTTTCTCATCAATGTCAATGCCCAACGTTCTTTCATCAACATTCTCAGTAGGCTGTATTGTTCTTTCTCATCAATGTCAATGCCCAACGTTCTTTCATCAACATCTCAGTAGGCTGTATTGTTCTTTCTCATCAATGTCAATGCCCAACGTTCTTTCATCAACATTCTCAGTAGGCTGTATTGTTCTTTCTCATCAATGTCAATGCCCAACGTTCTTTCATCAACATTCTCAGTAGGCTGTATTGTTCTTTCTCATCAATGTCAATGCCCAACGTTCTTTCATCAACATTCTCAGTAGGCTGTATTGTTCTTTCTCATCAATGTCAATGCCCAACGTTCTTTCATCAACATTCTCAGTAGGCTGTATTGTTCTTTCTCATCAATGTCAATGCCCAACGTTCTTTCATCAACATCCTCAGTAGGCTGTATTGTTCTTTCTCATCAATGTCAATGCCCAACGTTCTTTCATCAACATCCTCAGTAGGCTGTATTGTTCTTTCTCATCAATGTCAATGCCCAACGTTCTTTCATCAACATCCTCAGTAGGCTGTATTGTTCTTTCTCATCAATGTCAATGCCCAACGTTCTTTCATCAACATTCTCAGTAGGCTGTATTGTTCTTTCTCATCAATGTCAATGCCCAACGTTCTTTCATCAACATTCTCAGTAGGCTGTATTGTTCTTTCTCATCAATGTCAATGCCCAACGTTCTTTCATCAACATTCTCAGTCTGTATTGTTCTTTCTCATCAATGTCAATGCCCAACGTTCTTTCATATCCTCAGTAGGCTGTATTGTTCTTTCTCATCAATGTCAATGCCCAACGTTCTTTCATCAACATTCTCAGTAGGCTGTATTGTTCTTTCTCATCAATGTCAATGCCCAACGTTCTTTCATCAACATTCTCAGTAGGCTGTATTGTTCTTTCTCATCAATGTCAATGCCCAACGTTCTTTCATCAACATCCTCAGTAGGCTGTATTGTTCTTTCTCATCAATGTCAATGCCCAACGTTCTTTCATCAACATTCTCAGTAGGCTGTATTGTTCTTTCTCATCAATGTCAATGCCCAACGTTCTTTCATCAACATTCTCAGTAGGCTGTATTGTTCTTTCTCATCAATGTCAATGCCCAACGTTCTTTCATCAACATCCTCAGTAGGCTGTATTGTTCTTTCTCATCAATGTCAATGCCCAACGTTCTTTCATCAACATTCTCAGTAGGCTGTATTGTTCTTTCTCATCAATGTCAATGCCCAACGTTCTTTCATCAACATTCTCAGTAGGCTGTATTGTTCTTTCTCATCAATGTCAATGCCCAACGTTCTTTCATCAACATTCTCAGTAGGCTGTATTGTTCTTTCTCATCAATGTCAATGCCCAACGTTCTTTCATCAACATTCTCAGTAGGCTGTATTGTTCTTTCTCATCAATGTCAATGCCCAACGTTCTTTCATCAACATTCTCAGTAGGCTGTATTGTTCTTTTCTCATCAATGTCAATGCCCAACGTTCTTTCATCAACATTCTCAGTAGGCTGTATTGTTCTTTCTCATCAATGTCAATGCCCAACGTTCTTTCATCAACATTCTCAGTAGGCTGTATTGTTCTTTCTCATCAATGTCAATGCCCAACGTTCTTTCATCAACATTCTCAGTAGGCTGTATTGTTCTTTCTCATCAATGTCAATGCCCAACGTTCTTTCATCAACATTCTCAGTAGGCTGTATTGTTCTTTCTCATCAATGTCAATGCCCAACGTTCTTTCATCAACATTCTCAGTAGGCTGTATTGTTCTTTCTCATCAATGTCAATGCCCAACGTTCTTTCATCAACATTCTCAGTAGGCTGTATTGTTCTTTCTCATCAATGTCAATGCCCAACGTTCTTTCATCAACATTCTCAGTAGGCTGTATTGTTCTTTCTCATCAATGTCAATGCCCAACGTTCTTTCATCAACATTCTCAGTAGGCTGTATTGTTCTTTCTCATCAATGTCAATGCCCAACGTTCTTTCATCAACATTCTCAGTAGGCTGTATTGTTCTTTCTCATCAATGTCAATGCCCAACGTTCTTTCATCAACATTCTCAGTAGGCTGTATTGTTCTTTCTCATCAATGTCAATGCCCAACGTTCTTTCATCAACATTCTCAGTAGGCTGTATTGTTCTTTCTCATCAATGTCAATGCCCAACGTTCTTTCATCAACATTCTCAGTAGGCTGTATTGTTCTTTCTCATCAATGTCAATGCCCAACGTTCTTTCATCAACATTCTCAGTAGGCTGTATTGTTCTTTCTCATCAATGTCAATGCCCAACGTTCTTTCATCAACATTCTCAGTAGGCTGTATTGTTCTTTCTCATCAATGTCAATGCCCAACGTTCTTTCATCAACATTCTCAGTAGGCTGTATTGTTCTTTCTCATCAATGTCAATGCCCAACGTTCTTTCATCAACATTCTCAGTAGGCTGTATTGTTCTTTCTCATCAATGTCAATGCCCAACGTTCTTTCATCAACATTCTCAGTAGGCTGTATTGTTCTTTCTCATCAATGTCAATGCCCAACGTTCTTTCATCAACATTCTCAGTAGGCTGTATTGTTCTTTCTCATCAATGTCAATGCCCAAACGTTCTATTTCATCAACATCAACATTCTCAGTAGGCTGTATTGTTCTTTCTCATCAATGTCAATGCCCAACGTTCTTTCATCAACATTCTCAGTAGGCTGTATTGTTCTTTCTCATCAATGTCAATGCCCAACGTTCTTTCATCAACATTCTCAGTAGGCTGTATTGTTCTTTCTCATCAATGTCAATGCCCAACGTTCTTTCATCAACATTCTCAGTAGGCTGTATTGTTCTTTCTCATCAATGTCAATGCCCAACGTTCTTTCATCAACATTCTCAGTAGGCTGTATTGTTCTTTCTCATCAATGTCAATGCCCAACGTTCTTTCATCAACATTCTCAGTAGGCTGTATTGTTCTTTCTCATCAATGTCAATGCCCAACGTTCTTTCATCAACATTCTCAGTAGGCTGTATTGTTCTTTCTCATCAATGTCAATGCCCAACGTTCTTTCATCAACATTCTCAGTAGGCTGTATTGTTCTTTCTCATCAATGTCAATGCCCAACGTTCTTTCATCAACATTCTCAGTAGGCTGTATTGTTCTTTCTCATCAATGTCAATGCCCAACGTTCTTTCATCAACATTCTCAGTAGGCTGTATTGTTCTTTCTCATCAATGTCAATGCCCAACGTTCTTTCATCAACATTCTCAGTAGGCTGTATTGTTCTTTCTCATCAATGTCAATGCCCAACGTTCTTTCATCAACATCCTCAGTAGGCTGTATTGTTCTTTCTCATCAATGTCAATGCCCAACGTTCTTTCATCAACATTCTCAGTAGGCTGTATTGTTCTTTCTCATCAATGTCAATGCCCAACGTTCTTTCATCAACATTCTCAGTAGGCTGTATTGTTCTTTCTCATCAATGTCAATGCCCAACGTTCTTTCATCAACATTCTCAGTAGGCTGTATTGTTCTTTCTCATCAATGTCAATGCCCAACGTTCTTTCATCAACATTCTCAGTAGGCTGTATTGTTCTTTCTCATCAATGTCAATGCCCAACGTTCTTTCATCTTTCATCTACATTCTCAGTAGGCTGTATTGTTCTTTCTCATCAATGTCAATGCCCAACGTTCTTTCATCAACATTCTCAGTAGGCTGTATTGTTCTTTCTCATCAATGTCAATGCCCAACGTTCTTTCATCAACATTCTCAGTAGGCTGTATTGTTCTTTTCTCATCAATGTCAATGCCCAACGTTCTTTCATCAACATTCTCAGTAGGCTGTATTGTTCTTTCTCATCAATGTCAATGCCCAACGTTCTTTCATCAACATTCTCAGTAGGCTGTATTGTTCTTTCTCATCAATGTCAATGCCCAACGTTCTTTCATCAACATTCTCAGTAGGCTGTATTGTTCTTTCTCATCAATGTCAATGCCCAACGTTCTTTCATCAACATTCTCAGTAGGCTGTATTGTTCTTTCTCATCAATGTCAATGCCCAACGTTCTTTCATCAACATCCTCAGTAGGCTGTATTGTTCTTTCTCATCAATGTCAATGCCCAACGTTCTTTCATCAACATTCTCAGTAGGCTGTATTGTTCTTTCTCATCAATGTCAATGCCCAACGTTCTTTCATCAACATTCTCAGTAGGCTGTATTGTTCTTTCTCATCAATGTCAATGCCCAACGTTCTTTCATCAACATTCTCAGTAGGCTGTATTGTTCTTTCTCATCAATGTCAATGCCCAACGTTCTTTCATCAACATTCTCAGTAGGCTGTATTGTTCTTTCTCATCAATGTCAATGCCCAACGTTCTTTCATCAACATTCTCAGTAGGCTGTATTGTTCTTTCTCATCAATGTCAATGCCCAACGTTCTTTCATCAACATTCTCAGTAGGCTGTATTGTTCTTTCTCTCATCAATGTCAATGCCCAACGTTCTTTCATCAACATTCTCAGTAGGCTGTATTGTTCTTTCTCATCAATGTCAATGCCCAACGTTCTTTCATCAACATTCTCAGTAGGCTGTATTGTTCTTTCTCATCAATGTCAATGCCCAACGTTCTTTCATCAACATTCTCAGTAGGCTGTATTGTTCTTTCTCATCAATGTCAATGCCCAACGTTCTTTCATCAACATCCTCAGTAGGCTGTATTGTTCTTTCTCATCAATGTCAATGCCCAACGTTCTTTCATCAACATTCTCAGTAGGCTGTATTGTTCTTTCTCATCAATGTCAATGCCCAACGTTCTTTCATCAACATTCTCAGTAGGCTGTATTGTTCTTTCTCATCAATGTCAATACCCAACGTTCTTTCATCAACATCCTCAGTAGGCTGTATTGTTCTTTCTCATCAATGTCAATACCCAACGTTCTTTCATCAACATCCTCAGTAGGCTGTATTGTTCTTTCTCATCAATGTCAATACCCAACGTTCTTTCATCAACATTCTCAGTAGGCTGTATTGTTCTTTCTCATCAATGTCAATGCCCAACGTTCTTTCATCAACATCCTCAGTAGGCTGTATTGTTCTTTCTCATCAATGTCAATGCCCAACGTTCTTTCATCAATGTCCTCAGTAGGCTGTATTGTTCTTTCTCATCAATGTCAATGCCCAACGTTCTTTCATCAACATCCTCAGTAGGCTGTATTGTTCTTTCTCATCAATGTCAATGCCCAACGTTCTTTCATCAATGTTCTCAGTAGGCTGTATTGTTCTTTCTCATCAATGTCAATGCCCAACGTTCTTTCATCAACATTCTCAGTAGGCTGTATTGTTCTTTCTCATCAATGTCAATGCCCAACGTTTCTTTCATCAACATTCTCAGTAGGCTGTATTTTCTTTCTCATCAATGTCAATGCCCAACGTTCTTTCATCAACATTCTCAGTAGGCTGTATTGTTCTTTCTCATCAATGTCAATGCCCAACGTTCTTTCATCAACATTCTCAGTAGGCTGTATTGTTCTTTCTCATCAATGTCAATGCCCAACGTTCTTTCATCAACATTCTCAGTAGGCTGTATTGTTCTTTCTCATCAATGTCAATGCCCAACGTTCTTTCATCAATGTCCTCAGTAGGCTGTGTTGTTCTTTCTCATCAATGTCAATGCCCAACGTTCTTTCATCAACATTCTCAGTAGGCTGTATTGTTCTTTCTCATCGATGTCAATGCCCAACGTTCTTTCATCAATGTTCTCAGTAGGCTGTGTTGTTCTTTCTCATCAATGTCAATGCCCAACGTTCTTTCATCAACATTCTCAGTAGGCTGTATTGTTCTTTCTCATCAATGTCAATGCCCAACGTTCTTTCATCAACATTCTCAGTAGGCTGTATTGTTCTTTCTCATCAATGTCAATGCCCAACGTTCTTTCATCAACATTCTCAGTAGGCTGTATTGTTCTTTCTCATCAATGTCAATACCCAACGTTCTTTCATCAACATCCTCAGTAGGCTGTATTGTTCTTTCTCATCAATGTCAATGCCCAACGTTCTTTCATCAACATTCTCAGTAGGCTGTGTTGTTCTTTCTCATCAATGTCAATGCCCAACGTTCTTTCATCAACATTCTCAGTAGGCTGTGTTGTTCTTTCTCATCAATGTCAATGCCCAACGTTCTTTCATCAACATTCTCAGTAGGCTGTGTTGTTCTTTCTCATCAATGTCAATGCCCAACGTTCTTTCATCAACATCCTCAGTAGGCTGTATTGTTCTTTCTCATCAATGTCAATGCCCAACGTTCTTTCATCAACATTCTCAGTAGGCTGTGTTGTTCTTTCTCATCAATGTCAATGCCCAACGTTCTTTCATCAACATTCTCAGTAGGCTGTGTTGTTCTTTCTCATCAATGTCAATGCCCAACGTTCTTTCATCAACATTCTCAGTAGGCTGTGTTGTTCTTTCTCATCAATGTCAATGCCCAACGTTCTTTCATCAACATTCTCAGTAGGCTGTGTTGTTCTTTCTCATCAATGTCAATGCCCAACGTTCTTTCATCAACATTCTCAGTAGGCTGTGTTGTTCTTTCTCATCAATGTCAATGCCCAACGTTCTTTCATCAACATCCTCAGTAGGCTGTATTGTTCTTTCTCATCAATGTCAATGCCCAACGTTCTTTCATCAACATTCTCAGTAGGCTGTATTGTTCTTTCTCATCAATGTCAATGCCCAACGTTCTTTCATCAACATTCTCAGTAGGCTGTATTGTTCTTTCTCATCAATGTCAATGCCCAACGTTCTTTCATCAACATTCTCAGTAGGCTGTATTGTTCTTTCTCATCAATGTCAATGCCCAACGTTCTTTCATCAACATTCTCAGTAGGCTGTATTGTTCTTTCTCATCAATGTCAATGCCCAACGTTCTTTCATCAACATTCTCAGTAGGCTGTATTGTTCTTTCTCATCAATGTCAATGCCCAACGTTCTTTCATCAACATTCTCAGTAGGCTGTGTTGTTCTTTCTCATCAATGTCAATGCCCAACGTTCTTTCATCAACATTCTCAGTAGGCTGTATTGTTCTTTCTCATCAATGTCAATGCCCAACGTTCTTTCATCAACATACTCAGTAGGCTGTATTGTTCTTTCTCATCAATGTCAATGCCCAACGTTCTTTCATCAACATCCTCAGTAGGCTGTATTGTTCTTTCTCATCAATGTCAATGCCCAACGTTCTTTCATCAACATACTCAGTAGGCTGTATTGTTCTTTCTCATCAATGTCAATGCCCAACGTTCTTTCATCAACATTCTCAGTAGGCTGTATTGTTCTTTCTCATCAATGTCAATGCCCAACGTTCTTTCATCAACATTCTCAGTAGGCTGTGTTGTTCTTTCTCATCAATGTCAATGCCCAACGTTCTTTCATCAACATTCTCAGTAGGCTGTGTTGTTGTAATTCCAACCCCTGTTTCATATTTTTTATTGTTAGAATATTATAATTGTCTAACAGTCAAACCTATTTACATTAAGCCACAGGCAAACCACAGTGATAAAGTGACATTTGTACTAAAAAATACCGAATAAAACGTGTTTTAATACATTTTAGCCCGAGTAAATGCACCATTTTTCCCCACCCTCCCTCACTGAGTCGGAATAGGTCAACCGGAGGACGTATATTATTACAAGGTAGGCAACTTTCAGGATTCCTGTGGTGAATCTCAAAACAAATCTGCTAAAATATATATCAAATCTTGTGAAAACTCATCCCTAAATCCGTCCAGTTACTAAAATACCTTCAATCTATCATGTCAGCTCAATTGTTTGGTTGTATTTTGAAGAAAATGCTGGTTTTGGGTCCAAGGACGCAAAAAAACAGCTTTCGTACTATGTGCCGACAGTTAGGCTTCGACCAGCGCAGTCCTGGGGACGAAAATGTGGAGCAAAAATAACCCGCGTACCCCTTCCCTTGTATTCCTTTACTCGCCTGATCAAATGGACAAACGCAACCCTGCATAGGCAAACATTCGACTTCCGCTTTCGTAACATTTAAATATTCATGGCGTGTGAATTCTTTGACGCATGCAAGTTTTGCAAGACGGAATAATACAATACACTGCACAATAATTACAAGCAAAAATTAAACTACAACATATAGATGAATGACAGTAACATTTTTGAGTGTTATTCTTAACTTTCACTTCTCAGTTGAATTTCGTCCCAGATTGTTATCTGCAATGCACATGTTGCAGAGCTTGCTAGTTATATTACTGTTATTCTAATGTCAAATAAGTCCGCAAATAAGCGTTATTCATTTCGAATAATCAGTGGGAAGGCAAACGAAATATTTGCATTGAATTATACCAATTACAAAACACCTTGTACTTTCTTCATAATTTCAGTTGACTATAGTAATAGCGCAGCAACATGATTCATCTGCCTCAGTTCAGTCCGAGAGATCGATAACAAATGCTAAATCTAACAGGCGAGCAGTGGGACAATACTTGAATCAATCGATAATTGCAGATGTTTTTAGTTGATAAAAAATGAAAACACATTTAAATAAAATACATTTGGGTCGAGTTCAAGTCTGTTTAGATATCATGTACTTTGCATGCACTCTGCATTAGTTGAATATCTTTGTTACTAAGTTATAATGCGGAAATGTCGCTTGGAATAGTTCGTCAAGCATGAATAAATATTTTCCGAGTTTTCATTTACTCTTGACGAAACGCTACAGAATACTTTACGATCTTTATTACTGTTTGGTTTTCTCTGTCGATGAAAATTGCACCAAGATGCAAATATCTATATGGCCCCCCACCTTCATCCCCCACCTCTACAAAGATATCCGCTAGTGGGCCTCGTGACCTCGTCCACACATACTGTGACCTTGGAATCCATTCGCGCGTCAGTTCCCAGAACTAATTCCGTTATAAGCAATCATGTTTGACCAAACATTCATTTTATGATAATCACAACCGTTAGATGAATCCACATCGTCCAGAAGACCTAAAAGTCGGCGAAGAAGACGGCGAAGAGGAAGAATTCAGGCATCACACGGCGGGATTCATTGGTATCAGAAGAGAATTTAGCGCGCTAGTGCACCATGAAGCCCCAAACCTTGCCGTTCAGAAATGCGAAGATGACATCATGGATTTGAGAGGACAACTCGAGACCAAAGACAAAGAATTAACAGGCCTGAGAAAAAGGGTTAAAGATCTTGAAGAGAAAAACAACGACCTGGAATTCCAACTCGAGAAGAAATGCGACGAAGTAAAATCCTTGAGAGGGAGGATTCAGAAGCTTGAAGACGAGAAGAGATCGCTACAAGAACAGTTAGTATTGGTAAAGTTTAACTTGGACAACATCACCGAAGAGGTCGCCCTTCTCTCCAAGTCCAAAGAAGCGCAGGACGAGAAGAACGTGGAACTCGAGGGAAAATTGAGGAAAATTCAGTCCACGCTAGAGGTCGTTGAAGGCGATTTGGAAACAACGAAAGAAGAGAATAAGAATCTCAAAGTAGAAGTAAAAGAAGTGCGTAACCAACAACGGTACGTCCAGGGAGCATCCTTGCGGCTCCCTCTCCCGGCCGGCGAACAAAATCGTGCAATGTCCCAGCTTGTGGAGTTATCCTGCCAAATTCAAGACAAGATGTACAGCATTGTGTTACCAGACGACTTCACGCCAGTGTTGAGATATACAGTTAAATCCATCGAGAAAGACATCCATAGGCTGCCCAAGACTGATGCCAAGCAACAAGAAGCCATTGCTCGATGGGAAAAGCTGAAGATCGGTCTGGAATGGAACGATGACAAAACAGAAGTGCTGCAATCGCTTCGCGAAAGTCACAACGTTGTTGAACGTCCAGAGGAAGTTTTGGACGAACAGAGACTCTGGCAGTGCACCAAGTTCCTGCAAAAAGAGGGCATCTTGAAAGGATGGTTGAGCCCTGACCACGTGAATGGTCTCATTGAGATCTGGAAAAGATTGAAACAATTTAAAACAGAGTAAGGATTTTGTCTTAACGGTCTATAAGATGAAATTGCATGTAGGAATGCATTATTTCGACAGCATTAGAATCACCAGTAGTGACACTAGACGAAGGGACGCCGGCAATTCACGGAGATCTAACGTTTCTCCAGCTAAAACTTTTATTCAATAGCAGTAGGTACCGAGCATTCGGACTCAGATGATTTAGAGATTGAATGCACATATAATAACACTTCACAGTGGCCCAATTCAGTTGTACTTTTCAGTGAGCACATGTATTGAACTGTATCTGAACTAAATACTTTGAACTGACACTTGTAAGATATGAAATGCTTTGGTCGTAATTTACAGTAATTTTTTGAAGCAATCTTTTTCCATTTTAATTAAAGATGCAGACACACGATGCAACATTTCGCGCAGTATTGCTTTCAATATGATTGCAGCGTGTGTCCACTTCTGCATATTCGGTGCTGTGAGCCAACTTATTGAAGTATACAGTACGACCCTACTTCTGCCACATTGCGCGCAACACATTTCGCGTGCAATGTTGCACCGTGTGTCATCACACACTGGAGCTGAATTCACAAGACTTTCAGAACATTTATCATTTCTTGGTAGCCAAAGTTTGCCATACTGTATCAATGTATGATAGAGCATCATAAACGATACTTAAATATACTACTTATATACATGGACTTATACGACGTTATTCCTGTCTTGAAATCCCCAGTCTTGTTAGTCGTTAGTATTTTTAGTATTGTAGAACGTTCTGTTTCGCTTTCAGTTTCGATTTCAAAGCACAATCAGACTTTGATTGAAAGCCTAAGACTCGACACTCGGAAACCCATAAAAAGCAGTTAAGAAAACCCCTCTAGCAAGCAGAGATCACGCATTCTATCCGCAGCTGCACTGAGATAAAAGACCTTGAATCTTCAGTTACTATCTGCCTTCAAATGACAGGCCAAAACTGTCCTTCATGTCAGTGCTACCATGCAGAAAGTATTCTATTAGCTTCAATCTATTGAAAAGTTCCAATTCAGCTGATGAAAATGTCTGACGAGACCAGAACTGGTTTAGACTAGAACTGAATTAAATCAAGCAATAGAAAATAGAAAAAATATCAACTATATCAATCTTGGTTTGGGTGCACGTTTATATATGACAGTCTCATGTTGTCGGTCGTCGCGGAAGCTGATGACATCACCCAGAACGTGCCGATGATGCTGATGACATCATCCAGAACGTGCCGATGATGCTGATGACATCATCCAGAACGTGCCGATGATGCGGCTGATGACATCACCCAGAACGTGCCGATGATGCTGATGACATCACCCAGAACGTGCCGATGATGCTGATGACATCATCCAGAACGTGCCGATGATGCTGATGACATCATCCAGAACGTGCCGATGATGCGGCTGATGACATCACCCAGAACGTGCCGATGATGCTGATGACATCATCCAGAACGTGCCGATGATGCTGATGACATCATCCAGAACGTGCCGATGATGCTGATGACATCATCCAGAACGTGCCGATGATGCTGATGACATCATCCAGAACGTGCCGATGATGCGGCTGATGACATCACCCAGAACGTGCCGATGATGCTGATGACATCATCCAGAACGTGCCGATGATGCTGATGACATCATCCAGAACGTGCCGATGATGCTGATGACATTATCCACAAAGTGCCGATGATGCTGATGACATCACCCAGAACGTGCCGATGATGCTGATGACATCATCCAGAACGTGCCGATGATGCTGATGACATCATCCAGAACGTGCCGATGATGCTGATGACATCATCCAGGAGGGGCCGATCATGCATTACACCATGCATGGATATTTAGCGGCTTCCTGAAGCATATTTTATCTTTTGAAAATCGATTACATATGAAGTGAATAGTGGGATGGTTCAGTATTTTGTGATTTTAGCTTCGCATTGGCGAGTTATAAAGGTTTGAAATCATGATTATATACTATAATTCGGTGACATTAAAGCATGCGATTTATAATGAAAAAGCGCCATTGTGCAAATTACCGACAATATTTAATCTGGCAATAAGTTTTCTACAACTAATAATATACATGCTGTTAATCTTTCTTTCCTATTTCAGGAAAGAGTCCTACTTGAAAACAATCTAAATAAGTTACTGCAAATGCCTGCTTTGACATCACCGAATTTATTTAGCATATATATCACGATTTCAAACCTTTATAACTCAGGGCCGTACACAACACAGTGGCAGGGGGGGTGGCAGTTGTCCCCTCCTCCCCCTAGCAAGGCGAAAAAGATACCAAAAAGTACTGAGAATTGTATTATTTTTAGTTATTTTTTGCTGTTAAATACGTACTGCCCCCCCCCCCCCCCCCCCTTGAATTTTGGGTTATGTACGGTCCTGTAACTCGCAAATGCGAAGCTCACAAAATACTGAGCCATCCCACTTTTCACATCATATGTAATCGATTTGCAAAAGAAAGAAATAAGTCCTATATGCACTTTAATTTTAAGACGTTGGACTTTGTATTTTGAAACTCAACTGAGCAAACCTATGCGCGGATCCCAGATGAGAAATGCGACCAGTTTCTGCGAATTTGTAGGCTAATTCTAGGGTCACGCTAGGGCACAAATTTTTAATATCGGTTTGGATCAGCGCCAGAATCACAATGAGGGTTTATCACGTAATTTCAAAACTTATTGGAGACATAGGACAAAATAATGATTATCATAGCTGGAAAGAGCTCGTTGAAATTAGTAAAAATATGAAGTTTGGAAAAGTTCGCTTCACAAATTGCGAAGATATGAATTTTCAACAATCTCATATCTTCGCAAATTGTGAAGCGGTTTTTTTCCAAACTTCACATTTTTTACTAATTTCAACGAGCTCTTTACACCTATGATAATCATATTTTTGTCCTATGAGTTTTGAAATTACATGATAAACCCCCATTGCTTCGATGCTGAGGTTTGTTTGATAACAATAATACTCATTCGCAGTAGGGAATGTTTGGTGGCATGTTTTTTCAATAACATTTCTCGGAATCAGCTCAGTTGAGGGGCCAATCGGAAGACGATGACATTTCAGCACAGGTAGCCCAAGCTCACCATTTGAAGCTTTATATAGAGTATGCAGAGGAGCAAAATTATTAAAAATCGAAAATACGATGGATCGTTTTCCCTGAATTTGTATTTGTTCTTTGTGAGTTTATTTAACTTTGGGAAACATTTGGTGTCGCTACGATTAAAATTAAGCGAGTTATAGCCGTTTGAATTTGACCCTATGTCATTCACACTAAAGAAGATATAGAGTAAACTTCAAACGGCTATAACTCGCTTAATTTTAATCGTAGCGACACCAAATTTTTCCAAAAGTTAAATAAACTCATAAAGAAGAAATATGGATAATTTAAAAACGATTTATCGTATTTTCGAATTTTCATAATTTTACACTATATAATGATCTCTATATAAAGCTGCAAATGGTGAACTTGGGCTATACCTGTGATTTCCCCAGGTACCTGTTTCTCGGAACTTTCTGCCAACGGCCATGTATAGAGCGTATATTATTATTATTATTATTATTATTATTATTATTATTGAAGAACAGTTATTAGATGCCATGCCTGGTGATAAATGAATTGAGGGTATTCGACTTCGTCAGGCAAAAGAAATAGACAACAAACGTGTATTTAGACGTTTCGCCGGTGAAGGCTTCATCAGTAGTATATTTTAAACTGAGAATCACTGTCTTAAATGACTTACATTTGAATTCTGAAATGCCCAATGGTATTTAGTTGATTAAACAATGCTTTATAATTACAATGGTAGTGTCCTGGGAATAGTAATGACAATATAGTTATATGCAGAGAAACCTGCCTACACATACCATTGGGTATTTCAGAATTCAAATGTAAGTCATTTAAGACAGTGATTCTCAGTTTAAAATATACTACTGATGAAGCCTTCACCGGCGAAACGTCTAAATACACGTTTGTTGTCTATTTCTTTTGCCTGACGAAGTCGAATACCCTCAATTCATTATTATTATTATTATTATTATTATTATTATTATTATTATTATTATTATTATTATTATTATTATTATTATTATTCTTTATAAATAAATAAAATATTATTATTATTATTATTATTATTATTAAAAATTATTAAAAATTATTATTCTTTATAAATAAATAAATAAATATTATTATTATTATTATTATTATTCTTTATAAATAAATAAAATATTATTATTATTATTATTATTATTAAAAATTATTAAAAATTATTATTCTTTATAAATAAATAAATAAATATTATTATTCCAATATAATACTGATATGACTCAGCACCGGCCGTTTCTCACGTCACGTGATCATTTGGGCCAATCAGAAGAAGACACTTCAGGCAGCCATTTCTGGGAATTGGCTACCAACGCGGTAAACATATCGAAAAAGCACACGTATAGGTTTCTCTACATTGTATATTAAAGATATATATGATGTTCAAAAACCAAGAAATAGTTGGTGGGAATCACGGCGAAGCCGGCCTTATGGCGGGCATCAGAGAGATATCTTTGCCTTTGGGATCAATCGTGATGCAACCAAACAGAACAGCGATTTGGGCTCAACAGCACGAGGCAGACATTCGAAGCCTAAGAAAACTACTCCAAGACAAAGACAAGGAAATCGCAGACCTTCGACAGAATTTAAAAGAAATCCAAGAAAACAACAACGATCTCCAAATCAAGTTGAAAACTAAAGACGACGAAGTGAACGCGTTAAAAGAGAGAATCCAAACGCTTGAAGATGAGAAGAACGACCTACAAGAAGAATTGTCACGAGTGGAAGCCAAAGTCAAACGACTGGAGAACGACACGAAGAATCTCACGAAGACCAGCAAATTGCACGAAGAGGAAAATCGAAAACTGAAGGAAGATTTACAAAAAGTTGAGTACCGTTTGAAAACCGCAGAAACGAATTTGACCACAGTAAATGAGAAGCTGACGGAAGAGTTGAGACAACTGAAGGCGGAGGCACGATTGTTGCCTGCAGTTATGGATCAAGCGCGATTTCCAATTCAGGCCAGTGAACAAAGCATGGCGATGTTGCATCTGGGAGAATTATGCTGGCAAATACAAGGTTCAATGTACAAAAAAGTGTTACCCAAATATTACACTCCACTGCGAAGTTACAAGGTAAAATCCATCGAAAAAGATGTACGGAAGTTGGTGAAGGAAGAGGACGAAAGGAAAGAAGCCACAGACAGATGGAAAATGTTGAAGAGCAAGTTGAATTGGAATGACGAGTTTGAGGAAGCACTTCGGTCGTTACAGGATTCAAGGAACATCGAGGCCCATCCAATGTTGAATGAAACGGAATTAAAACTACATGCTATGGTTTTGGAAAAGGAAGGGATTCTAAAAGGGTGGCTTTCGCTCGAGCGAGTCAATGGCCTGATAGATATCTGGAAGGGACTTCAGACTGGCCAATGCTAAAAGAAACCGTCTGACTCATTTTAAACTGAATGCATTCTGCTACGAAAGTATAGACTCAAACTGCAGTTTGAGATGGGCGAAATACTTGATGATTATTTTAGATATCTGGAACTGTGACTGCAGACTGGCCAAATCTGAAAGAAACCGTCTGACTCATTTTAAACTGAATTCATTCTCTTTTTTTTTTAACTGAATGCATTCTGCTACGAAAGTATTATTTTATCTCGCATATTCACCCTCAAATGGTTTAATTTTGAGATAGGCGAAATACTAGCTTGGTGCTTTGGCAAATGTTGAAAGACTGCAGGGTTCGAGTGATTTCATTGGCTGACTGATTAGTATGGGTAGGTAAGGTTAATCTTAGGGCAGTAGTCGTTTCTCGGAACTTCTGCCAACGCAGTCTATTTTTAAACGAATCGATCTTATTCTGTATATTTCAAAATATCTTTCGTCCACCGATGGATCTCATTCGTTAATGTACATTTGTTCAATAGAATGTATATATTATCATCTTGGCTGTTCGAGGTCTTCATCAGAATCCAAATTAAGGTGCATGACATTTAAGTTTAGAATTTATGAGACTTTTTACGAACGCGCGTATTGAGCGCCAAAAACCAATAGGCTAGAAGATACGTTTTGTACAAGGCTAAAACTGCTTTTGCAAAGAGTTCAAGATATTTGTGATGTTTTTTGACCGGTAAAAGTGGAATTAGATTGTTAATCCAAAGTGAAAATTTGATTTGAAAACTGTCCACATGGGACAGCTCTGCATGTATATTACTTATATTTACTATTATTGCTGATGTTTTCCCCTGAATTACCTCGCAAAGTTGAAACAAAAAGCAGGAAAGCAGACATTTTACTTTGTTTTTAATAGTTTTTTCTTAGTTAAGATAAATTTAGAATGTTAATCCAAAGCGAAAATGGAAAGTCAGACTGTCCAAAAGTGCTCGTTTTTTTGCGGATATTACGCGATGTTGAAATAAATATCCCGCTTAGTTTTACTAGGAAAATACAAATAGTCGACAATGACCGGTACGGAATGGTCCTGCATTTTAATTGGGGACAAGAAAAAGAACTCGAGGATATTTCGGTCCATACTATACTACTGACGCTGCTATAAGAATACCTTCAGGTCAGTTTCTTAAAGTACATTTTCCCAATTGAATATTTACATGTATTTTAGAAAAGTTATAACAATTTGTGTGTGAGGTAAACCATTTATATGTTCGTTGACTGGTCCATTATTTCTTCAATTGTGAAACTAATGCTTTCATGTCATGTATTTACAAGATAATGTTTTCAAACAAAATTAGTTTAGTTAGAAATTTAGGTCTTTTTATAATAACACTTGCATTACCATGGTTACGAATTATCATAGTAAGCATGCAAACAATGAACTAGCTTGCACTTCTTATATTAGCCATTTTGGAGTTGATCAATTTCGGGGAATTCTGGAACTGTTAGGGGACGCTTCATTTTTGACATTATGACGACAAGTTTCAAATTTGAAGTATGTGAGTTTGGCACACAACAATTATGTAGAATCACTTTTGTTCAGCATCATGGACACGAGGCTAGTCAGTCAAAAACAATTGTGATTTAAATTGGCAGCCATTTTTGCATTCGGTCTCAAACATCAATTCCGAATGGGCTAATAATTTTCTAATAATTCTACTCACTACGCTACTATAATAATAGTAAAATAAAATTTGTATGATATCTTGTTGTAATAACAATTAATCATCAATAAACAATCCCCCGAGGAAGATATTTTAGTTTACGAACGATTCATAGGGCAGGGCCGTACACAGCACAGGGGCAGGGGGGCAGTTGAACCCTCTCCCCCCCAGCAAGGCGAAAAAGATACCAAAAAGTACTGACCCCCCCACCCCCCCCCCCCCCCGCAAGGCGAAAAAGATACCAAAAAGTACTGAGAACTGTACTATTTTTTATTTATTTTTTCCTTTTAAATACGTACTGCCACCCCTTGAATTTTGGGTTATGTACGGCCCTGTAGGGATCAGAAAGTCCTTATTCTTTCGGTATCTGATTCCACATTTGTGCTCCACCATATACCCAAAGTACCGCTATGCATACAACTCCTTTAAATTGAGAATGAGTGAAGTTCTGTTATTTCTTGCTTTCTTAAATATTTCTGAATATTTCTTTATTTTCTTCAATCAATTTCAAGAAAGTTACATATTATCGTGAGAGGCCGATTTCGAAACAGGATCTGAAAAGGACTTCCAAAAGAATAACATTTCTAAGAATCTATGTCCCTCCTTGGCTGGCTGGGACGAGGGAGGGATGGGGAGAATAAGCCCTAATAACGGTTTTTCGCCGCCATTTGAATTGGGGCAAACTCGGCAAAATTAATAGAAATCTGGATTATATCAATTTGACTTGCCGTAACTTCGCTCGATTTCGTTGGATTTTCACTGGAAAACTTACCATTTTAGAAAAGATGTTTTCTTTGTTACTTATGTCCTATAATATGATGGGTATTGGAAGGCTACACTGAAATCGAGAATTTTTTTGTTTTGTTTTCAAAATAAAACGTTCGTCACGTGAATATGCAAATTAGCTCGAAATTTTAAGATCCATTCGTGAAAAGAAGATTGAATCGTAAAAGGTAGTTCAAATACCTACATTGGTCTTATTTTCAGCCCGACAACTGCATGATATGCATGCCTGCTGATTATCGAAGTTTAAATTTTGAAAATCCAACAAAATCGAGCGGAGTTTCGGCAAGTCAAAGTCAATCCAGATTTCTATCAATTTTGCCAAGTTTGCCCCAATTCAAAATGGCGGCGAAAAACCGTGAAATGGCTTATTTGCCTGAGAGACAGTTGACAACAGGCAAATTAATCGAGGTACTGCACCTAACGAACATAACGATTGATTTTGTGTTTACATACACCTGCTAAAACTATAATGGCGACACTAAAGACCCTGTGTCCAAGCCCATGATGCCTTGCACCAATGTTTTGATTTTGTGTTTACGGCATCCACTAAAACTATAATGGCGACCCTAAAGACCCTGTGTCCAAGCCCATGATGCCTTGCACCAATGTTTTGATTTTGTGTTTACATGCACCTGCTAAAACTATAATGGCGACACTAAAGACCCTGTGTCCATTCCCATGATGCCTTGCGCTAATGTTTTGATTTTGTGCTTACATACACCTGCTAAAACTATAATGGTGACCCTAAAGACCCTGTGTCCTATCCCATGATGCCTTGCACCAATGTTTTGAGTTAGTGTTTACATGCATCCACTAAAACTATAATGGCGACCCTAAAGACCCTGTGTCCAAGCCCATGATGCCTTGCGCCAATGTTTTGATTTAGTGTTTACATGCACCTGCTAAAACTATAATGGCGACCCTAAAGACCCTGTGTCCAATCCCATGATGCCTTGCACCAATGTTTTGATTTTGTGCTTACATACACCTGCTAAAACTATAATGGTGACCCTAAAGACCCTGTGTCCATTCCCATGATGCCTTGCGCTAATGTTTTGATTTTGTGCTTACATACACCTGCTAAAACTATAATGGTGACCCTAAAGACCCTGTGTCCTATCCCATGATGCCTTGCACCAATGTTTTGAGTTAGTGTTTACGGCATCCACTAAAACTATAATGGCGACCCTAAAGACCCTGTGTCCAAGCCCATGATGCCTTGCACCAATGTTTTGATTTTGTGCTTACATACACCTGCTAAAACTATAATGGCGACCCTAAAGATCCTGTGTCCATTCCCATGATGCCTTGCACCAATGTTTTGATTTTGTGTTTACGTGCACCTGCTAAAACTATAATGGCGACCCTAAAGACCCTGTGTCCATTCCCATGATGCCTTGCACCAATGTTTTGATTTTGTGTTTACGTGCACCTGCTAAAACTATAATGGCGACCCTAAAGACCCTGTGTCCATTCCCATGATGCCTTGCACCAATGTTTTGATTTTGTGTTTACGTGCACCTGCTAAAACTATAATGGCGACCCTAAAGACCCTGTGTCCTATCCCATGATGCCTTGCACCAATGTTTTGATTTTGTGCTTACATACACCTGCTAAAACTATAATGGTGACCCTAAAGACCCTGTGTCCAAGCCCATGATGCCTTGCACCAATGTTTTGAGTTAGTGTTTACATGCATCCACTAAAACTATAATGGCGACCCTAAAGACCCTGTGTCCAAGCCCATGATGCCTTGCACCAATGTTTTGATTTTGTGTTTACATGCACCTGCTAAAACTATAATGGCGACACTAAAGACCCTGTGTCCATTCCCATGATGCCTTGCGCTAATGTTTTGATTTTGTGCTTACATACACCTGCTAAAACTATAATGGTGACCCTAAAGACCCTGTGTCCTATCCCATGATGCCTTGCACCAATGTTTTGAGTTAGTGTTTACATGCATCCACTAAAACTATAATGGCGACCCTAAAGACCCTGTGTCCAAGCCCATGATGCCTTGCGCCAATGTTTTGATTTAGTGTTTACATGCACCTGCTAAAACTATAATGGCGACCCTAAAGACCCTGTGTCCAATCCCATGATGCCTTGCACCAATGTTTTGATTTTGTGCTTACATACACCTGCTAAAACTATAATGGTGACCCTAAAGACCCTGTGTCCATTCCCATGATGCCTTGCGCTAATGTTTTGATTTTGTGCTTACATACACCTGCTAAAACTATAATGGTGACCCTAAAGACCCTGTGTCCTATCCCATGATGCCTTGCACCAATGTTTTGAGTTAGTGTTTACGGCATCCACTAAAACTATAATGGCGACCCTAAAGACCCTGTGTCCAAGCCCATGATGCCTTGCACCAATGTTTTGATTTTGTGCTTACATACACCTGCTAAAACTATAATGGCGACCCTAAAGATCCTGTGTCCATTCCCATGATGCCTTGCACCAATGTTTTGATTTTGTGTTTACGTGCACCTGCTAAAACTATAATGGCGACCCTAAAGACCCTGTGTCCATTCCCATGATGCCTTGCACCAATGTTTTGATTTTGTGTTTACGTGCACCTGCTAAAACTATAATGGCGACCCTAAAGACCCTGTGTCCATTCCCATGATGCCTTGCACCAATGTTTTGATTTTGTGTTTACGTGCACCTGCTAAAACTATAATGGCGACCCTAAAGACCCTGTGTCCTATCCCATGATGCCTTGCACCAATGTTTTGATTTTGTGCTTACATACACCTGCTAAAACTATAATGGTGACCCTAAAGACCCTGTGTCCTATCCCATGATGCCTTGCACCAATGTTTTGAGTTAGTGTTTACATGCATCCACTAAAACTATAATGGCGACCCTAAAGACCCTGTGTCCAAGCCCATGATGCCTTGCGCCAATGTTTTGATTTAGTGTTTACATGCACCTGCTAAAACTATAATGGCGACCCTAAAGACCCTGTGTCCAATCCCATGATGCCTTGCACCAATGTTTTGATTTTGTGCTTACATACACCTGCTAAAACTATAATGGTGACCCTAAAGACCCTGTGTCCTATCCCATGATGCCTTGCACCAATGTTTTGAGTTAGTGTTTACATGCATCCACTAAAACTATAATGGCGACCCTAAAGACCCTGTGTCCAAGCCCATGATGCCTTGCGCCAATGTTTTGATTTAGTGTTTACATGCACCTGCTAAAACTATAATGGCGACCCTAAAGACCCTGTGTCCAATCCCATGATGCCTTGCACCAATGTTTTGATTTTGTGCTTACATACACCTGCTAAAACTATAATGGTGACCCTAAAGACCCTGTGTCCATTCCCATGATGCCTTGCGCTAATGTTTTGATTTTGTGCTTACATACACCTGCTAAAACTATAATGGTGACCCTAAAGACCCTGTGTCCTATCCCATGATGCCTTGCACCAATGTTTTGAGTTAGTGTTTACGGCATCCACTAAAACTATAATGGCGACCCTAAAGACCCTGTGTCCAAGCCCATGATGCCTTGCACCAATGTTTTGATTTTGTGCTTACATACACCTGCTAAAACTATAATGGCGACCCTAAAGATCCTGTGTCCATTCCCATGATGCCTTGCACCAATGTTTTGATTTTGTGTTTACGTGCACCTGCTAAAACTATAATGGCGACCCTAAAGACCCTGTGTCCATTCCCATGATGCCTTGCACCAATGTTTTGATTTTGTGTTTACGTGCACCTGCTAAAACTATAATGGCGACCCTAAAGACCCTGTGTCCATTCCCATGATGCCTTGCACCAATGTTTTGATTTTGTGTTTACGTGCACCTGCTAAAACTATAATGGCGACCCTAAAGACCCTGTGTCCTATCCCATGATGCCTTGCGCTAATGTTTTGATTTTGTGCTTACATACACCTGCTAAAACTATAATGGCGACCCTAAAGACCCTGTGTCCATTCCCATGATGCCTTGTGTCAATGTTTTGATATTGTCTTTACATGAACCTACTAAAACTATAATGGCGACCCTAAGGAACCTGTGTCCTATCCCATGATGCCTTGCGCTAATGTTTTGATTTTGTGCTTACATACACCTGCTAAAACTATAATGGTGACCCTAAAGACCCTGTGTCCATTCCCATGATGCCTTGCGCTAATGTTTTGATTTTGTGCTTACATACACCTGCTAAAACTATAATGGTGACCCTAAAGACCCTGTGTCCTATCCCATGATGCCTTGCACCAATGTTTTGAGTTAGTGTTTACGGCATCCACTAAAACTATAATGGCGACCCTAAAGACCCTGTGTCCAAGCCCATGATGCCTTGCACCAATGTTTTGATTTTGTGCTTACATACACCTGCTAAAACTATAATGGCGACCCTAAAGATCCTGTGTCCATTCCCATGATGCCTTGCACCAATGTTTTGATTTTGTGTTTACGTGCACCTGCTAAAACTATAATGGCGACCCTAAAGACCCTGTGTCCATTCCCATGATGCCTTGCACCAATGTTTTGATTTTGTGTTTACGTGCACCTGCTAAAACTATAATGGCGACCCTAAAGACCCTGTGTCCATTCCCATGATGCCTTGCACCAATGTTTTGATTTTGTGTTTACGTGCACCTGCTAAAACTATAATGGCGACCCTAAAGACCCTGTGTCCTATCCCATGATGCCTTGCGCTAATGTTTTGATTTTGTGCTTACATACACCTGCTAAAACTATAATGGCGACCCTAAAGACCCTGTGTCCATTCCCATGATGCCTTGTGTCAATGTTTTGATATTGTCTTTACATGAACCTACTAAAACTATAATGGCGACCCTAAGGAACCTGTGTCCTATCCCATGATGCCTTGCGCTAATGTTTTGATTTTGTGCTTACATACACCTGCTAAAACTATAATGGCGACCCTAAGGAACCTGTGTCCTATCCCATGATGCCTTGCGCTAATGTTTTGATTTTGTGCTTACATACACCTGCTAAAACTATAATGGCGACCCTAAAGACCCTGTGTCCAATCCCATGATGCCTTGCACCAATGTTTTGATATTGTGTTTACATGCACCTGCTAAAACTATAATGGCGACCCTAAAGATCCTGTGTCCAAGCCCATGATGCCTTGCACCAATGTTTTGATTTAGTGTTTACATGCACCTGCTAAAACTATAATGGCGACCCTAAAGACCCTGTGTCCATTCCCATGATGCCTTGTGTCAATGTTTTGATTTTGTATTTACATGCACCTGCTAAAACTATAATGGCGACCCTAAAGACCCTGTGTCCATTCCCATGATGCCTTGCACCAATGTTTTGATATTGTGTTTACATGCACCTGCTAAAACTATAATGGCGACCCTAAGGAACCTGTGTCCTATCCCATGATGCCTTGCGCTAATGTTTTGATTTTGTGCTTACATACACCTGCTAAAACTATAATGGCGACCCTAAAGACCCTGTGTCCATTCCCATGATGCCTTGTGTCAATGTTTTGATATTGTGTTTACATGCACCTGCTAAAACTATAATGGCGACCCTAAAGACCCTGTGTCCAAGCCCATGATGCCTTGCAGCAATGTTTTGATTTAGTGTTTACATGTACCTACTAAAACTATAATGGCGACCCTAAAGACCCTGTGTCCTATCCCATGATGCCTTACGCCAATGTTTTGATTTTGTATTTACATGCACCTGCTAATACTATAATGGCGACCCTAAAGACCCTGTGTCCTATCCCATGATGCCTTGCACCAATGTTTTGATTTTGTGTTTACATGCACCTGCTAAAACTATAATGGCGACCGTAAAGACCCTGTGTCCTATCCCATGATGCCTTGCGCCAATGTTTTGATTTTGTGTTTACATGCATCTGCTAAAACTATATAATAAAGGGACAGAGAGGGACACTCTAATAGGCCTTGGGATAACTCAATTTCTCAGACAAACTGATGGATAGAAGACCCGACTGACAGACAGATGGATCAGTAGAGGACCCGACTGACAGACAGATGGATAGAGGACCCGACTGACAGACAGATGGATAGAGGACCCGACTGACAGACAGATGGATAGAGGACCCGACTGACAGACAGATGGATAGAGGACCGGACTGACAGACAGATGGATAGAGGACCGGACTGACAGACAGATGGATAGAGGACCCGACTGACAGACAGATGGATAGAGGACCCGACTGACAGACAGATGGATAGAGGACCGGACTGACAGACAGATGGATAGAGGACCCGACTGACAGACAGATGGATAGAGGACCCGACTGACAGACAGATGGATAGAGGACCGGACTGACAGGCAGATGGATAGAGGACCGGACTGACAGACAGATGGATAGAGGACCCGACTGACAGACAGATGGATAGAGGACCCGACTGACAGACAGATGGATAGAGGACCCGACTGACTGACAGACAGACAAAGAGGGACAGACAACGATGTATAACTTTATGTTTTACTATAATTACTCGTGCCCAGGCATATGGCCGGCACGAGTTTAAAAACACTGTCCGTATTTTTTTTGTGTGTGTTCAGGTCGCGAATTTGCAGAACGAGACTACGAGTCTGACCACGAGATGACCCAGAGATGACCACGTGGTTTATCAATACACGAGATATCTACAAAAGTACTAGTCAATACATCTAATATATTATAGATATTAGCTTCATATATCAGTTTTATTAGTAGTAATATTGTTTTAACAATATTACTTAGAAGAAATAACGCTATATAAATAAAGATTATTATTATTATGATGACTAAGCACATTTCATCACAAGATGTCAAAACCTAGACTTGCTGGCTACAATTTTATAAAATGTAATCACGATGGTCGGTTGCTATGGACTTTTCTCCCTCTACTATACACAAATTCAAGTCTAATAGTTGGCATATACATACACAGCTATTTACTCGGGACACTTCCGGAGGAAGTCCGAGTTATAAAATGGGCCTTCTTTTTATTTTTGGTAGGCCAAAGAATGAAAAAAGAATGCGAAGTATTTGATCGTATCGGTACACAAAATGCGAAGTATGTGACCGTATCGAGTTTCAAGATATTACTCAGCAGATGACTGATGTCGCTGTGCTTGCTTGAGCGTATGTCATCCTCTGAAGCCCAGGGGCTGTAGGAGGAGGGGGATCGGAGGGGAATGAGCGTATGTCAAGCTTAATGCGAAGTATTGTCTACCGACTAGAAGTGCTATGTAGAAGCTCGTACTATATCGAGAGAGAAGCAGTTGTGTTTAAAATATGCAGAAGAGAAATCTTATGATGTTGTATCGAAGGCAAGCCATCGATCACTTCCTTTTAAATGACCTATGCAACCTCAAGACGTACCAAGTACGTACTGATTCGAGATCTTTACCTATGATCACCGACAAATAGTCTCCCTCGTCACGCAACTGTCATTATCATAACGTGCATTGGACGTATGATCAAAAGACAGGGTCAAGTATCGGAGATTGTCACGGAAGAATGACTCTATAGTCTCTTCTCTTCGTCTGTCAATTTTGAGATGGCTGTGGCTTGTTCTACCAATGGTGTGTGTTGGTGAGCAAAGATAGAGATCTACTTGTCATAATGTCCGAGTATACGCTCATTGAGCGTCTTGTTAAAAAAAGGTTGTCTCGTGTTTCGTGCGTATTGCACATTGCGTCACAGGCAGCCCAACCATTGCTTTTGAGGCTACTAAATAATTCAAAAAACGATATTTGCGTCTTTTTTGATGGGTTCCCTGTGGTAAAGCGACCGCGCGCACAATACATATGTTGGGTTCCCTGTGCTGTGCTGAGTAATGCCCTATGTTGGGCTTCCTGTGCCTCTTGCGGGATGCGCCCGCAGCAAATGTGTATATTTATACAAGGTATGAAACTCCAGTCACGTGATGGCCTGATGTGCGCCGCGTTTCGTTGGTGCACTTTTCCGGGAACCGAAGAGCCGAAGTCGTCGTACGCTACAGGCCCGTGGGGGGTACCCAGGGTGAAGTCGCTGAAGTTTTGAAAAATGGCGGAGATGTTGATGAAGCAAAACATGATTTTTTCGGTGTAAGCGTTTGGATTCTTTTCCTTATCCATGGTAAGTTTAGAAGTTCACAATTCATGTCAACTTTAAGTAGCTTTAGATGAAATTTGACGGTTTTAAAGTAGTCCTTTTTCATTTTGAATGGTGGAGAATTGTATGTTGTGCTCGACACACGACAGTTTGGTTGAATCGAAAACTAAGCTGAACTAAATATATTTTCTGAATTATTTTCTTGAGGTTTTAGTAGTTTTTTGCTCTAACTGTTCTCTAATAAAAGACATGACAGGACTTGCCTATACTATGGCAGAAGGGCTGCTTCAGTTATTTTTCATAAATTAAGCTTATGACCGAGCTATTTCACTTGTACATGTGTACAGTTGTCATTGAAATATTAAAGACTTACACAGACATTGTACACTTCAATCAAGTTCAACAAAGAACCTAGTACTTTATCTGTTTGAACATTATGACTCTCTCATCTATGTTATTTTGTGCTTTCTTACAGTACCTCTTACAACACAAGCCGGAACGCCAACACAGTATAAACCTTGAGACGAACTCAAATTAATTCACTTACATCGAAGGAGTCCGGCATGATGAATGGCGATGGACTCATGAAGCAGCCGTGAACTAAAATATTAACAGTTGTTCTTTATTGTCATTGACATAGTACAACTCATTTAGCAAATACTATCATCTGAGAGAAACACAGAGTAATTTTAAATATGGTTCACGGAAGAACGTAAGTAAGCTTTAATATCGCACTCCGATGTTTGTTATTCATTCACAACTTCGTCGATTGTGGTGACAGGCATAAAATTTATTAATTTTGTATTTTTATATACAAAACAATATCCATAGTAATACTGATCAATATAGTGAATGAATTGTACAGAAAGAACGGCAAAACAGTGTGTAAAAAGCTAGTAAACTTATTTTAACTGATTGTTGAAATAAATACGTTTGTTTGTCATTTTGTTTACTAGCACTGATAGCAAAAATGTGTTGTGCAGTACTAAATATGGAAACTATTCTGCATTTATAAAACACAATGCCTCAATTTTAAAGCATTTTAATCGATAAAAATCAAAACACAATACAAATACTATATAAAAGTCAAAACAGAAAACAAATAAAGTATATTGTAAATGTTTTGACTTATGTTTAGTGAAAATATAAATATTAAAACTTGCAAAAAAGAGCACAATTCAGATTTGCCGAGCGCTTGCCGATGTCCTCTCGAAGGTAAAATCCGACTGCCTCACGGAAAAGTGCACAAACGAAACGCGGCGCACATCGGGCCACGACGCTCAAAATTTCAAAAATTAGTTTCTCAGCGTACGTTGAAGTTAGACGACTGACACTTACAATGTGCTTCGAGAATACGGTAAAGTTTAGTTATTCGAAGAAAAATTGAATTTTCACATCACATTGACAAAATTAGGGTCAAATACGTATTTGTCACGTGATGGAGTTTCATACCTTGTATAAATATACACATTTGCTGCGGGCGCATCCCGCAGGAGGCACAGGAAGCCCAACATAGGACATTACTCAGCACAGGGAACCCAACATATGTATTGCGCGCGCGCTCGCTTTACCACAGGGAACCCATCAAAAAAAGACGCAATTATCATTTTTTGAATTATTTAGTAGCCTCAAAAGCAATGGTTGGGCTGCCTGTGATTGCGTATTGCACTTTGCGTATTGCATTGTGTATTCGATGATTGAAATGCGTCTTAGGTGTATCAAACAGTCATGCCACCACCATATATAGTGATGGGTTTCGATGGAAAATTATTTGGTTTGTCGACATTTTGAGCGCAGTGGGTAGAAAAATGATTCTCAATATAATCATATGCAAAACGCAATGTGCAATGCGCAATACGCACAAAGCACAGGACACGTTTTTTGAAATAGCTGTATATGTTAAAATATTGATTTGATTCTGCAACAGTTTAAGTCGCGAATATTAATCTACAATGGAGTGAGACTGGGAACGTGTGTCTCTGTCAGTTCAGTTCACGAATATCTTATAGGCCGTGTTGACATAATGTTGACATCGAGCGAAGCCAATCGCTAACGTAGCGACCATCGTTCCTGATCTCTTCGTTCTTCACAGCTCCTTCACGAATGGAAGGTGGAGGCCCATAAGTATGCTTCTTTCATGCTGCAGTGCATCCCAGTGCTCAATCGCACCAGGGCTCGAGTGAACGCTAGTTTTGATGATAGGAAGCAGTTGAGACGAAAAAATCAAAGTTCAATGCCATCAACGCAAATTAGAATGGTTCTGTATGGAAACGACTCTATGTCAAGCCGGAATACGGGAATTTGTACAAGACGCGGCTGCTTTGAGTGCTTGAGGCAGAGAGGTTTAATCGCGTTGCGGTTTCCTATCTCTTGATTTGATCTTAACCACTTCCAAAACTAAGAGTTAGATTGGATGAGATGCATCTACACACGCTTTTTGATTAGTTCAGAAAGGAAGCCATTTGTGTGTCACGGTACCGTGCCGTATTGAAAGAGTTTGATTCATTTGGATGAGATGCATTATTATGCATTTATTATGCATTTATTATTATTATTATTATTATTATTATTATTATTATTATTATTATTATCATTATTATTATTATTATTATTATTTGAGTGTCACGGTACCGTGCCGTATTGAAAGAGTTTGATTGGATGAGATGCATCTACATGCTTTCTGCTTGGTTCAGAAAGGGAGCCATTTGGTGGCTGTATATAGTCCTCGAGGTAAAGAGGTTTAATTGCGTTGCGCTGCCCCTCCGATTTCCTCTTGACCTTCACCACTTTCCAAAACTAAGAGTTTGCATGCTTTTTGATAGGCGACTTGCACTAAGAGGTCACGTGACCCAAACCCCCTTAATTCGAACAGCAGTGTCAAAATGAACTCCAGAAATGAGAAGAGTACCTCGAAATTAGTAAAAGGGCGAAGTTTTAGGGCATAATGTCTGACACAGGAGAAATGGGAATAAAAATAAAATCCATCGTTTTCTAAGATTTTGTTTGGAAAATGCATTGGATGGCATGGCTCAATCGCGTTGCGGTTTCCTATCTCTTGATTTGATCTTAACCACTTCCAAAACTAAGAGTTAGATTGGATGAGATGCATCTACACACGCTTTTTGATTAGTTCAGAAAGGAAGCCATTTGTGTGTCACGGTACCGTGCCGTATTGAAAGAGTTTGATTCATTTGGATGAGATGCATTATTATGCATTTATTATGCATTTATTATTATTATTATTATTATTATTATTATTATTATTATTATTATTATTATTATTATTATTATTATTATTATTATTATTATTTGAGTGTCACGGTACCGTGCCGTATTGAAAGAGTTTCATTGGATGAGATGCATCTACATGCTTTCTGCTTGGTTCAGAAAGGGAGCCATTTGGTGGCTGTATATAGTCCTCGAGGTAAAGAGGTTTAATCGCGTTGCGCTGCCCCTCCGATTTCCTCTTGACCTTCACCACTTTCCAAAACTAAGAGTTTGCATGCTTTTTGATAGGCGACTTGCACTAAGAGGTCACGTGACCCAAACCCCCTTAATTCGAACAGCAGTGTCAAAATGAACTCCAGAAATGAGAAGAGTACCTCGAAATTAGTAAAAGGGCGAAGTTTTAGGGCATAATGTCTGACACAGGAGAAATGGGAATAAAAATAAAATCCATCGTTTTCTAAGATTTTGTTTGGAAAATGCATTGGATGGCAAGAGCCATGCCAATGTGTCAAACATTATGCGCTGAAACTTCGCCCTTTTACTAATTTCGAGCTGCTCTTTTCATTTCTGGAGTTCATTTTGACATTGCTGTTCGTTTTATGGGAGTTAGGGTCACGTGACCTCTTAGTGCAAGTCGCCTATTGCATTGCGCTGCCCCTCCGGTTTCCTCTTGACCTTCATCACTTTCCAAAACTAAGAGTTTGCATGCTTTTTGATTGGATCAGAGGCAGCAATTTGGGTGTCACGGGATCAAGTCGTGGCTGCTTGGAGCCCTTGAGGCACAGAGGTTTAATCGCGTTGCGCTGCCCCTCCGGTTTCCTCTTGATCTTATAACCACTTTCCAAAACTAAGAGTTTGCATGCTTTTCGCAGCAATTTGGGTGCCACGGGATCAAGTCGTGGCTGCTTGGAGCCCTTGATGCGCAGAGGTTTAATCGCGTTGCGCTGCCCCTCCGGTTTCCTCTTGACCTTCATCACTTTCCAAATCTAAGAGTTTGCATGCTTTTTGATTGGTTCAGAGAGGCAGCAATTTGGGTGTCACGCGGGATCAAGTCGTGGCTGCTTGGAGCCCTTGAGGCACAGAGGTTTAATCGCGTTGCGCTGCCCCTCCGGTTTCCTCTTGACCTTCATCACTTTCCAAATCTAAGAGTTTGCATGCTTTTTGATTGGTTCAGAGAGGAAGCAATTTGGGTGCCACGGGATCAAGACGTGGCTGCTTGGAGCCTTTGAAGTACAGAGGTTTAATTGCGTTGCGCTGCCCCTCCGGTTTCCTCTTGATCTTAACCACTTTCCAAAACTCGCTTCTAAAGTTTGGATTATAAAAAGCGTAAATCGCAGGATTCAACACCGAACTCACAGCCATTAGAATCCCAATCAGAAAATTAGCCACGACCTGCTGGTCAAAATTCTCCAAGTAGCCGAATGCAGAGCAGATTTTAAAGAGCATTTGGGGAAACCAGCAAATCACGTAGCTCACAACAACTAACAGTAGCATCTTGAGTGCTTTCCACGTGGATTTTCTAACGGCAGTGGTTCGGAATAGTTTGCTCTCGTTTCGCTTACTAAGTGCCAGTGAGGATACGATATTCAGATAGCATGCTATGACGAGAAGCAGTGGGACCATAAACCTTAAAAAAAAGTTGATTAAGATGATGGTTTTGGATGCGGTACTCCGTCCCGTGTCGCAGAAGAAGAATTCAGAACAGTTTGCGGTGGAGTTTATGATCTCGGGTTCACTACATCGTGCTACGGAATTGACCTTCGTGTAAAATGGCGTAGTCGACACTGCGGTCAATACAGCATAGCCCCAAACTAGCATAGTTCCTTTTATCTTTTGCTGTCCCAAAGTTCGTCCCTTGATGGGGTAAACAATGTTTACATATCGGTCCAATGCGATTCCTGCGAGTAAACAGAAGATTGCACCACAACACATGTCAACAACAGTCCCAAATATAGCGCAAAATACTTCTATATCATTGTCACCGATGGAGAAATATCGCAAAGCTGTTTTCAATTGAAGGAACACTCGAAGTGTCAATTCGGCTATGCTTAGTTCGAAGATGAAGAAGTTGGAGAGAACTTTGAGTAGTCGTTTTGAACGTCTCATTACGATGCAAACCAGGACATTGGAACCAATTCCAACAAAGCATAGAACGGCTCCTACGATGACGATGAGCGAGAGCACCGTTGAGTTTTCAAAGTATGTAATCATTTTGCCCTGGTTATGACTTTTGTATGGTAAATCAATGATATGACTTGATCTTTGGTGTTCTTCGAAGTAAACCCAAAATAAAGTAAATTCAATATCAACTTTGTTAATTTGTCATCTGAAAATGGCTCCCAAGATGACGAGCAACGAGAGTACAGTTGAGTTTCCAAAATCTTCAATCATTTCCTGGTAATGACTTTTGTATGGTAAATCAATAATATGACTTGATCTTTGATGTTTTCTTCGAAATAAACCCAACTCATTAAATGAAATGAGATGCTAACGACGTTCATATTTGAGGACTGTTAAGTAATCACCTTTGTTGAAATCTGAAAACGACTCCCAAAATGACGAGAGCATCGTTCAGATTTCAATAACTCAGTAATGTGGCTTGATCCTTGTTGTTTTCTTCGAAGAAATCCTTCAATAAAATAAGATGCTAACGAGGTTTATATTTGAGGACTGTTATGTACTCAACTTTGTTGTCATCTGCTAAGGTGACAATGGGGTTTTGTTCCCGATAACAAACACAGCCGCCATATTTGATGACGTCAAAGAAAAGAAATCGCTTTGCTTTTGTGATCTATGATGTGACCTTCGTTTGTGTAGTTTGGCCGGTCTGAATTGGATTTGGTACTAAGTACTAATGCCGTGTTTACACTTGAGCCCCGGGGGGAGGGGAGGGGGGGTACTCCCTTTGTCCAAGTGGTCGATTTTGAAAACGACCCTAAAAGGTACGCATAAATTAAAAGAGCTGTTGAAGCCATGTTAATTCCAACCCCTAAAAGGTACGACCATATATGATTATTATTATTAATTAAAATTTGATAAATAGACACTTGGGTACATCAAATCAGTGACTGGACAACATCTTTCTTCTGCAGTTCTTTCATGTTTGTCAATAAAGAAATTAAATACAAATTGACCCTAAAAGGTACGGAGTCATGTTACGTAACTGACTTTTGAGTCGGAACCCCTAAAAGGTACACACAGGAAATATTTTGAACCCTAAAAGGAGCGCCGATCACCCCTACCACTCACAGGCAGCCCAACCATTGCTTTTGAGGCTACTAATTCAATAAAATGATATTTGCGTCTTTTTTTGATGGGTTTCCTGTGGTAGAGCGCGCGCGTGCTCAATATATAATACGTAGATATGTTGGGTTCCCTGTGCTGAGTAATATCCTATATTGGGCTTCCTGTGCACATCCCGCGCGTCCCGCACTACATGTGTATATTTACACAAGGTATGAAACTAGGTCACGTGACAAATACGTTTTTGCTCCTAATTTTGTCATTATGATGTGAACATTCAATTTTTCTTCGAATAACTAAACCTTACCGTATTCTCGAAACACCTTATAAGTGTCAGTCGTCTAACTTCAACGTACGCTGAGAAAGTAATTTTTGAAATTTTGAGCGTGATGGCCCGATGTGTGCCGCATGTATGTGATGCACTTTTCCGTGAAACAGTCGGATTTTACCTTCGACAGGACATCGACAAGCGGTCGGCAAATCTGAACTATGCTCTTGTTGACAAGTTTTAATATTTATATGTTCACTAAACATGAATCAAAACATCTAAATATACTTTATTTGCTTTCTGTTTTGACTTCTGTAAAGTATTTGTATTGTATTTTGATTTTTATCGATTAAAATCTTCAAAATTGACGCATTGTGTTTTATTAATGCTAAATATAAGTCTCAATATTTAGTACTGCACAACACATTTTTGCTATCAGTACTTGTACACAAAATGACAAACAAACGTATTTATTTCAACAATAAGTTTACTAGCTTTTTACACACTGTTTTCGCCGTTCTTTCTGTACAATTTATTCACTATATTGATCAGTAATAGCTGGATAACAACAATTAAATTGATAAATATTATACACAATCGACAAGTTGTGAATGAATAACAAACATCACAGTTGGAAGCGAAAATTACTCTGTGTTTCTCTCAGATGATAGTAAGCTTATTTGCTAAATGTGTTGTGCTATTTCAATGACAATAACGAACAACTGTTAATATTTTAGTTCACGGCAGCTTCACGAGTCCCGCATCGCCATTCATGTCTCCTTCGATGTCAGTGAATTTGAGGTCGTCTATATTTTTGCTTCAGATGGTTTATGCTGCATGTGTTGGCGTTCCCTTGTGTCAGAAGAACTATAAGTAAAGTACAAAATTACGTCAAACACTTTCTAGATGAGACACTCAGACAGTCAACATGTTTAAACAGATAAAGTACCATCAGTCAGTTGAAAGAGGTTCCTTGTTGAAGCAGTATTTCGATCACTGACAAAACTACACAAGTCAAATCAGTTCTGCATAATTTATGAAAAAAACTGATTTGTTGAGGAGTATAAGCAGCCCTTCTGCCCTAGTATAGGCAAGTCCTTTTATTAGAGAACATTTAGAGCAAATACTACGTAAAAACCTTGACAAAAATACTTTTAGTTCAGCTTCAGTTTCAACAAAACTTTCAGGCTCACGTGTCGAGCACAACATATCCAAACTTTCTCCACCATTCAAAATGAAAAAGGACTACTTTAAAACCGTCAAATCTCTTCTAAATTGACTTAAGGTTGACATGAATTGTGAACGTCTAAATTTACCATAAATAGGGAATAGAATCCTAACGTTTACACCGAAAAAATCAGTCTTTCTTGATATGAACTTCTCTTCCATGCCCCGCCATTAGCGACAAAATGACGACTTAACCCTGGGTACCCCCCACGGGCCTGTAGCGTTCGACGACTTCGGCTATTCGGCTCACGGAAAAGTGCACCACATACATGCGGCGCACATCAGGCCATCACGTGACTGGAGTTTCATACCTTGTGTAAATATACACATTTGCTGCGGGCGCGTCCCGCAGGAGGTACACAGGGATCCCAACACCCAACATTATATGTTACTCAACACAGGGAACCCAACATATAAATGCGCGCGAGTGCGCTCTACCACAGGAAACCCATCAAAAAAAGACGCAAATATCATTTTATTTCATTATTTAGTAGCCTCAAAAGGAATGGTTGGGCTGCCTGTGTACCACTTGGACAAAGGGAGTACCCCCCCCCCCCCCCCCCCCCCCCCCCCCGGGACTTGAGCACTTTACCAAGGTACAAATCAGAAAACTAAGGTTAACCGCTCACTGACAAACAATAGTTTACTAATTTCTACCAAGGTTCGGTAACTCGTTTACTTCAGTGAACCACCAAGTGTAAACACGGCATAAGTTAGCTTTTAAATACATAGTTGAGGATAAATGGTGTAGACATCAAGCGAACTATGTGGTTCTAATTGTGAACGGTTCTAATTGTGAACACTGTTCAGTAAACGTGTACCCTGGTTACCAGAGGCTATTATTTTATCTCTCTCTCTAAACTCTATGAAGGGTTAGAACCGTTCACAATTAGAACCACATACTGTATTTATTTTTTATTTTTACTAAGTTAAGTACTTATAAGTTAAAATAAAGTACGAACTAAATGAGTGTCGCAATTGGTCATAAAAACTAGCATACGCGCGATATTTTAAATATTTACTCGGGCCCAGGCCGTAGGCCGCCCGAGTTATAAAATGCGGATTTCGGTAGTCGTCGTCGTCGTAGTTTTTTTGGTTGGTGAAAGAATGACGAAAGTATGCGACGTATTTAATCGTATCCGGAGTTTCAAGATTACTCAGCAGATAAGAAAAAAACACACACAGGACTCAAGTAGATTATGAATCTTAGTTTTGAAAGCAGCTGTAGATCTTCAAGCTATTAAAAGGTCAGGATTCTAGTTCATCGTTCAATGACTAGAAGTGGTAAAAGGACTAGAAGCTCGCTTAAAATATATTTAATAAAAACAAACGCGAGGGCGTTATCGGAACCATCTGACCTATGCAACCTCAAGACGTATCATGTTCGTACTCACCCGACTCATAGTCTGCCTCGTCACTCAACTGTCACTGATTGTCATGACGTCAGAGAAATGATATTGTATTGAAGAAGATGTCCTTGTTTTATTCGACGTTCGAACCGTAACTCGAACCCGAACTCGAACTCGATTCCAAACTCGACGTTTCGGGATCTGAAGCTAGAGAGGGGGCCTTTACACGAACTCATCAAAATCAAATCAATTGAACTCAAAGTCAAAAGGTAATCAATTGAACTCAAAGTCAAAGGCAAATCAAATGAACTCGACACATACATGTATATACATAGTCTCCCTCGTCACGCAACTGTCAGTCATTGTCAGGTCTCTCCTCACGCAACTGACATTGTCCTTGTCATAAGCCCGAGTATACGCTCATTGAGCGTCTTGTTTAAATTAAATCTGGTAACTGATTAAATTTACTTTTAAAATATTAGTAGCACTAAACCATGCATGTGGGACCTGAACAAGCCCTGAACATACAATTGAGCATGCGTGAAGGCAGTTTGAGAGTCATGATACAGTGACTGGACAAGAGAAAATATGGGAAAAGTTTATTGAAACGTTGGTTGACATGGAAATTTGACACCCTTGTTTCTGGTATTGGTTTTAATTATTTATTTAACAGACGAACTGCCAACAATGATCATGTTAAAGTTGCGCTTTATAAATATTAAATATTATTATTATTAAACTTCAATTCAAAAACATTCTGAGAACGTCTAATTCACAAGAATCATGCAAACTATCTGGTATTTATACTATGCAACACAAAGGACAGTTTGTTTGCCAGCAGTTTTGTGCCAAATCAGGTTGCGTGGCGTTTGTAGAGAATTTTCTAAACCTGTTTAGTTAAACCACTTTAAAACATTTTTTAGCCTCGGTGTGAACGGGGCATATTATAGGGGTGTACCAGGACACCTATTTCAAAAACGATTCTCGGACGGGAGTGTGAAAAGGGGCAGCTGGGGTGCTTACCATTTACTCGGAAAAACCGGAAATTCCGGTTTATTAAAAAAGGTATGTGTCATTCCGATCGGAAAATTCAGGAAAACTCGGTCCAATGGTACACGCGTCTACGAAAAAAAAACGAAAAGAGCGGGAAAAGTGGATTACCTCAATCGCTAGACCGAGTTTTCCGAAACTTTCCGATTGGAATGACACATACCATTTGTTTTTCCAACCGGCATTTCCGGTTTTTCCGAGTGAATGGTAAGGCACCCCAGAACTCAGAACTGATTTCTAAGATCGGGACTTTGCAGCCTGCGTAGCTTTGAGCTACTGATTGCCTGTCGACATTTTTCGATTCGGAAACGTTTTTCTCGTCTGGTTGTCAACATTTTGTCGATTCCGAAACGTTGAAAATACGTCGTGTTCCATGGAGTTTATTTACATCCTGGGGGGACTCCCATATATAAAGTGGTTGGGATGTTCGTCGTACCTTTTAGGGGTCCAGATCCGCGATTTGGTAGCTCTTAGGGTATCGCAAATCTAAAAGGACCACAAGAGACTAGGCCGGTACCTTTTAGGGTGTCAGTGTCAGTAAATAAGATACCCAAGATAAGATAATGACGGCCGGAATGACTGTTGTACCTTTTGTCATTGTTATTTGTTGCCGCATGCCCACCTGGGCAAGATTTCCGACGAGCATCCCAACCACTTTATATATGGGTGTCCCCATCCCCCCCCCCCCCCCCCCCCCCTTATTAAAGGTTCCTCTAATAAACCACGAAACGACGAAACGAGAAACGGCGAAACGAGAAAAGGCGAAACGAAGAGAGAGATCTATATAAATAAAATGAAGAGATACAGTCAATCCAAAAAAGGTTGTCCAGAATATATACACATATAACTATCACGTGACCGCATATACAGAACACATTAAAAAGGTTTAAAACTCTTAAAGTGTTGATTTTATACTGAACTAGACGCTCTATAAGCGTTCACTCGGCTGGTCGGATGATTAGTCTGCGAATACAGCCGCTTTTCGGTGGTCGCGCCGCCAAAAAGTGGCTGTATATCGGGGGGGGGGGGGGGGGGGGGGGTACTCCCTTTGTCCAAGTGGTAGGGGTGATCGGCGCTCCTTTTAGGGTTCAAAATATTTCCTGTATGTACCTTTTAGGGATCCGACTCAAAAGTCAGTTACGTAACATGACTCCGTAACTTTTAGGGTCAATTTTTATTTATTTTCTTTATTGACAAACAGAACCGCAGAAGAAAGATCATCATCATCATCATATATATTGCCGTACCTTTTAGGGGTTGGAATTAACATGGCTTCAACAGCTCTTTTAATTTATGCGTACCTTTTAGGGTCGTTTTCAAAATCGATCGCCGATCACCCCTACCACTTGGACAAAGGGAGTACCCCCCCGGGCTGTATATAAACTCGGGCTGTGAATGTGCCAATTTTAGACTCTCTCTTCCCTCACAAGAGCGATTTTTTTGTCGCCGACCGCCATGACAGTAGCATACAACACGATTGTGATTATAATAAACAAACTTCGCATAACGAGATCTACAGTCTTTTCTCATCTTTATTGTCATTGAATCACCATGATGAATATTTACATATAACTGCATAGCTTTCTCTACTATATCATGATCATCAAATATATTCATGGCAGCTTCTGTTGACGACAGAACGTACGATACAAGAACACTAATGCACAACAATGTCAACATTGCAAGAGACACGCTCGACAAGACCACTCCAAAAGTAGTATTTTGTGACATATACATTGTACTAACAACAAGTAAAAGGCAAAACAATACTAAATTTATCATACTGATTCACCTCAATGTTTACGAGTTTTTATTAAAAAGAGATTTTTACGTGTACTATGATTCTTTTGGTTACTGTGCTTTGCTTCGTATTCTTCCAAGATGGCGACTGTTGTTGAACATTTTTTGTCGTCGTTCATCAAGGTCGAGGTGTTTTCTTCAGCTTGATCAGGAGTACTTCTAGTATTCATCAGCATCTGAGTAGTACTTTTCAGTACAAGAGTTTTTAGTCATAGTTTCATCATTTGTAGTCATTTGTTTGCCATTCTAGCCATCATTTGCTCATATTTGCTCATATTTTGCTCATTTGATTTCATAGTTTGCTTTGATTTCTCTTTGATTGCTTTGAGTTCGCGGAACGGCCCGGTCCAAAATCGCTCACTGACATCTTTTAGAGTAGGCCTACCGCGAACGTCGTGTGCGTTTGTAAGCATAGTGAGCGTTTGGAGAAGTAGGTGACGAGGGCATTTTTTTATAGAATTTGATTAACAAATCACACATGAGGTTGAATTACAGAAGACCAAATGGCAACATGTATTCTAAGAACTTCAAGATACATCGTTTCAATTGCCCTATACCACTATGACGTAACGGCTTATTTATGAGGGGGACAGAATCGTGAAGAACAATAGAAATTTGAACTAAATCTGCTCTGCTGAGGTTCGCTTGATTTCAAATTGGCTAGTTTCCAGATATTATGTTCATCGATACTTTTCCCACAATATTTACTGTGTTTGGTGACTTTTATCGCTTTCAGACCGTCTGTAAAATACATTTATTTGGGAAATCCTTTGTGTTGTTGCTGTTTTGTCCCCCTCTAGCGACCATGATCCTTAGCGTTTTAAAAACAATAGATTGTTTTGATTTGACGTCATAGTGGTATAGGGCAATACTGAACTACGATCAAGCCGAGCGAAGAACCGATAACTCGTGGTCATCATGTGATAGTTGCCATGGTTTCGACTTGCTGCTGTCGGGCTTCCTGTGGCCGGGGTGGACTGCACTTTCTAACCGGAAAAAAGCCTATTTTAATACTCGGCGTCTGCCACAGGCAGCCCAGCCGAGTAATAATGTAGCCAAAAGCTGATTACTCGGGCCCTTCCGAAGGAAGCCCGAGTTATAAAATACAAATTCTTTTTATTTTTTTCATGGTCATGGAATGAAGAAAAAATGCGAAGAATGAAGAAAGAAAGCGAAGTATTTGATCGTATCGAGTTTCAAGATTACTCCTGAAGCAGATAAGGGAAGACAAACGACACACAGGACTCAAGTAGATTTGAATCTTAGTTTTGAAAGCAGCTGTAAATCTTGAAGCTATCGAAAGGTCAAGATTCTAGTTCGCTATGTCATGTTTGTTATTAGGCAACATTGTACCCCAGATTAGGCCTTTTGTTGCTAATTATAATAGTACGTGTACAGTTATGTCCTTGAGTATTTATAATTGAACTCACGACCAGCGATGTAACTACATCTAATACGGAAAGCTATATGTACAGAAGTCGTGCAAACAGTCGAGCAATCGAGACTGAAAAGCAAGCCATCGAAACGCACGCATACGCTTACTACATACCAGATACGCATACTCTAAATCTTCCTCGAGCGTTTTCGAAAGGGCTTTCTACGACTTCATTCCACGAACTCGAACTCATCAAAAAATGAACTGAAAATCAAATGAAATGAACTCAAAAACTATCATGACCTCGCTATGTCATGTTTGTTATTAGGCGACATTGGACCCCAGAGTAGGCCTTTTGTTGCTAATTTTAATTTGCTCTCGACCATATATCCATTGTCAATGAAATATTGTCAATGGCAATAAAGCTCGATCGAGCAAGAGCCCGCGCGCCGTAGACTAATGCATCAAACATGTAGGCAAGGTAGTGATGTAATGTGCTTATTGAGCGAAAACCGTGCAGAATACTTACACATGTAGATTGTACGTGTTGCAATGTTTCAGAGATAGATTATAAAGATAACAGTGATCTAATCTGTTTATTCAGCGAAAACCGTGCAGAATACGATTGTACGTGTTGCAATGTTTCAGGGATAGATTATAAAGATAAAACACTATGGTTTAGAATGATCATAAAGTATTGTATATGTACAATGAAACAGTTTTTGGTTGCTCGTTGTTGCGTGACTCAAGCTCGATAGAACATGCTTTCCTTGCAATTTCAGTACTGCGAACCGGCTTTACAGTATATACTTCACTAGACGAGAAAAGATTTATATTTTGGCCCCTTGACCTCCGGTGCTTTACCTGATTGGTTTGTGCTTTCTAATCTTTCTTGGCCAGACTTCATGTCTCCTTCGGCTTTAGCTCGACGTTGACGCGTACGCGGAGAAAAATAATAAAAAACAAGACGCTCAATGAGCGTATACTCGGGCTTATGATAAGGACAATGTCAGTTGCGTGAGGATCAAAAGACCTGACAATGACTCATAGTTGCTTGACGAGGGAGAATATGTATATATGTGTGGAGTTCATTACTCGGGCCCTTCCGAAGGAAGCCCGAGTTAGAAAATACACTTTATTTTTTTTATTTTTTTATTTTTTTATTTTTTCAGGTGATAGAATGAAGAAAAAATGCGAAGAATGCGATGTATTTGATCCTATCGAGTTTCAAGATTTCTCATCATAGATCTTCAAGCTATTAAGTTCAGGATTGTAGTTGATCATTCCACGATGAAGCTAAGGCGCGTTTGCTTTTGTTATAAATGAAACGACATCTTTCAGAGTGGGCCCACACGAATAGCCGTATGCTTTTGTCTGTGAAATGAGCCTGTTTAAAGCCCGTGTTTTATCGGCTGTTCTATAACGCCTTTCCACGAACTCGAACTCATATCCAAAAATGAATTGAGACAAAGGCGATCGAGCAAGGTCAATGTTCGAAAATCCGTGTTCTTTTCAGTAAGATGACAGTTGTAAAGTGATCCTTATCTGAGTCATACATCTATTACGCGAACTAATTTTAGAACCGTTGATTTAAAACCGAATTTCCACGCTCAAAACAGGTCAGTGAACGGCAAAAATACAATCGAAATCAAAACGTCCTTAGATTTTAGGGATCTATTACAGAAGAAGACGCTCAATGACGAGGGAGACTTGTGTCTGACTCATAGATAAAGATCTCCGCGGACTCTTGTTATAATTAAACTCACGACCAACGCCGTACAACGGTCATGTATAACTCCATCTACTGACAGAAAGCTAAATGTACAGAAGTCATGCAAACAGTCGAGCCAGTCGAGTTATTTTCAGTAACTCATGATGGATGTTTATTTTATTCCACGTTTGAAAAATTCAGAAGGAAAAGGAATCGTAAAAATCGTACTTCAAAACTACCGACATCAAAGCATTTAAGGCAAGTAAGGTCAATGTTCGTAAATCGAGATCGTATAGCCCTTCATCTGGCAGACATATAGTCTCCCTCGTCACGCAACTGTCAGTCATTGTCAGGTCTCTCCTCACGCAACTGACATTGTCCTTGTTCTTCAACCAACTGGCATTCATAGTCCGGTGAGTACGAACATGATACGTCTTGAGGTTCCATAGGTCAGATGGTTCCGATAACGGCCTCGCGTTTGTTTAAAAAAATATATATTTTAAGCGAGCTTCTAGTCCTTTTACCACTTCTAGTCATTGAACGATGAACTAGAATCCTGACCTTTTAATAGCTTGAAGATCTACAGCTGCTTTCAAAACTAAGATTCATAATCTACTTGAGTCCTGTGTCTCCTTTATCTTTTCAAATCTGCGGAGTAATCTTGAAACTCCGGATACGATTAAATACGTCGCAACTGACATTGTCCTTATCATAAGCCCGAGTATACGCTCATTGAGCGTCTTGTTTTTTATTATTTTTCTCCGTACGCGTCAACGTCGAGCTAAAGCCGAAGGAGACATGAAGTCTGGCCAAGAAAGATTAGAAAGCACAAACCAATCAGGTAAAGCACCGGAGGTCAAGGGGCCAAAATATAAATCTTTTCTCGTCTAGTGAAGTATATACTGTAAAGCCGGTTCGCAGTACTGAAATTGCAAGGAAAGCATGTTCTATCGAGCTTGAGTCACGCAACAACGAGCAACCAAAAACTGTTTCATTGTACATATACAATACTTTATGATCATTCTAAACCATAGTGTTTTATCTTTATAATCTATCTCTGAAACATTGCAACACGTACAATCGTATTCTGCACGGTTTTCGCTGAATAAACAGATTAGATCACTGTTATCTTTATAATCTATCTCTGAAACATTGCAACACGTACAATCTACATGTGTACGTATTCTGCACGGTTCTCGCTCAATAAGCACATTACATCACTACCTTGCCTACATGTTTGATGCATTAGTCTACGGCGCGCGGGCTCTTGCTCGATCGAGCTTTATTGCCATTGACAATATTTCATTGACAATGGATATATGGTCGAGAGCAAATTAAAATTAGCAACAAAAGGCCTACTCTGGGGTCCAATGTCGCCTAATAACAAACATGACATAGCGAGGTCATGATAGTTTTTGAGTTCATTTCATTTGATTTTCAGTTCATTTTTTGATGAGTTCGAGTTCGTGGAATGAAGTCGTAGAAAGCCCTTTCGAAAACGCTCGAGGAAGATTTAGAGTATGCGTATCTGGTATGTAGTAAGCGTATGCGTTTCGATGGCTTGCTTTTCAGTCTCGACTGCCTCGACTGTTTGCATGACTTCTGTACATATAGCTTTCCGTATTAGATGTAGTTACATCACTGGTCGTGAATTCAATTATAAATACTCAAGGACATAACTGTACACGTACTATTATAATTAGCAACAAAAGGCCTACTCTGGGGTACAATGTCGCCTAATAACAAACATGACATAGCGAACTAGAATCCTGACCTTTCGATAGCTTCAAGATTTACAGCTGCTTTCAAAACTAAGATTCAAATCTACTTGAGTCCTGTGTGTCGTTTGTCTTCCCTTATCTGCTTCAGGAGTAATCTTGAAACTCGATACGATCAAATACTTCGCATTCTATGACCATGAAAAAAATAAAAAGAATTTGTATTTTATAACTCGGGCTTCCTTCGGAAGGGCCCGAGTAACAAGACGACATACTAGTAACCTTCCTCCAACTGATAAGGTTTGTGAAGAAACCATGTTGTTTACGGAGCCTTGGGTGATTATGCATGACTCGGTAGAACATGCTTTCTTTGTAAAATCGATTTCACAAACTCAGCGAATCATAGAAATGACAATAGTTTATTTGGTGCCATAAATATATCCATTCCAAATACAAATATAAGCTTAAACAAGACGACATATTAACCTTCCTTCGACAAGGTTTCTGAAAAAAGACGTGCGATATCTCGTCTTGATAAGCCATGTAGTTTGAGCCTTCGGTGATTATCTTAGCGGCCGACACAGGGCGCATGCGCTGTAGAGCCCAATATGCTTTCTGGGGTCGACGAAGAACGCTCAAAACAGGTCAGTGAACGGCAAAAATACAAAAGAAGGTGCTCAATGAGCGTATAGTCGGGCAATATGACAATGACAGTTGCGTGACGAGGGAGAATATTTGTGTCGGTGAACATCGATAAAGATCTTCGACTCTTCGATACGTTTTTAAACGTACTTGAGGTCACTTGAGGGTGCATATTAATGGCGCCAAAAACGGATCGAATATTTCCGAAAGCCTATCGACCTAAATCCGAAAGTACCGCTCAAACAGTTTGCGAGCGTGTATCGAACGTAATCCGAATTATTGTTCGCTCAGGACAGATACTGAACCAACGCCGTACAACGGTCATGTATAACTCCATCTATTGACAGAAAGCTATATGTACAGAAGTCATGCAAACAGTCGAGCCAGTCGAGTTATTTTCAGTAACTCATGATGGATGTTTATTTTATTCCACGTTTGAAAAATTCAGAAGGAAAAGGAATCGTAAAAATCGTACTTCAAAACTACAAGCAAGGTCAATGTTCGTAAATCGAGATCGTATAGCCCTTCATCTGGCAGACATATAGTCTCCCTCGTCACGCAACTGTCAGTCATTGTCAGGTCTCTCCTCACGCAACTGACATTGTCCTTTTCATAAGCCCGAGTGTACGCTCATTGAGCGTCTTGTTACTAATAAGAGAACCTCCTTTTTTGGATTGACTGTATATAAATATATAAATATGAAAAAAAATTGAATATAGGATAAGGTAGGCCAACGACGAGCTTCCAGTAGAAGGATTCCAGAAGGAATTCACAGTCTGCTCTCCATATAAATAGATTAAATGTAGCGAAGAAGAAGAGACGCAGGCAACCTCTGACTGTTCCAAATAATATATTAACTACTGATACGCTAAGGAAAACAAATGATGATGTAACCAATCACCAGGGGAAAAGACCTAAAGGGACCATGTTACGTTATCCCTTGTCAAACCATCAATAATATACGAGAAATATAAGTGCGCATGCAAGAATAGACTGAATGAATGGTAATGGTTGCCATCCATTTTAATGATAGCCGGCATAATCTCGATGACTTTAAGTTCATTCAAGAGACCATAATTCTATAGTATTATGGTCTCTTGGTTCATTGCCAGAGAAAAAACACATTCTCAAGCTGATAGTGATCACGATAGAATTCTGCTAACTAGGCTGAAGCATCTCTTCGTACATTACGCCCAGAAGGCCTTAACAAATTCGTTAATGAATTCATGTTCAGTCACTCATTATTACCATTCATTCAGATTTCTATTCATGCATGCGCACTTATATTTCTCGTTTATTATTGTTGGTTTGACAAAGGATGATGTAACATGGTCCCTTTAGCCTTCCTTTGGGCCTTTTCCCCTAGTGATTGGTTACATCATCCTTTGTTTTCCTTAGCGTATATATACTTGTAACACAGTAGGTACCGTCTTCATATTTATATCATTTTTATCATGTACATTTTTATTACTTGGGCTTCCTGTGGAAGGCCCAAGTCTAAGATTACAGACGGTTATTACTCGGGCCTATCCACAGGAAGCCCGAGTTATAAATTGGGCTTTCTTTTTCTTCGTCGGTCACAAAATGGACAAATCGTCATGACAGCGCATGCGCTCGGTCGTATATCGCAGGCTCATATCGCAGGCTCATACGAGACGTGCACGTTTGACTCATTCGAAGAAGGAATACTTCTGTGCCTGTGGCGGAGTCGTTTGAAAAAGTTCGATATTCCTCTTTCGGACAAAGCTCATGACATCGTCGATAACTGAGATGATATATCGCTTGCTGTTAGACACGCTCTTCTCACTTACAAATGCACACGCTGTTCGTGGTAGGCCCACACTAAAAGAAGACGAGCGTTTTCGAAACGGGTCGGTCCACGAACTCAAAGAGCTACAAATCAATACAAATGAGCTACAAAATAACATAAATATGAACATTATGAACTCAAATAAGAACTCATCTGAGAACGGCATAGCTATGCACAGTGTATTACACAACACGAAGCCTGATGAACTGAAGTTTTACGACAAAAAGCAAACAGATATCTTGAAGAAAGGTGAGAACTTCAAAGCGGCCATGATAGAATCGTACGAACTACATAAAGCTAGTACTGAATCAATATTACAAGATTGTCAACAACAGCTTACTATTGTAGAGACGAAATCAAATGTTCGCATCCAGGCTAACCTTTGTAGTGAAAATGTTCATGATGACTCGTCAATTAATGAAATAAATGAGTTTAGATCTCGACGTGTAATGTTTGTTTCTTGTATTGAAAAAACTGTGCCAGCATCGTCACAGATTCATCATATTGTCAATAATATACGTATTGCTCGACGTGACTGCTATAGACCTATTCCCAGTACTATAAAAAGACAGTCTCTTAGAAAGATCACTTACCGCTCTATTCATATTGTCTCCAAAAGAAGAAAGAAAAAGGCTTTACAACGAGTTTTGAAGGAGCCAAATCTACAATCAATGGGTTTTATAGATGAAAACTGTTCTTCAAAGTCCACTACATATAAAAGTCTTATCACAGAAGAAATTTCTGTCAGTCTGCATTGAGAACAGATATAGAAAAGAATTCTGGTCCTACTCTACTTATTGATCCAAACAAAACAATAAGAGCACCTTATAGTCAAGGCAATATTTTAGTATTTGGTCGAAATGCTGGACAACAATGTGTTGCAATGAGTTTGTGTTCTTTGATATACAATAAAAGACAACCAACAACCTCCCAGAGTGACCTGGTGCAAATAATGAATATTGGGAATGAGTTGTATACAAGCTTATCTCAATCAGCTGGACAGTCATTTTTGATGATGACAGAATTACCAACAATGCTCACAGTATATGATACAGACTATCAATTTGAATACAGCGAAAGCTACACTGGTAATGTACATGGTGACAGAGCAATAAATATTGAGGGTTATACCTACTGCATGCCCATAGATAGAGCTTTTGAATGTCTGTTGAGGGAAAATTATACTTCATTCATATTAACAATAGGATCCATTGCTGTTCAGAATAGAACAATGACCACTAACTAGAAAGTTTACACACTGACTAATTAGTGGACACTCATTACAAAACATTCCTCATCTGATCTGATTCATTATTATATGTTCTTCCTTTTATTTTAGTTATTGTCAGTTACTGAAAAAGTATGAGTTTCAATAAAATTCACTAGTTGTCTAATTATAACAATATTGTATTATTGTAGGAGGGGGGGTTACTACCTTTCTCCAACTGGTAGGGGCGATCGACGTCCTTTTAGGGTTCAAAATATTTCCTATGTGAACCTTTTAGGGTTCCGACACAAGACAGTTATGTAACACGAGTCCATACCTTTTAGGGTCAATTGAAAGAACACAAGAAATATGTTGTCCAGTCACTGATTAACGATATCAGCACAATCACTTTTCTGCCATATATGGTCATATATGTCGTACCTTTTACGGCTTGAAATCAACATGGCTTCAACAGCTCTTTTAATTTATGCATACTTTTTAGGGCTCGTTTTCAAAACCGGTCACTGATCACCCATATGGCAGTATTTTATATGTTGGCATCATAAACTATTTATTTTAAAATTAGTTTCATAAATAAAATAACACAAAAGCCTGCATGACTACAATGGGCAGATATCCTAATATCCTTATTCTTGGATGAAAAGCTTATGCAGTGCTCAATGTTTAGCATTCAACAGCACTTTAATTTGTATTTCACCATTAGAAGCCCGAGTAAACGCTTGTAGAGCGTCTTGTTCTTTTTGTGTTTCTACGCCAAATCTGCAAGTGCACCATAGCGCATGCGCATGCTAATCTTTTCTGTATCGTTCCAATTTTTGAGTATACAGAAGTTGTGGTCAGCAGCTTATCAACGAAATTCAAGATGGCAGACGTCCCTTGCTCGAGCCAGTCGAGTCGTTCATTAATACTGCTTAGTAAATATGCAAATATCCTAGAGAATACTTTTTGGCCTTGCAATTCTGTCTGAAAGTGTATTTTACGAAAGCCGAGAAGGGCCACTCTGTTTTCCGAACTTATACTTCAAAATTTCCGTGTTCATACTTCAAAATTTCTGTGTTCATACTTCAAAATTTCTGTGTTCATACTTCAAAATTTCTGTGTTCATACTTCAAAATTTCCGTATTCATAGTTCAAAATTTCCGTGTTCATAGTTCAAAATTTCCGTGTTCATAGTTTAAAATTTCCGTGTTCATAGTTCAAAATTTCCGTATTCATAGTTCAAAATTTCCGTGTTCATAGTTCAAAATTTCCGTGTTCATAGTTTAAAATTTCCGTGTTCATAGTTCAAAATTTTCGTATTCATAGTTCAAAATTTCCGTGTTCATAGTTCAAAATTTCCGTGTTCATAGTTCAAAATTTCCGTATTCATAGTTCAAAATTTCCGTATTCATAGTTCAAAATTTCCGTGTTCATAGTTCAAAATTTCCGTGTTCATAGTTTAAAATTTCCGTGTTCATAGTTCAAAATTTCCGTATTCATAGTTCAAAATTTCCGTGTTCATAGTTCAAAATTTCGTGTTCATAGTTCAAAATTTCCGTATTCATAGTTCAAAATTTCCGTATTCATAGTTTAAAATTTCCGTATTCATAGTTCAAAATTTCCGTGTTCATACGAAATTCCATACATTTACTGTAGTTTGATCACCACTAATCACGAGCTTGGGATATCTGTGCACGAACACGGAAATTTTGAATTTTACGAATTCGAGAATTTTGAACTATGAACACGGAAATTTTGAAGTATGAACACGGAAATTTTAAACTATGAATACGGAAATTTTGAACTATGAATGCGGAAATTTTGAACTATGAATACGGAAATTTTGAACTATGAACACGGAAATTTTGAAGTATGAATACGGAAATTTTGAAGTATGAACACGGAAATTTTAAACTATGAATACGGAAATTTTGAACTATGAACACGGAAATTTTGAACTATGAACACGGAAATTTTGAAGTATGAATACGGAAATTTTGAACTATGAATACGGAAATTTTGAACTATGAATACGGAAAATTTTTTGAACTATGAATACGGAAATTTTGAACTATATGAATACGGAAATTTTGAACTATGAATACGGAAATTTTGAACTATGAATACGGAAATTTTGAACTATGAATACGGAAATTTTGAACTATGAATACTGAAATACGGGAATTATGACAAACATTTTATAAGAACCTATTTTTGAAAACAGGTTCTTATTTGGGAGGTCAGTTACACTGTTAGTACTGAAAACAAAACTGAAGGCATAGCGTACATAGCAATGATACAGTTTTCAGTTCAGGTTATTGAAGACATTAATCATAATTTTGACCTAATTTATGTAGTAATTTATTTGAGCGGCATAGGCCACAAACCGGCGTTATACATCTGTATCTACAAACTCATGACCCCCACCACTTTAAGTTTTAATACCTTTGAAAAATAAGAACCTATTTAACCTCAACAGCCCGACTTCTTCTTACGCATCAAATAAGAACCTATTCAGCCTGACCTGGGCTTTCACTGTATGAATTTGGAAATCTTGAACTATGAACACGGAAATTTTGAACTATGAATACGGAAATTTTGAACTATGAACACAGAAATTTTGAAGTATGAACACGGAAATTTTGAACTATGAATACGGAAATTTTGAACTATGAACACAGAAATTTTGAAGTATGAACACAGAAATTTTGAAGTATGAACACGGAAATTTTGAAGTATAAGTTCGGAAAACAGAGTGGCCCTTCTCGGCTTTCGTAGTATTTCTAACAGATGTCTGTGGCTTAGTAAGAACTCGATCGTAATTTTATTGAGGTAATCGAAATGTGCTTCGCCAGCTTGTCAGCTTTTATTACGTATGCATGCTCTACTGAGTCACGCAACGAGTGACTTAAATTCTGCAAGTAATACATGTAGGCTAAAACTACTTCTGTATGATGATACAAGCTATTAGGTTTCACATTTAAAATCTATCAAAACAGCTTTATTAAGAAGCCCAAGTTCACGCTAGTAGAGCGTCTTGTTTATATAATTTCATCGCACAAATCTGATGCGTTCACAGTGGTGTCAATTTTGAAAGTGTTTATACAGCCAACAATACCCGGACAATAATATGTCAAATTATTTGACGAGTAATGTCAATTTCTCTCAAGAACAATGATTGCCGCTATTTTCACTTCCTATTCTCGTTGGTGCATCGAAGGGGTACGCGACTTAGAATCATGTCCTCTTCTGAAAATGATGAAATCTCACAGGAGTCAATATTTGCGGATAAAAGGTAAGAGCGAATAGGCTCTGTTATAAAATAATATCATAGTCAGTTGAAATCTTTCTTTTTTCATCGGTGTAGCCCAAATAACTGTGATGCAGATGTCAAAGATTACCTTCATGTTGAACCTCATGACCACGTGGAACTGCACTCATCTAAAAAGTAGGCTTCGTCGTATCTTGGTACAATGTTTAATAATTGTTTGCAATATTAGTAATTAAAGCCGCGGTAACCGAGATAATTATCACTACAAAACTGAAATTATGTATTTGAGACAAATATATTTTCTAAACGATTCTTTGACTCTAATTATAAATGGAATATTTGATGTCTTTAGCGAGGATGTGATATGTCTTGAAGATGATAAAGAAACAAGTTCCGGCACATAGTTCAAACATACTAGTTAACTAACATGATAGTTATATTCTATAGTTTATGTTACTGTACGTTTTGAATTTGTAAGTACTTTATCCTATGTACCTAGTTTGGTATTTGATGGAATGAAATTATTATTATTATTTTTATATATTCTGAATATACATGACAATTCTATCATGAAAATAATAGCAAAATATTGTTATGATATTCTTTCGTTATAAGTTATACTTTAGTTTATGTTCCGTTTTATTTGTAAGTACTTTATCCTATGTACCTAGTTTGGTATTTGATGCCGGAATAAAATTATCTCTACTAGTTCAACAGAGGAATCAATCCAACTACACATTGCTTCTACAGTTCAAAACGTAGTACCTGTCAGCGCTATGTAGTAACCATTTGTTTTGTTTAAATTTTTAAAAGAGCTGGTATTTTTTTAGGGTATAAAACTTGGAACAAGTCCGTTCCGTCTTGAATAGCGGTATCCCGGTGAGCGATCCTATGGTATTTTGGTCAATCCTTCATATATGGCCGGTACATTTTTATTATTTATGCCTCGTTCTATCATATTTATATCGTATTTTACATCTCATAGTAAGCAAAACATTTTAATTTTAATTCTTAAAAGAATGTACCTAAAACTAAGGATTATTGTACAGTCATTTGCAAAAATTCTGGCCGCTACGAAATATCAATATATCAATATATCGGGTGCATTATGGGTAATTAAATAATCGAAAATTCCCCTAAAAGCTGGTTAACGCCAGAAAAGTTGGTAGAAATATGTGGTATAATGTTTATTTTAGTCTTACGTTTGTTGTTTGTAAATTTTGCTTCATTTAATAAGTTAGGAATCTCAAAAAATATTATTCAATTACCCATAATGCACCCGATATATTGATATATTGATATATCGTGGCGGCCAGAATTTTTGCAAATGACTGTATATAGACAATGTACTATGGACCACCATAATGTACCACGGTATTTTAGGGTGATTTTCATGCATTTTCTTCAACATCGCCCCGCCAGAGAACCGCGCCGGCCGAAGAGCACCGCTGGATTCTCGAGCATGGGTGATTTTTAGACTATGAAGGTATTCAGGGTAAATATTTCATAGTTTGGTACCGACGGCCGTCACCCGTCATTGATTGATTGATTGGATTTATCTTTGAAAACTGAAAACCCCGACATTTTTGCTGCAATTTGTTGTTATTCTTGTCTTCTCTACTGTTGTTCTGGGCTCGGCTTCTTGACCTTTAATTAGACTCACAGGGACTCTAAGAATTGCTCAGTTGGGCTCCCTGTGATTTAGTTAATGGTTAACGTCAATGTTTGCTAGTGAGTCGCCAAGAACAGACTCCGTTTCCCCACAATTTTGAGTGATTTTTGCTTTGAAATCATCCGTAAAATAGTATATACGAGTGGAAGTCGAATCCTCTGCTGAATCCTCGACCATGTCGGCTATCTTCCTCACGGGGCTGTAGTCGCTGTAGTCGCTGTAGTCGCTGTAGTGTGTTTATGTACTGGCCCACTAGCACAACTGAATACTGACGAGGAAATGGCTTTATTCCCTACAGTAAAGGTCAAGGCATTTACAAAGAGCATTCTATTGATATCGGTTTGTCTCGTTTTACTCTGGATACTTTATTACTGGTCAAGAATCAAGAAACCACCACATTCGTATGCGTTCGATTTACATAACACACCGTATAAAAAATTGAACAACTCTCGCTGTATTCTAGAAGGCAATGGACAGTGGGATTGCCCAGATATTCGTACACAAGGACACAATAAGATTCGGCAAACGCAACTCGTGGCGACACGAATGCTGTTAGTCTTCGACGCTTTGGCCAAGAAACATGGATGGAGTTACTGGATCAAGAGAGGAACTCTTCTAGGCGCAGCTAGACATAGAGGATTTATGCCTTGGGATACCGACTTGGACATAGAACTGCCCATTAAAGACTATTTAGAGTTCGTTCAGAGGGCAGACGAGGAGTTGCCAAGTGGAATGATACTACAACATCACACAGAAGAACAGAAAGCGATAGACAAGGTATTGGGTCAGACTGCCGATTCAAATTCAATACCAAACGCAAATCAAATGGAGCATATTTACTGGTCAGGGAAAAACCCATGGAATCCACGCCTCAGAGACGACAAGAGCTGCTACAAATACTGCCTTAAAGTGAATTGCCAATGGCACGATGGTATACTCATTGATATGTACCCTGTAATACTGAAGAATGGACGCTACACAGACCACCACTTTGACCCAAAAGTGATCCTCAAACCTTTCCCTTTGAAACATCTGAAGTTCGAAGGCTTCGATGTGCCCGTGCCAAACGAATGGCAGACATTCTTAAGGGCTGCTTATGGGGAAAACTATATGGATCTGCCTCCGTTCGAACGACAACGCGTTGCACCAGAAGACCCTGTTCCTGATCCCGTTCATTCATGCGCTGAGCTCGAGGAGATATTGGAAGATTTGAAAATTAGTTTGGTTATTTGAAAATTTGAATGCCGAGATCCTGGATGTTATTATATCGGTAATATTCTTGTGAATTCCACATACAGTCACTCTGAAAAACATTATCCATGGATGAACCATTACATTTACATACTGAAACAACGGCCACGAGTAAAAACACAGGTAGCCCAAGCTAACCATTTGAAGCTTTATATGGCCAGATTGATTATGTAGTGTGATACCGGTTTCGTGATACCGATTGCAAATCGAAAATACAAAAATCGTTTTTAAATTGTCTGTATTTGTTCTTTGTGAGTCTATTTAACTTTGGGGAAGATTTGGTGTCGCTATGATTAAAATAGACTGATTCCATAAGTCCGTCTGTTCGCTCTGATTTTAGAGCGAAAACAGCGACTTATGGAATCAGTCTACGATTAAAATTAAGCGAGTTATAGCCGTTTGAATTTTACCCTATGCTAGCTGTACTATAAGAAGATATGCGCATAAATTCATTTGGAATACCACAACTGACCACTACAGCGAAACTCGCAATCTGATTGGTTCAAAATTAACCTACTATCAGCCGATAGACGACAGTTCTGAGTCGTCCAAATGGCTTTCGCGGAAAATGGAGTGTTTTAGTTAAAATTTTTAGCAAAAAGTAATCAGTTATTTTATGCATTGTTTTTATTTGCTGCAGACTGGTTTGTCAGTCTAGACGAATTCGTAAACAGTATTGAAGACATGCCGAATGAAAAGATGAAATTTCACACTTATCAAACGTTGTAAATGGCGCTATTTTGGAAAGCGCGCGTTGCTTAAATTTGAATATTCATGATTAATAAAAACGAAAACACAACTAAAAATACTGATGTTTTATAGATAGTCAGTTGTCAAGTTCCGAAAGTAGCGAGGTCGTTACTTTCGGATTTAATAACCTTAGGTAGCTGTTACTTAGTTTCGGGGGGTCGCTACTTTCGGGTGGTCCAATCTTGGACAAGCACTGTTGACAGATTTCAAATTCAGTAATATTTTTTTTCCTTACATAGATAGTATAGTAATTTAACAACCCCCCCCCCCCCCCCCCCCCCCCCCCCCCCCTCCGATCAAAGTTGATAGTAAGTGGCAGCACCGGTTACTGCACATTTTTACGGTCCTATCAACATTGTTTGTGGGGGAGGGGGAGGGGAACTAGGTGTAATTGACTTTGATAGTGGGGTTTTCAAAATGCGCCAACTATTATGTCCAAGAGTGGTCGCTACTTTCGGGTGCATGGTCGCTACTTTCGGGGTGCTAAAATCGTTAACTTTTATGAGCCATGCCGATCTAGAACGCATTTTATTATGACTATTTCTTTTGTTACATTTGCTTATCAGTGTAGCAGTAAATGTTCTGGCTCTTTACCAGGGGCGTAGCTAGCCGGACGCCACGACGCACGTGCGTCACTCTGAAAAAAATGAATAAAAAAGTAGCTGGTTTTTGAAAAAGTGAAAAGAAAGAAAAAAGCCAAAGAAACAAGCAAATGAAAAATAAAACATTATCACTCTATGGATTGTAGGTATTAGTTATTCGTGCATGAAATTGTGCTTTTTCAAGCGTAATTATTCAGAGTTCTTAAAATAAAGTAGAAGATACGAACGTGCCGTTTTGGTAAGAGAAGTGAAGAAGAATCGCTCTGCCTTTGATGAGATTTGTAGTCCTATCTTATGTGCCCTTGCTTTCTCGATCTCATCATTAAGTCGTCGATCACTTGAGAGAAAGTTACACTAAGGGTGCGTTCGATTGACCCTATTCCAGAATAGGAATACACGGAATAAACACTTGGATGCTTTTATTTTAGCACATTTAGAATTCCAAACTCAGTGTTCCTTGTAACTTTATTATGATACAACAAGGAATTGTTTCATTTTACAGTGGACAGTAGCTGCGTGACAGCGATTTAGGGATGTTATTTCGTCTATTCCTATTCTGGAATAAGGTCAATCGAACGCACCCTAATATCCCATTGCAGACCCGCAGCAGGGGGATGGGCCAGGGGAGGCCGGGCCCCCAATAATTGTGTCTGTTTTTGTTTTTAATAACCTTTACATCCTGAATAGCAAATGCCTATACACACACTGCTATGGACATGCTCTGAATCTAGCTGTCACTGATTCCATAAAATCAGTAAAATGTTTAGTGCTCGTCTAGACCTTGACGCCGTTCGAGAAATAGGAAAAATTTAAACAACCAGTTATGCAAACGGAACTTTTAGTATACGTATGTTCATGCCATTGATCTATTGTGCAACACGTATTTGTTTACAAACATATCGATGGTTTTGCCTTTGGTATGAACACTAGATCTCGGTTTGAATAACTAAAAAGCCACACATATCATTGTGTACACATAATGATATGATTTACATGTCTGCAACCCCTGAAATGACCTGCGATTCGACCACAAGATCGATTTTCTGTCCGTTTAAGTTCCTGGAAACTACTCTCAGAAGGCAGGAAATGCTATTTCAGAGACTCTATACCTCAAAAATTTTCGGGGGAGTATGCCCCTGCACCCTTGTGACCCCCCCCCGAAAAGAAAAATCCCTTGCTACGATCCTGCAGTACATCGAACCAAAAATATAGAAGTAGTAGATGCTAAATTGAGTGAAGTGTATATATTTCGTGAATAACTACTGTGTATAGAAAGAACATTAGAGATTCCCAAACCTTGTTTACAATCACGTACTGTACTTTTACCTTGTTGGTTGGTTTGAGTGGTGATGTGCGGTAGGGGGAGGGGGAAGGGGAGGGAGAAGGGGAGGGGGTTATAAATTGAAAGTTCATAATTGTGCGTCGACTCCGAAAAAACCCTGGCTACGCCCCTGTTTACGTGCTGTTTACTAGTGCTGTTCGTCATCTAATCTAATCATTGCTCTAGAGGAGGATCGCTACTTTCGGGGTCGTTACTTTCGGGATTTGTTAGCAAGCATCAATTTTTACTGTTACTTTCGGGGGGTCAATAGTTCGGAACTTTATGGTATGTTGATACTGAACCTGAAGCAGTTTTTTTTTTAAATTAAGCACTTGTTCAGATCATGTAAAAAACAACAATACACACAGTAAACTGATAAAGAAAGAAAGAACTTTCATGGAATTCGATTTCATGGGATTTTGTGAGACGAACGGGGAATGGGACCTCTTTATTCGTTTCTCCCAGAACAGGAAATTTGCCCGAACTTGTCAACTGAATTTCCACATTTGCTGCTACCAATCAATCTATCAGTTCACAAGTACAGTAGTCTCCTTCGCAGCCGTCAATTGTGTCGTCAAGCGACGTTCTCTCCCCACGTGGCGTGACGACACTAATAATGGCTGCGAAGGAGACTATTTTACAAGGGGTGGGGAAGCTGATCAATGTGCCTTTTCCCCTTCCCGTGACATCATCAGATAGACAAATTGCGCCTGCAGTGATGTTGTTAGCGGTAGCGTTCATCGTGATACAGTCAACCACCCAACAGCCTGCGAATACAGACGCTTTTTGGCGGTCGCGCCACAGGGGTCTCCCGCAGGGGTCTCTCTTTGCGGGGGTCTCTCTTTGCGGGTGGCGCGACCGCCCCCAAAAAACTGTCATTAACGACACATATATCAAAATTGATTATCTATGATAAATATAAATATAATGCATCCCTCAATGTCTATTAATGGCGAGAAAATACTGTCTGATAATCAAAAGTTCTGGCCACTTCTTTCTCATAGCGAATAAATACAGTAAGTTTCAACCTACTTTACCATCTGGCCTGATGGTCTAGTGGTATGATTCTCGCTTAGGGTGCGAGAGGTCCCGGGTTCAATTCCCGGTCAGGCCCTTCTTTTCTTTATCTTTTACTTTTCAAGTTTTATTCATTATCTCGGTTTTCATTTCTACTTTGCGTTGAATATGTTTTTAAAATACAGCAAAATATAGTTATAAGTCGTAAGTTTCTTTAAAATAAAATTTACTTTGAATAATTTTTTTTTTAAAAAGCCGAATTATTGAGGTGGACTGGAACGAGTAGTTTTCAAAATGGCGAAGATTTTGAATTGTTTCGGCAATGGGCAGAAAAATAACCAAAATACACCTCAAAAAGAACGTTTTAAGACTTCTCGTGTACTGTTAGGAGACTTAAGACACTGTGAGACTCGTTCTCGACGTCTATTTGAGCTTGCATTGCCGTCTAGTGCCTCAAAATGCGGCGAATTTTTCCCGCCTTTTGACACCGAAGCAGCAAAGCTGGCAAAACTTCACCAGACTTTTCCTCAATGGAAAATTCAAAAAGACTTCCAAAAACTACATTATAGACAACGGAAACGTATAAGACAAAAGAGAATCTATATGTTACCAATTGGTCCTTTTCCTGACTTCGTTTCAGCGAAGATTCCTTGTCTTAAAAGTTCGCTTTTTGAACTTTTGTGCAAATTTGTGTCAAATTTTTACCTCGGGTTTGAGGTTGAGTTGTTGGACGTCGTGAATGTAAATGAGATTCAGTGTAAAACTAGAATCCATGGAGGAACAGGAACACGGCAGATCCTAGTCGCAGGTACGTATTAATGGGGTGTTTTAGTAATTAGAATTGAAAAGAAGGTTAAAAATTTCATTGGAAAAATTCAAGTTTGAATATTTTTTTGAAGGACAGCAAAGACGATAGAATTTCACCACAACAAATAAATTGATCAAGTTTTTACCTTACTGCTTAGTATCTTTCTTAGCTTGATAGTTTTTGCTTGACATACTGAAGTGGAATTCCATCCCCTCATTCCACAATTCATTCAACCATTTTGACACCTTGTCAAGGAACTGTCAAGGGAGATTTGCCTGTTTACCAGGCCCACTCGGAGTTTTTAAACAAAGGTGTGGCCCAGGGTCCAGTTTATGTATCCATGGTTACATTGAATCAATTCATTAAAGTCGAACGAGTGGTAAACACGGTGCAACATTGTGTGCAATATTGCTGGTAATTTTGTTGCAGTGTGTGTCCTGACCCGCAACATTGCTCACATCTCACAACCCAATTTGTTGCTTGCAATAGTCGATTTCTACTTCAACAACATTGTACATTCATGAGCTTGTTTCACTTGTCACGTGACTTTTTATATTTCCGCCCAAGACAAAAATATTATAATAAAATATGTTTGGTAATGTCATTTTTTGTTTAAATTGAAGGGCTCCCTGCAAGAACGACGTAAGTGACTTGTGATCAAACCACAAATTCTCCTTTGAAATTCAAACAATCTCGAGGAGAATTTAGATTTTGATCAGAGGTCACTTACGTAGTTATTGCAGGGAGCCCTTCAATTGTGTACAATATACTAGAAAGATCTTGGTGGAATTAGTAAATATGGAAAGACTGAAACACATTTCATAGATAGGATGAAAGTTAATGACTCAGTTCCAAGCCAAAACTCCATGCAAATCACTATGGAAACAGCAGATGCCTGAACTGTTGTCCAAAAAAAAAAAATTAATTCTAGACATGTATCTATTTCAAACATTCCCCTAATTATTTATTTTAGCATGTCTTAGATGGAAATTTAAAAAGTTGTGTGACAAGTGATGCAAGCTCATTATAATTTCAATTTCTAATAATACATATAATAATAATAATCATTTTAATTATACAATGTAGCGCCCAATTTCCTAGAATAGACCAAAAGCACTTTACAAAATAAAATATATACAATAATAATAATTTACTTATAAAGAACTATGATAAGTATAGAAATGGAAACTAATGGGAAATAATATACAGAACAAAAATTTAATTTTCGAAACAAATTAACTTTACTAATATGACTATATGTGACTGCATGATGCGGTTCGTATGTCATTTACAGAAGCAATTCCCAGTTCCGTGAGGCCTGGGAGCAAATGTTCGGTTAAAATCAGCGTCTTTGAGCTAATTTGAACTCCACTGTAGTTGCCTCGGTAGCTCAGTGGGTAGAGCACCTGTCATGAAATCGGGGTGTCATGGGTTCGAATCCCGCTCGAGGCGTCTGATTTTTTCCGAACATTTGTTCTGTATATTCCTCATTAATTTCCATTTCAATAATTTACTTACAAATTAATTTACTTATAAAATTTTATTTTATTATAATTAAACTAATCTAAAAATACAAAATTTCTCTTCCAGATGTGTTATCATTCTTGAGACAAAGCCTTCCCAAAGATGCCTTTTCTATAGTCGGTATAACCTGGGAAGATCTGTACCCTAGCGATGACTGGAATTTTGTTTTGGGTGAGGCTTCGTCAGTAGATGGTTGTGCTGCTATGAGCTTTGGACATTACGAACCCGCTGATTCTCAGAAAATGTATTCGTCTGGAAATAAAAACTGTCCTGAGAATTGCATGAAAAGTTCAAGAAAAGGTTGTGATGATTTTAACTTCAAAAATGGTAAAGAGTTTAATTCTAACAGTAGACATCAGGATGATGCTGAAGATAAAGTAGATGGCCCTAAAGTAATGAGTGATATATCTATGGAGGACTCATTCCCAAGCGATCAGGAAATACTTCATAAAGACTGTTGTGTATCAGAATTTTTGAGAGATTTTTCAACTGAAAATATGGTTATGGAATCTCAGGATGAGAATTGCGAAGTTGAAAGAGTTGAAGAAATGCAGGATTTGAATCAATGTGGTGATAAAACAAATAATTCTGTGGATGCTTGCTCAAGTAGGGATGTAAGTGAAAGTGCTGGCGATCAGACGACAACTGGAAGGATTGATAAGATAGATGCGTTTCAAATCTGGAAATTTTTCAGGGTAAGTGTCGGCACATTTGAGGTATTTTTAAAAGAGCTTAGTACTAGAATCCTGACAACCATCATTTGTGATTACTATTGTCATCATCATCACAGCCACCACTGCAATCACCATCATCAACAATATCACAATTTATATATGATCGACGAGGATATTGGCCTTATGCGACATTGTGCAGTCAGATGATGTTGATCAATGAGGATCGCCACCACCAGCATGAGCATCATAATTATTTTCATCAACAATCATGATTATCACGATTGACATTATCAATGAGAATCATCATCATGAATCCCACAATCATCATTTTCAGCAACAATCATAATATTAATTATCAATGATCATGAACATCATCATCATTTTCAACAACAATCATGATTATCATAATATATAATATTAATGATCAATCATCATCTGAGCAGCAGCAGTACCACCCTTAATCATCATCATCATTTTCAACAACAATCATGGTTATCATAATATCATGGATCATCATCATCATTTTCAACAACAATCACGGTTAATCATAATATCATCATCATCATTTTCAACTACAATCATGGTTATCATAATATCATCATCATCATTTTCAACTACAATCATGGTTATCATAATATCATCATCATTTTCAACTACAATCACGGTTATCATAACATCATCATCATCATTTTCAACTACAATCACGGTTATCATAACATCATCATCATCATTTTCAACTACAATCACGGTTATCATAATATTTTCATCATCATTTTCAACTACAATCACGGTTATCATATTTTCATTGATCATCATTTTCAACTGCAATCACGGTTATCATATTTTCATATTTTCATTGATCATCATCATCATCATCATTTTCAACAATAATATTGAACCCCCTGTTCTTGTACTTAATAATAATACTTTATTCATTAATATTAATATACATCAATATCAATGTACAATGAAAGGAGATATCAGAGGTTAACCCTATCTCCCAACAAAAAAGATGAACAAATAAATATAATAAAATACATAAAATTGTATATATTATATATAAATATATATTAAAAATACTACAGTCATTTGCAAAAATTCTGGCCGCCACGATATATCAATATATCAATATATCGGGTGCATCACTGATACTATTAAACAAGACGCTCAATGAGCGTTCACTCGGGCATTGTGAAAAGGAAAATGTCAGTTGTTCGAGGAAGTACTTGAAAATGAATGCCAGTTGGTTGAAGAACAAGGACAATGTCAGCTGCGCGAGGAGAGACCTGACAATGACTGACAGTTGCGTGACGAGGGAGACTATGTATATACATGTATGTGTCGAGTTCATTTGATTTGCCTTTGAGTTCATTTGATTACTTTTTGACTTTGAGTTCAATTGATTTGATTTTGATGAGTTTGTGTAAAGGCCCCCTCTCTAGCTTCAGATCCCGAAACGTCGAGTTTGGAATCGAGTTCGGGTTCGAGTTACGGTTCGAACGTCGAATAAAACAAGGACATCTTCTTCAATACAATATAATTTCTCTGACGTCATGACAATCAGTGACAGTTGAGTGACGAGGGAGACTATTAGTCCGGTGAGTACGAACATGATACGTCTTGAGGTTGCATAGGTCAGATGGTTCCGATAACGGCCTCGCGTTTGTTTAAAAAAATATATATTTTAAGCGAGCTTCTAGTCCTTTTACCACTTCTAGTCATTGAACGATGAACTAGAATCCTGACCTTTTAATAGCTTGAAGATCTACAGCTGCTTTCAAAACTAAGATTCATAATCTACTTGAGTCCTGTGTCTCCTTTATCTTTTCAAATCTGCGGAGTAATCTTGAAACTCCGGATACGATTAAATACATCGCATACTCGTCATTTTGAAGCCGAACAAAACTACTACTACTACTACTACTACTACTACCGAAATCCGCATTTTCTAACTCGGGCGGCCTGCGGCCTGGGCCCGAGTAATGAAGCAAAATTTACAAACAACAAACGTAAGACTAAAATAAACATTATACTAAATATTTCTACCAACTTTTCTGGCGTTAACCCGCTTTAAGGGGAATTTTCGATTATTTAATTACCCATAATTTATTTATTTTTTTATTTATAAAATCTTTTGACAGACGGCCTACGTCAGCAGAGCTGATTTTCAGAAGGGCTCTGCATAGAGAAATATAAATATAAATATAATAGATAAATTATAGAATAATAGAAAAATTACAAATAATGGAATAGTTGAATAATTAAAATATTAAAATAATTAAAAATATTGTATATATCAATGACAACCCTGCATTTAAATTTGCATTTTTGCATATTATAAATATTTTGCAAAATCTGTTCATAAGTAAGAATTTATGCAGATTTTTCTACTGAAAAGGACCATTCAAGTTTTTGTTTATAGGCTAAAACACATACATTTATAGGCTAAAACACATAAATTTATGTGTCCTGAGATAAAAATGTACTATATGTGTACCCGGTAGGCTAAAACACATAAATTTATGTGTCCTGAGATGTATATCAACAATTTGTGCTATTTGTTTGCAAGATTGAATAAATGAAAAACTACAAAACAGTAATTTTGAACAATTGTATGTGATGGAAATTGAACTCCAAATAATGAAATTGTCCTTTTTGAATGGTCAGACCTGTTAAATTCTAAAAACGTGTGCAAAATGGAACTAATTTCAGCAAGATGCAAAAATGCAAATTTAAATGCAGGGTTGTTTGTACAAATAAGCTATAAAAGAGTTATAAAAGGATTATATATATTCAAGAACGGCCCTCTTAAAAGAATTTCTAACTTGATATATTGATATTTCGTAGCGGCCAGAATTTTGGCAAATGACTGTATTAAAATATATATATGGACTCTAATTATTTACTTGTGCATATACACGTATGCTTGTAATAAGCGACTGTAACTATAATCAGTGCATCATCTCTTACCCAGGTCATCAGCCACGAACTTGGCCATGTGTTCGGCATCACTCATTGTGTCTACTTTGCCTGCGCAATGAATGAAAGCTCGTCCGTCCTTGAAGCCGTCAATCAGCCATTATTCCTGTGCCCTGTCTGTCTCAGGAAAGTTCAACGAGCTGCTGGATTTGATGTGACGGAAAGGTACCTCAAACTAAGAGATTTCCTGGAAATGGTATACGCAGGTTTGCTTGAAGCTACAGATAAAGGTAAGACAGACTGTGGGCTCGCTGATGGAAGTACATGTAATAATCTGGACAAGTTAGATGTTAATAAAGAAGTACAAAGATTTTCAGCGGCTATTGGCTGGGTTAATTCTATTCTTCAATTTCTTGAAGCCAGTGAACCAGAATGATAATCGAAAGGGTGCATGCAAGAATGGAGAGTGACTTGTGATCAAAACCCAAATTCTCTTTTGGAATTCAAAGAATCTCAAGGAGAATTTAGATTTTGATCAGAGATCAGTTACATTGTGAGAAAGTGACTTGTGATCAAAACCCAAATTCTCCTTTGGAATTCAAAGAATCTTGAGGAGAATTTAGATTTTGATCAGAGATCACTTACATTGTGAGAAAGTGACTTGTGATCAAAACCCAAATTCTCCTCTGAAATTCAAAGAATCTTGAGGAGAATTTAGATTTTGATCAGAGATCACTTACATTGTGAGAAAGTGACTTGTGATCAAAACCCAAATTCTCTTTGGAATTCAAAGAAACTCGAGGAGAATTTAGATTTTGATCAGAAATCACTAGTTGTTCTCTTATAGAATAAGAATAAATGAATAGTAAGTTTTTACTGAAATAAGTTTATAAATAGAATATTTATTATTTAATAATATTAAAATTCAAAAAAATCTTAATTAAAACTACTTTTAAAACTACCATTGGTTTTCTTAAAATCTCTTCATTTTTAGAATTGTTTCCCCTCTCTTTCATCTTTTTCTTCCCTCTTACATGTATTTCTTTCTGTTTCCCAATATTTCTCATCCATTTTCTTTGAGTCAATTTCTTTCTTTTCTTTCCTTATGTTTTCTCCTCTTTTTCTTTTCCTTTTCTTTCTTCCACATTATCGTATCCTTCCAGTTTTTTCTTCCTCTGCCAGGAGTCCTGGCTCTGCTTCATTCTGTCTTTTATCATTATTTATTTATTCACTCTAACAATACCAAATCTCTTTGATATCTTTTATTGAATAATTGATGATGTTTTGCCATCAAAAATTCATCACTAAATTCCTCCAACGAAAATCACGCCAAATATGTCCACAAACACAGACACCTCTCCTTATGGACACCTCTCCTTATGGACACCTCTATATTACAGACACCTCTATATTACGGACACCTCTATATTACAGACACCTCTATACCTCTATATTAGTTTATGGACACCTCTATATTACGGACACCTCTATATTACGGACACCTCTATATTAATTTACGGACACCTCTATATTACGGACACCTCTATATTATAGACAGATAAGGTCCCGGCAAAATCATCACCATACATTCTTTGTAAAAAAAAACCCTCTATATTACGGACAACTCTAGTACGGACACTTTGTACTGGCCCTTCGGTGTCCGTATCACAGAGGTTCCACTTAAAAATTTTCTTCGCGCATGCGTTGTAGTTTATTTACATAAGCTACCGTATATATATTCTCTTTCACCACGACCGTCTTGAAAGATTTAGCAAAGAGGAACAACAGCGATTTTAATCTGCCCTGTTGGAGAGAGAACCGGGACTTAGAAGATTTCCTAACCAAGTATTTTACTTCGATACATCTCTGAAGGGTTTTATCTACATATGCGAAATGGTTTGGATCGAGGAATCGACCTCTTCGACGGAACATTTCGGTCGTCATGTTTTAAAATAATGTCAGTGGTGATTTTTTGTAGTTATGAATGAACTCAAAGTGTGGGTCGATGCCAAGGAGAGAATAATACGTGGTGTTAACGAAGACACATCTTGTGAAAGCGTCATTCTAGCATTGGCCAAAGCAGCTGGAAAATCGGGAAAACTTGCGTTACTCGAGCGATGGCGCGATTACGAGAGAATTTTACCTCCGGATGAAAGTCCGCTCGTTTGTGTACAATCTTGGGGCGCTTATCAAACTCAGGTGTCTTTGATACTTCAGGATGAAGAGACTCCTTCGACTATTAATCACGTAAATAAAAGTCCAATTAGTTCGGCCACCGATGACAAACACGGTCTAATAAAAAGATCGATTGATTGCGAATCCCTGGAGAATTTAACCGCATTACAAGAACGTAAACTTCAGCGCCTCTCGCGGGCGATTGAGATTCTCGATTTACAATTCAGCTGTTGGGACGAGAATGAGGAAGCATTTCTTTACTTAACTGAGGATGAAATTACTGAAGATCTTTCCGTGAAACTCGGGCGCGCGTTAAAGCTTCAAGCTAAGGAACTTGTCGAGTTGGACACTTGGCAGACTGAGCTAAGTAAACTTCAAAAAACTCATAACAAACTTATATCCCTTCGTGAAGTTTCAGGAAATGAAATTTCAAATCTTGAAGCAGAGATTGCCGAAGCTTGTGGTACTATAAAGCTCTAGTTGAAGAACGGAGAAAAATGCGCGATAAAGTTAAAGAGGAGGCGAAGAGAAATTCACGCAGCTCGCATACTCGCGAAGAGTTGGACTTCGCGACGCGCGAATTGGAACAACAAAATGTTCTGTTCCTTAATCAGGATCAAGAATTTGATTCTATTGGTTCCTCTTTTTCTGAGTTGGATACTATTTTACAGCGTAAAAATGCTGAAATCAGACAACTGAAGACTGAGATTAAATCAAACGCGGGAATTTTTTTGGAAAATTTCCTTCCCAAAATCCCCGAGGCGGAATCGAAGTCGAGCAATACTGATGTTGGACTGTCTGATTCTGAGTCTGCTGATTCATCTGAAGGGGTTCAAGATGAGATGGCGTCGACATCGTCTACTATTGAAATTGAATCAGGGTCAGAATTGAAACAAAGTCGAGACGAATTGTATCATCATCTACCGAATACCGAAATTTTGACAACTGAAGAAATTTTGCAACATTCTCCTGTTTTACAGTCACCGGGAAAATATTCTACTTCGTCACAAAGGCATGACGAAATGGATGATCTTCTATCGAATACTGAAATTTTGACAACTGAAAAAAATTTGCAACATTTTCCTGTTTCAAAATCACCGGGAAAATCTTCTACTTCGTCACAGTTTCATTTGAGTAATGGATTGAAAGAAAAACACACTGGTTATTCAAAGTTTAACTCAAAGGATAAAAACAATATACGGAGTTTGGGGGAGTTTGAAAATGGTCCCATTTTAAATCCGAATTCAACTTTTCCCAGAGAGTTGAGACCTGTTTCTCCATTAGGAGTTAATATGACATCTTCTTCTTCAATAAAGTATACGCCAAGCATTCCAACATCTTTGTCAAAGATTGGCTCTGCCATTCCATACAAAAAAACTTTACCGCAGGCATCGTCAAATATTTCTAATGCTCAATCGCAGAAGAAGGGAAGTTTTACAAGGATCTCGTATGACAAGCAGGAGACAAATGTATCAAATTTAGTTTCTTCGACAAAAGAAAAACTTCCCAAACAAGACATTGTTAGAAATGTTTCAAAGCCGCTGATTAAACCAAAACCAAAGAGGAATCATATTTTGGTGCCACAAATTGGAAACACATCTCTCCCCTCGACACATCAGAATTTTGTTGACGAGAGTATTTATTCATCACGAGATGGCACAATATTTGTTCCTGCTCCAAAACACTATGCAAGTTGTTCTACCAAATCTGGGGTAACTTCAAAGGTATCCATGCAGCCGTCACCCCATGGTCGTCCTTCTAGAAGTCACCTTACACCACCAACTGCTTCATACAAGAGAAGTCAATCGAGGAAGGAAAAACTGATTAGCAATGGTAATTCCGCTGAGCAGGGGGTATTTGTCTAGTGTCTTCAGCATTGTTACTAGCTGTGCTAATATAGTTGACGATATTGGACTCACAAAAGCACAGCAGTATAGTTTGTATGTGTTGGGTTTTCTTTGTTCTTATACATGAATGATTACAAAAGAAATGACATTAGGAAGGTCTTTATTTTGAAGTTCACGTAGCTTCAGCGCTGTAAACATAAATACCATATTCACCGGCGTATAAGCCACACTTTTTTTCCCGAAAATCGTGATCCAAAATTGGGGGTGCTGCTTTAATATCTGCGAGAACATCAGGAATTGGTACCAGAAACTTACATCAAATTAACATAAAAGTATAAAAGAGTATGTAATATGTACATGTATAGTATGTAGTATACATGTAGCTTTCTCAAGATTCCACTTAATGTGTGATTTCTATTAATTTTATTCAAAAAAATACTTTTTTCCCAAAATTTGCAGAGCCAAACTTGGGGTGTGGCTTAATATCTGCGAGTGTGGCTTATACACCGGTGAATATGGCATGTTATTATTACCTAGTTTGCTCCAGCCGTTCAGAGAATAAATTTATATACTGTGGAACCTCACTACCTAAAAATACATTAAATATATCACCTGTTTTCAGAAATGTTGTCCTATGTGAAAAAGTAAATAGTAAAATGTGAAAAGGAATAATAATAATATTATTATCATTGTATTAATCATAAAGCACAAGCAGATGACTCAAGCAGAAATAAATACAGTACAGTGTAACTTGTAGCAGCCATGCCGATGGCATATTCATAGGACCTGTATTTGCTAAGTTCTTCTATCACAGACAAATGGCGATAATATTATTATTCCTTTTTACATTTTACTATTTCAAATAGGACAACGTTTATGAAAACAGGTCTATGTATTGAATGTATTTTTATGTATAAAATTTATACGTTTTGAAAATGTCCTGGAGTATTTAATCATAACTTGCTTCTATTCAATTTGAGCTCTTTGAAAAACACACAAGTGCAAATTATTCCAAATTGAATGAGAAATCATAAGATTACCAATATTAATAATATTCATATTGAGCTAATTTGAACTCCATGCCACTGTAGTTGCCTCGGTAGCTCAGTGGGTAGAGCACCTGTCGTGAAATCGGGGTGTCATGTGTTTGAATCCCGCTCGAGGTGTCTGATTTTTTCCAAACATTTGTTCTGTATATACTCATCATAGTTTCTTTATCAAGTAATAATATTCATGAAAAAATAATAATTTGCACTGCAGTGAAAATTAAAGGTAATTTGCACAACAGGCTGTCTGCAGTGAAAATTACCTTTCAACTGCACTTCTCTTAGCCAATCAGAATCAATTTTTTTTTCATGAATATTATTATTATTATTATTAATCTATCCTTGGTTTCAAAGTCATCCAGGTTTTGCTTAATGTTTTTTTCAAAGTTGATCTAACCTTTGGCCTTGTTATCCTATTTTCGCATAAAAGTATTAGCGGTAGTACATTCCTTGAGATCTAAACACAGAATTTATTTACCTTTCACAAACACTGTCAGTCAATACTTGAAACTTAGTATACACTAAATTGAAGAATCTTTCTCGGGTTCAAAATCATAGAATATAGAAGCTAAGACCGCAAGGGATACCTGGGAAAGCGGTAAATGAGTCAAATAATGCCACTTATTCGTAATTTAAAATTATTACAGTTCAAAGATTAAAGGGAATCTATAACACTGAGAAAGATGCAACCACCCTTGTTGTCATGATCAGGTAACTAGGTGGTCACTTATGGGAGGTGGTTGCTTACAAGAGGTATTAATTACAGTGGACTGAGATACAGTCAAGCCTCTTGCAAGCAACCATCCTTTTTGTTAGGTAAATTTTCTAAAAGGACTCTTTTTCACTGTGTTATACATTTCCTTCAACCTTTGAATTTATCATTATACACTGACACAGCCCATACTAGTGTACTTGCTAATGTCCATTACCGGTAATTACAGTGTTTGACTGAGGTACAGTCGAACCTCTTGTAAGCGACCACCTTTGTTGTCAGGTAAGGTGGTCGCTTATGAGAGGTGGTCGCTTACAAGAGGTAATAATTACAGTGTTTGACTTAGATACAGATAAGCCTCTTGTAAGCGACCACCCTTATTGTAAGGTAAGGTGGTCGCTTATGGGAGGTGGTCGCTTACAAAAGGTATTAATATTACAGTGGACTGAGAATCATACAGTTAAGCCTCTTGTAAGTAACCATCCTTGTTGTCAGGTATGGTGGTCTTTTATGGGAGGTGGTCGCTTACAAGAGAGAGAAAACAATTATTACAGTCGAACCTCTTGTAAGCGACCACCCTTGTTGTCAGTTAAGGTGGTCGCTTATGGGAGGTGGTTGCTTATAAGAAGTAATAATATTACTGTGATTAGATGAATAATTAAGAAAAACATGGTTTTGTAAAATGATTGAAACTTAGAGGTTTGACTATAGGTTTAGGGCTACTGTTGAACTAAAGTCCGCAAACCTCTTTGTGTACATAGTTTTAGAGATGACTTTGCTGTCATCTCGTCGCAACAATATTGCAGTTGTTGACTTGTTTGGATTCTTTGTTACTGTTAAAGTTTTTAAAAGCCAGTTATATTTAATGATTTACCGTAAGTATAAAAGCCCAGAAATCATTCATGTACATTGTATATAGTTCCAAGCCTGTAAACTATAGTTTATTATTGCAAAATGCTATTTATATCAAAGTCGACGATTGTAAAATGAAGATAGTAAAGATAAAATAATATTATGGAGATGAATTTTCAGATTGATTGATTATTGCCTGAAAGTGCAATATTGTGGAATAAAGATTGATTTGTGCATTTTCGTTGTCATGGTAATAGTAACTTCAAAAGAGAAACAAGATGAATATTACCAACAGTGGATCCAGGGGGAGGGTTGGGGGGATCCGACCCCCCTGCCGTACCTGAGGTTCAATTGATTGTTTTATCCTAGAATCTAGTTTTGCCACAGGTTTGACCCCCCCCCCCCCCCCCCCCCCCCCCCCCCCCCCCCCCCCCCCTCCACCCTCCTCAATAATTATTGATCCATCCCTGATTATATTATATTAAGCCAAAAATCAGTTCCCATACCGTTAAGCGGTCAGTTGGCTATTTCCCGAGTGTGATGTCTGTCTCTCTGTCTGTCTATCTATCTATCTATCCAGTGAGGGTAAATCCTTGCGACCATAGATTCTATGATTGATGATTTTTCAACCTGACAATGAATATTAGAATCTCATGAACACTGTGTTTTTGGTGACAAAATATTTTAAAAGGCCAATAATCAAGTTATAACCCAAATAGACATGCAAGGCAAAAGAATGAGATTACTTTGTGCTATTTGTTTTGCTGAGCAAGAATGAAATATAGGAAAAAAAACATCAAAAATAAAACGGAAATAATTAAATCTCAAAAGAGTTTTAAAGAAAAAATAAAATAAGAGCACATTCTTTTGCTCAGTTATCCTTCAAACTTAAAAAGAAATAATTAAAATATTGAAGAGTATAAGAAGCAATTATATGTATAATTTACCATTCTATAGAAGAGTATGACATTGAATGTGAAAATCTCTAGATATTTAAATAAAGTTGAAAATTTGAAAACTTTATTTTGTATTTTTCAAATTAATTAATTAATTAAAAAATGTTACAATTCTGTAAAACTGATTTAGAACTGTTCCTTTTAATATTACACGATGAGCGTTAATTAATAAGCGATAGTGTAATTCCATTGGCTGTGCAAACAATTGCAAGACAGAAAGCCATTGTGATGTTGCTCATTTTGACAGCTCGTCAAAGAACCCAATGAATAGCTAATCGCTAATCTATTATTGCTTGGTTACGGACAAGACGCTCACAAGCACAACACAGCCACGCCGGCGAGACTCTGGACACTCTTGTCCTCTCTGGTATAGTTAAACTGCAAGGAACTCAAGTCGGAGCACACTTTTGAGTGATCAGATGCGAATCTTACGGGACTTGATTTGAACAAGAGTCAATTTGGAGTGGAAAGTCTGAAGTTCTGTGAGGACTGAACTTCGAACTCTTCAATTCCTTCAAACAGCTGTTTTGGAACTCTAGTTAAGATAGATCTCCTCGAAGCCTTGAAAAATCATTTTAAAGATTGTTGGAGTTGTCGTCAAGGAAGGCAAATTGAAGTGGAAATTTCTGGTGAATCTTCGAACTGACTATTCCGGACACCCCCGAGCGTCAGCACCGGAATGCCATCTTTGTTGTTCTTTTTGAAGTTGGTGGACATTTTGGCAAATTCTTGCAAGGATACCCTGGATTTTTAGTTCAAATCGAGTTCTATAGATTGGCCTATTTAATCAAGAGTCATTTGAAGTTGAGCGAAGCAATTTTCGACTTTGAAAAATAGTAATTAAACGATTAGCACTAAGTTGTTTGTCGCCTAGGAACAACACGCATCATGACTTCGTCAACTCCAATACTCATCCCTCAATACTTCGGGAAAGACTACATGCAGAACCTCAACGATCGCTTCTCGTCCTACATCTCTCGCGTTCGGCAAATGCGAGAGCAAGGTGGTAGGAATGACACGATCAACTTTATTAACTCCACCAAGATTTTGGAAGAAGAGATCCTCGCATTGAAGGCAATGTACGAGAGACAGCTGGACGAACTTAGGAATCAACTGGACGATGTTGCAAGAGATAGAACACAACAACAAATCGCTGCGGCCAAGAACTCAGCGTTGGTTAGCGATCTTCAAGACAAGTAAGATTTTTTTTTTAATTAAAAATAAATAAATAATGTTTTTTTCAATGTAAAATTTGAATTTATAATTTCTTATATATTATTTATAGACAGTGCAATTTTAGAATTCCTTTGAAATTATTACGGTAGTTTAATTATTTTTGTCTTAATTATTAAGATCTGGATGAGTTTCGACTTAGAAACTATATTTATAAGAAAGACAAACGCAAGGAAATTACGACGTTTCGACATCGTCCGATGTCATTATAGCCGGCTGCAAAGGAGGCTAATGTCATTATCAAGTGAGTTTAATTTGAATAGCAAATAAAATATATTTTATATTTTATTTGCTATTCATCGAAACGTCGTAATTTCCTTGCGTTTGTCTTTCTTATAAATAAATTATTAAGATGTGAGATATAATCGATTTTCATTTATTAATTACATATTACATAAAGCCATTTGACTGCAACATTTGAATGGCTTCCTTAAAAGTTCTTAATTTAAAATCATGCCAAGAATAATTCTGGAATAATTCTTTACAGACAGAACTAATTTTATATCATTCCCTTTATAAATAAGTACTACATATTGTAACAGATCTCATAGTTTTTTTTACACATCTTTGCGACACTTGAATGGTTTCGTCTACACTCAATTGGTTGCCAAGTTGCTTCTGAATTGCTTCCCAAGTAACAGATACAACTGGTTTCCTAAGGCCGATTTACACATGAGCGCTTTACCAAGGTACAAATCAGAAAGCTAAGGTTAACCACTCAAGAAACACTAGTTTTCTAATTTCTACCAAGGTTCGGTAACTCATACTTCAGTAAACCACCAAGTGTAAACACGGCCTAAGTGACATGCTACTGTAAATGTATTTGATTTGTTGGCATGCGATCTTTTCTTTCATAGCATACAGGTAAGTCAATGTTGTTTTTTCTTGGTCAAATATTATTAGTCGGGCTTCCTGTGGAAGCTCCGACTCTAAAAATGAGAAGTGTTCTTTGTCGTCGTCGTCGACCTCAAATCCAGTGCATGCGCCCTGTGCCGGCCGAAGGAGACATGAAGTCTGGCCAAGAAAGATTAGAAAGCACAAACCAATCGGGGAAAGCACCGGAGGTCAAGGGGCCAACATATAAGTCTTTTGTCGTCTAAGTCTAAATTTAGATTGAAACAGGACGCTCTAATAGCATGAAGCCGGGCTATTAACGTTTTTACTGATATACTGTAAAGTTCGCAGTACTGAAATTGCAAGGAAAGCATGTTCTATCGAGCTCGAGTCACGCAACGACGAGCAACCAAAAACTGTTTCAATCGCACTATAGGATATCTTGTTCAAATAGGTTACATTTCATTTAGAAGCCCGACTTCACGCTAGAAGAGCGTCTAGTTACTGCTATAATGCAGCTAGACTCCTAATCATAAAAACATATATTTTCACTCTGGTAATCTGTCTTGTGCCATGTTATACAGTTAGTAAAGAAAAGACTATTTTGATTACTTAAATGGTTAAAGGAAATCTATGTATAACACCATAAAAAGAGTACTTAACGTTCCCAAGCCTTAGCCCTTGTTCCCTTACTCCGACATTGAAAGGGCTAAGGCTTGAAACATCAGTAAAGTTAAGTACTCTTTTTTATTTATTTTACGGTGTTATAAATTTCCTTTCACCAGGCTGCGTTGGTGTATAATAATAAATTCAGCATACTGTCTAGTGTACGGTATTCTCTAGTTTCCATTTATATTTTGATTACTATTGTGGTTTGGCTCTGAGACTCACCCACTCCCCCTGGAGTATCAATAAACAACTCTAAGTAACTGTAATATTGCTTCTTATTTTTCATTATGTATATTTGTTTTGCTTTTGATATAATTGAATTGAGTAAATAAAAATAAATAAATAAAAAATATATGTCATTATTAGGTCATTGAGGTTCTAAACCTCTTTTAATTTTTTTAATTTTTTTAATTTTAAATTTTTTATTTTTTTAAATAAAAATCTCTAAATAATTTCCTTTCATTTGTACCAGGTTAGCAGAGGAATCCAATACCCGTAAAAAGGTCGAGAACGCCCTCGCGGATGCTCACAGGGTCATAGCCGAAAAAGAGGCCCTGTTGCAGGACGGTCGAGTGACTATCACACAGCACCAAAATGCGCACATGGACACCAAGAAAGACAGGGATGCCCTCCAAGCGGCACTGACGCAGACACAGCAAGCACTAGACACCGAGACGGCTACACGGGTGGACCTACAGACGCTGGTCAACCAGTTGAGAGAGAAGCTGAATTTTGAGCAGATGGTTCGTGAGAAGGTGAGATTTACTTTTGGGTTTTTCACTGTAACTGCGGAGTTATTAATAAAGACGTACTATTATTAATATTATTATGTATTATTATTGTTATGTGTTATGTTAGTAGCTTAAAAAGAAAGCCAGTTGACAGTTATACTTACATGTTGAGACTGTGTGCCCGCAGCCCCCATGATGACTTTATTTACTGATGGAAAATATGTATAAACCAATTACAGAACTTTATCTACAGTCATTTGCAAAAATTCTGGCCGCCACGATATATCAATATATCGGGTGCATTATGGGTAATTAAATAATACTATTTTGAGTTTCCTAACTTATTAAATGAAGCAAAATTTACAAACAACAAACGTAAGACTAAAATAAACATTATACTAAATATTTCTACCAACTTTGCTGGCGTTAACCTGCACTTTAAGGGGAATTTTCGATTATTTAATTACCCATAATGCACCCGATATATTGATACATTTGTATATTGATATTTCGTAGCGGCCAGAATTTTTGCAAATGACTGTAACAATACGTTTAACATATATCAATTTATTCATTCATATTAGTTAAATAGCAAATTATATATAGTATTTTTTATAGATTTATCATAGATCATTTTTACACGTTCGTATTTTGAACGAGCTTTTGCTCCTAGACTTTAACCTGGGTAAATAAACGATTGATTGATTGAATATGGCCCTAAAAAAAAACAATTAAAAAAAAATTATTTACAGTAAATACAAAAAATGGAATATAGAAAACTTACCATGCTTGTAATTATCACAACTGAAGATGACAGCAGATCTGTCGAAACATGTCTTACAAACTAAACAATGTTGTCCTTTCTTTAAGAAATATAGAAAAGCTATTAATATGTAATATATAGACATAATGCCTAGTGTCACTGACAGTTTTGATTATGTGCTTACATGTTACTACGTGCTAAAACTATTATAATATGGTATTTAAATAAAACAGTATATAGCTAATTGCATAATCGTTGTCGGGTTGAAAATCATAAATCATAGAAGCTGAGACCGCAAGGATGGATGGGAAATCAGTTCATGACCCGCATTACATGCAGATAGATTCAATGTTCTCGTAGTTTTGAAGGTATATGAGCTATTTAACTAAGATCCTACAAGTCTGGATAAAAAGGTCGATGATTTGACGGTGTTATTTGAGAGTTTTAATTTCCCAGAATTCCTTTTGGTCATAGCTTTCATGATTTTCAACCCGACAATGATTATGCAATTAGCTATATACACCGATTCGGAACATGGCGACCAATTTGAATAACCATTGTTCTTTGACTGACTAGCCTCGTGTTCATGTGGAAACACAAAAGCGTTCTCACCTGTATGAGAGGCTAGTCAGTCGAGAACAATGGTTATTCAAATTGGTCGCCATGTTTGGAATCGGTGTATAATGTACTCCTAGGGTCTCAAACAGAGTCAGGGTTTTCAAGGTGATGTGTTCCTACCCAAAATATCTAGATACATAGATAGATAGACACCTTTATTTAAACTCAAATAAAACAGCAGGGTAGTCCAGTCAGTGGCTGCTGCCTCTGATATCAAAAGGAGCCCTGTGATACATATACAATATACCATAAATAGATAGATATATAGATATACACCTTTATTTAAACTCAAATAAAACAGCAGGATAGTCCAGTCAGTGGCTACTGCCTCTGATATCAAAAGGAGTCCTCCTGCGACACTTATACAAGGAGAGTATAATTATAATGTACTCCCAGGGTCTCAAAATTAAGCATATCTGGTCTGGAACGGTCAGGATTTCAAGGTGGCGAGTCCCTACAAAAATATCTGGGAGTATAATCTACTTCCAGGGTTTTCCTTTAATAATAATTTTAACATTTCTGTTGTGATTGCTTCAAAGGAAATGGCTGAATTAAGAGCACGTCTTGACGAAGCGGACAGGACCATTCTCTTGGCCGAGGAGAGGCTGCACGAGCACAACATCATCGATGAGAACCTCGCTGCGATGCTGGCCAAGGTCAAGCTCCACAGTCAACACGAACTGAGGAGGTTCAAAGAAGAAGCCGAACTCTCTCATCAAAATATTGTAAGTACTGATTTTTCAACACTTGAGAGTAATCTTGTAATCTGATTGGCTGGTTTGCCATTGTCAATAAGAGGACAGACACATGGAGTGTGTGATCACTCGCGCATTTATGCCAGCGCGCTCTAAAAATGTTTTTGTCTGGACTCTTTTGGATCGATTTTACTACTTTGACAAGTGAAATTGTTGTAAAAAACAAATTGCAGATGGTTTTGAGGTGTTTGTACTCTTATTGACACACACTTGACATCATAAAATGTCCTAGCTGTGAACTCCCTTTCCCTTCCCCACTCCCCTTCCCACCTCCTCTTGGAGCCTGCAGGCTAAAAATGTCCAAAACTTTGCAGTGAAATCACAAGCGTAGTGATTATATTAGTTAGACTTCATTTTCTATGCTTGTAAATTTGTTGTCATTTTATGGTAATAAAGTTGTTGTTGTTGTTGTAATAATAATAATAATAATAATTTAATACTTATATAGCGCAAAAATTACATGTAAATATGATCTAATGCGCTTTACAGAATAAAAATAATAATGAAAACAAAAAACAAAAATTCTTAATCTATAAAATATGAATATGAATATGAAATATATTGTTGTTATAATCAGCATTTATTTGTACCATTTATTCTGTCCCCTTCATAAACAAGGTGTGGCATCATCATACCTGTTATCGGAGCCCTACTGAAAATCATTAAAAAAATTGTATGACATAAAAAGTAGGCCGTCTGTCGAAATAAGTGCTTAATAATAATAATAATCATAATGGTGTAGGGCAATGGACCCTAAACAATAAATTATAATATAGCAATGATATATAACGCATGCTATGATTGGCTAGAGTTCTATGAACTAATTCCCCATGGGCTGCATGCTCTCGTCTACCTCCCACTGGCCTCGTCTGATCGCATGTGCGCTGTTCGAAATAATGCACACGCTCATTGGCTAAGCTTAATTGCTATGAACTTTTTGATTTTGTAATGCGCAGATCATTCACATGTTTTTTTGCACAATATAAGAAATAAATGTATTATTATTATTGTTATTATTATTATTATTACTATTATTATTATTACTATTATTATTATTATTATTATGAACTATTTCCCCATGGGCTGCACGCTCTCTCTAGATGCCATATTATAAATCAATTAGTCAACTCGCTTCCGTGCGCCCATTGCATTATAGACTACGCCTCGTGCCACTCTTACGCTTGTTAAGAGTTCTTTATATTTTCTCTCGTGCGTGTATCGCGCAATGGGCGCACGGACGCTCATTGACTTATTGATAAGTAGTGCAGGTTTTCACTGTCTTTATTTATCACTGGTCCAACATTGAATTATTGTCTCTGTTTCACTCTAGTTGAACCAACTCAAGATTCAGCTTGACAATGAGAGTAGGAACCTTGCTGTTACTACTGACGACAACATCCACATGAAAGCTCACTTAGAGACTGTACAATCCAAGATCATCAATCTAGATGCCAAGGTACACACTGATGATAATGATTAATGATGATGATAATGATGATGCTGATAATTAATGATGATGGTTGATGATGATGATTGTTGATGATGGTTGATTATGATTGATGGTGATGATGATTGGTGATGGTTGATGATGATTAATGATGATGGTTGATTATGATTGATGTTGATGATGATGACTGATGATGATGGTTGATTCTGATTGATGTTGATGATGGTTGATTATGATGACTGATGATGATTAATGATGGTTGATGGTGATGATGATTGGTGATGTTTGATTATGATGACTGATGATGATTAATGATGATGGTTGATTATGATTGATGATGATAATTTATTGTTGATGATGATAATTGATCATGGTGATTGTTGATTATGATGATGATGATTATGATTGATAATGATTGATGAAAATGGTGATGATGATGATTAATGATGATGATGGTTCATTATGATTGATAATGAGTAATGATGATAATTATTGATGGTGGTTAATATTATGATTTATAGTGATGATGGTAGTCATGATGATAATTGATGATGGTTGATGATTATGATGATGAGTGACACTTGTGATATTGATGATGATGATTAATCATCATGATGATTAATGAAAATGATTGTTGATGGTGATGATTGATTATGATTGTTGTTGATGATGATAATGATGATAATAATAATACGATATTCATATAGTGCATAAATAGCAAAGTTCTAAGGCGCTTTCAAAATGTAAAAACTAGATAAAATTAAAACAATCAAATAAAAAGGAAAAAATGATGATTGTTGATGATGATGATTGTTGATTATTATTATTATTATTGATGATGATGGTTGTTGATGATGATTGTTGATGATGATGATCGTTGATGATTATTATTATTATTGATGATGATGGTTGTTGATGATGATTGTTGATGATGATGATCGTTGATGATTATTATTATTATTGATGATGATTGTTGATGATGATGGTTGATCATGATGGCTGATGATGATGATAATGATTGTTGAAGTTTAATGATGATGATGGTTGATGATGATGGTTGATGATGATTGTTGATGATGATGATGATAATTCATGATGATGATGATTTAAGGGTGGACTAACATATTTCGTTACTATGCAACCGCGTTGCTATGGGGTTTTACATGTCTTCAATTCTTTAGCTTTGTTGAGGATTTTTTTTCTGAAATTTTGATATTTTATAGCCTTGTTAAACATCCTACTTCTCTCTGGGGGTTTTAAATTTCGTTTTAGCAGAAATGAGCAAGCATACAATTTATGAATTGAAAGTCATACAATTCGCGCATCTCCTGCTTGAGTAGAACAGGAAAATCAAAACGTCTTTGCTGCATAATAATTTTTATGCCAAATGACAGAATAGAGAACTGTCTAAACATTTTCGTAGGATTCTTTTCCGAAATCCATCAATTCAATGCTGAAAAAGAACGGTAAATTTAACAAGACTTCACTGCACATGCGCAGATTCTCGTTTTCAAAAACCTTCAAAATTTTCAAGCACGTTCACTGAGGGTTATTTTTTTCTAACCTAAAATATCAACAACGACCTAGTCAACATTGCTGAGCATGCTTTTTAAAAACTGAAGACAATATGACAAGTTATGGAATTTAATCCTTAAAAACAGCTCGAAAAACGTCCATAAAAAATTTAAATGCCAAATCCATGCTCAGTTGTCTGCTCCTTGTGTTGTAGAACAAGTGTATGATCATAGATTTACAGTATCTTATAAATCCTTGAAAAAAAAAAGCGTTTTTTGTTTTGATGACGTCATTGTGACGTAATTTGGTGACGTCATGCTCTGACAAAGCTTTCTCCCTTACAATCACTTCCTGTAAGTCCCTTCTCTTCTCTTTGAATTTTACGATTTTTTTGAGGTTTCAAATTTTCCTTAGCAACAGTCGAAATGAATATGTTAGTCCACCCTTAAGATGATATTTGATGATGATGATGGTGATGATATTTAATGATTATGATGATTTAAGATAATGATGATGATTATTATTCCACCAGTGTTCAAGCTTGGAAGCTCAAAACGGCTCCCTGATTCAAGCCCTTGAAATGGAGCGCCAACAAGCAGCCAACACCATTAAAAACCTGGAAGCAAAGCTCCGTGAACTACAAGAAGCCTTGATGGCGAAAGTTAGAGAGCTTGGCCTGGCTTACAATGCACACGTTCCTCTTGATTTAGAACTCGATGCTTTTGCTACACTTTTGGAGACTGAAGAGAGAAGGTAAGACTTCGTCGGTGTTACACTGAAAATACGAGTAGAAGACGGTTTGAATCATGACTGCAACGCATCTCTGGATTGTTTGGACGGACAGGTCCTCCATATTGAATGTACTCTAGAGCTTATAATGCTTCATCATTTCAACTGCTGTGTTCATGGTTGCTGCAACAGCTTACGAGATGTGGCTGATGTTTAACAGAGCACATCATGTTTGAGTCTATTTTTCCAAATATTGTCATCATCATCATTATGCATCGTCATCATTATCAACACCATCATCATCATCAAAATCATCATTCATCATCAAAATCATCAACCATCATCAAAATCATCATTATCATCAAAATGATCATTCATCATCATCATCAAAATCATCATTTATCATCATCATTATCCATCTGGTGATTATTATAATCTCTATTCCAGGCTCAATCTCGCCATGGAGAACCAAACACCACTGGCTCCAGTGCGTTCTCGTACTTGGCATACTATAAGCCCAAGGACTAAGACAGTCACGACTGAACCCAGACGTCCTGCTAGTACCTTAGGTATAACTCCATCCACAGTAGTTACTACCACATCCAAGATACATAAGTCTATTTCAAGACCCAAGACTACATCAGGTAAGAATGATGCCCGTGGGGGAGGGGGTGTCCGGAAACGGATCCACCACAGGCAGCCCAACCATTTCTTCTGACGCTATTGCTAAAAATAAAAATAAATATTTAGGGTGCATCTTTTTGATGGGCTCCCTGTGGTAGAGCGCACTGGATACTTGGGCTCCCTGTGGTAGAGCACACTGGATAATTGGGTTTCCTGTGTACTATGCACTGCATCGCCTATATTTTCATACGAGTGGGAAAATTACGGTACTATGCTGTATGGAAAAAGTTTGATTGGATGTGCTTTTTGATTGGTTTTGAAAGGAAGCCATTTGAGTGTCACAGTACCATAGGTTTCCCACTCGTACGAAAATGACTCTATTCGACAAGTGGGTTACCTGTGGTAACACTGACCACAGGTATCCCACTCATACGAAAATGACTCTCTTCGGCGAGTGGGTTACCTGTGGTAACACTGACCACAGGTATCCCACTCATATGAAGATGACTATTCGATGAGTGGGTTACCTGTGGTAACACTGACCACAGGTATCCCACTCATACTAAAATGACTATTCGATGAGTGGGTTACCTGTGGTAACACTGACCACAGGTATCCCACTCATACGAAAACGACTCTCTTCGGCGAGTGGGTTGCCTGTGGTAATGCTGACCACAGGTATCCCACTCATACGAAAACGACTCTCTTCGGCGAGTGGGTTGCCTGTGGTAATGCTGACCACAGGTATCCCACTCATACGAAAATGACTCTAAAGCAAGTTGCTGCTCTTCTAAGCCATGTTCTCCCATCTTACAGGAACTCTTGCGGTGAACAGAACAGTGGTCAGTGAGCCAATCACTACGTCAAGCCCTTATCGCCACTCATGGAGTTATGTTCCTAACTTTGTTGACTACCATAGTCCCACCTCAAGGTAAGAGCATTAGGAATTTTGTGACTATAATCTTACAGCTAAACTACGTAATGCGTGATTACGTCACACGTACCGTGATTACGTCACCAGTAATTCTTCAAATAACGGTTTGAGCATTTCAAAGTCCAACGGAATCTCCTACAGACCACTAAATATTTTCTCGAAAACGTTCATCAAATTAAAATTAAATTGGATGAAAATTTGTGCCAGCTAAGCCTACATACTCTGCAATCACAACAGCCTGAGTAAACAGATATCTGATACTTTTTGTATAGATATATTCGTGGAGATTTGAATTTTCTGTCTGAATGTTTGAGACTACCATTACCATTACTCGAGTCTAGACTTCAAAACTTCATTTGAATGTTCCGATTTACTGGTCACGCGTCTGTGGCAAATGTTGGAAGACTGGGTTCGAGTGTTTTGATTGGCTGAATTAGTTACAAGTTTCTCGAGGTGTTTGCCCTCAATGAAAGACTTGTGGAAATATCACTTGAATGGATTCAACGTTCTTTCTCCAGCACATTGGATAGTCTATACAGATCACCTCTTGTAAGCGACCACCTCCCATAAGTGACCACCTCCCATAAGCGACCTGACCTCCCATAAGCGACCACCTCCCATATGCGACCACCTCCCATAAGCGACTTTGATAATAATAATAAACTTTATTAACCACCTTTGGCAAAAGAATTACGGTGGTTTTACAATCATGAAACAACAAAATAAAAAGCTTATTATTAGTGATGATGTTTTCATGCGAGTGTACAGTATACCTCTCCTTAATATAAACATGATAACCAGCCAATCAGAGTGTACGTTATATCCCAAAAATATGTTCGACTTTGCATGTGTATACAAGGTAGCCAATCAAAACTCGTGTTATATCGCAAACATTTTATTATTAATTACCTTTGAAACGTTATTTTTAAGTGGTAGCCAGCCAATCAGAGCGTGCATTATATCGGCACTATTTGATTTAACCAATCAAAATGCAAGTTAAAACTGTCTGACTTTGGTTCTTTCTGTTTCTCTTGGAGGTCACGCTTTCTTCGTACTCTACCTCGCACGGTGTCGTTGCGTGACAACTACGTTTACTGGAGTTACTGACTACTACGAGAAACAAGAGAACCAAAGACAGACAGACACAAAGCTAAGAGAAAAATTACCAATTGAATATAATTTAGTTAGTGATTTAATTAAGTTAGCGTCACATTTCTTGTCACATTTTTTGTCTTTTCAGACGATTATTTTATTGATTTATAACCTATTTTATTATTGCACTTAATATTACTTGATTATATTCTATAGAATTGATTTTAACAATTATATTATTAGTATTTTCTATTTTAAAGTAGATATTTTGCACTATTTAAAATATATATTTGAAGGAAGATTTTATACATTCGAAATTGAATTTACAAATTCACCGAACAGTACTGAAATATATTCAATGATGATGATAATAACGATTATGATGGTGATATATATGAAAGATGGATTTGAACATTTTATCTCAAACTTTTTAAATTCAACGGACAGTACTGAAATATTCATGATGATGATGATGATGATGACGATATACTGTATTTGAAAGACCATGGATCGTAAAAAGACGGATTATAGCATTTCAAAAAATAACTTTTACATTCAACGAACAGTACTGAAATATTAAATGATGATAACGATTATGATGGTGATATATATGAAAGATGGATTTGAGCATTTTAAATTTATACCTTTTAAATCCATTGAACAGTACTAAAATATTAAATGATTATGATGATAATCATGATGATGATTATAATGATGATGATGATTATGATGATAACAATGATGATGATGATGATATATTTGAAAGACGGATTTGAGCATCTTTAACTTTTAAATTCAACGAACAGTACTAAAATAAATATTCAATGATGACGATTATGATAATGATATACTGTATTTGAAAGATGTATTTCAGCATTTTAAATTTACTTTTAAATCCATTGAACAGTACTGAAATATTAAATGATGATGATGATAACGATTATGATAATGATATACTGTACTTGGAAGATGGATTTCAGCATTTTAAATTTATACCTTTTAAATCCATTGAACAGTTCTGAAATATTAAATGATGATGATGACGATTATGATGATGATATACTGTATTTGGAAGATGTATTTCAGCATTTTAAATTTACTTTTAAATCCATTGAACAGTACTGAAATATTAAATGATGATGATGATAACGATTATGATGATGATATACTGTATTTGAAAGATGGATTTGAGCATTTTAAATTTACCTTATAAATCCATTGAACAGTACTGAAATATTTAAACCATGATGATGATGATGATGATGTTGATGATGATGTTGATGATGATGATGTATATGATGTTGATAATAATAATATACTATTATTGTTCCGGACAAAAAAATTATGAAATGAAAAAACAATTTTAACATTTTAAATTGATGATGATGATGACAATGATTAATGTCATAATAATAATAGTAAGGCAATGATGATGACTTATCACTAAGTCTTTGAGGATGATAATGATGTTGATATTGCTTTACTGATGATGATAAAGGCAATGAAGATGATGACAAATAGTCATGATTAGATGATTAGAGTGATGATGATGACAAGCAATGATGATAAATATAATTGCATGTGGTCATAATCTCAATGATGATGTTCATTGATTGTCATGATGGTTGATGATTATGATGGTGATTGATGATTATGATGGTGATTGATGATGATAATGATTATGATGGTGATTTATCAAGATGGATGATTATGATGGTGATTGATGATGATAATTGATGATTATGATGGTGGTTGATGATCAAGATGGATGATTATGATGGTGATTGATGATGATGATGGTGATTGATGATGATAATTGATGATGGTGATTGATGATGGTGATTGATGATTGATGATATTGGTTATGGCAATGATGACCGTGATATACATGTACATATAACATATATAACTTAGATGAATTTGATTATTATTGATTAATATATTATATTTACAATTATACCCTAATGATGATTATTGGATATATATTCTCCTTAAAAAATCAATCCTTGCAATTTATAATTATGGTGCGAAAATACAGTGATTGTTTTTAATATATATATCAAGTCAGTTAAGGTGCAGGGGCAACAAAATCGTGCAACTTGTCGCGCAACATTGTTCAGATTGTTGCGATGCAAGTTGCAGAGCAATGTTTCTCGTATTACCATCGTTCGCGCAACTTGTGTCGCAACACATTTTCGTGTTGCAGGTTGCAAAACTGTGTTGCGCAAAGTAGAAGCTCTTTTTACTTCATGCAACAAAGTTTTGCAACCTGCAACACCGAAAATTTAATTTGTTGCGCGAACGATGGTAATACGAGAAACATTGCTCTGCAACTTGCAACGCAACAATCTGAACAATGTTGCACGACAAGTTGCACGATTTTGTTGCTCGTATTACTGCACCTTTACAAGACGCTCTTACTGCTATCTAGTCCCAGACCCCTTTGTCGCCCGCTCCTGATCGATAACGGAGCGGACGAATAAATGATTCTGGGACTGGACTAACTGCTATCCAGCAGGTCTGGAAGTAATATTTCTCAAACTCGTGAATAATTCATGAGGACAAAACAATGGAAATCACTACCGTGAAGGATGTTTGACACGTGATCTTAATTAGCATAAAATTAGGCCAACTTTAACTTTGAATTTCTCCAAGAATTAGTAATGGTTTGAGAAGCTATATCAAACACGAGAAAGAGTGTTTCATCCAATATCCAAACACTGAAAAATTGGACTGACTTCGAGGTGTTTTTAATTCGGATGAAGAACTCTTTCGAGTTCCAATTGAAAACTGATGAACCAAACTTGATTCAGACGCCGCGCTTTGATTGCGAGCCGTCACTTTATTTTCTAACCGCGAGAGTGAGTAACCGCTAACCAAATGTAACGCTGGCGCGGAAGAAGCTTCCAGTTTACGTTGATAATTAAGTAGGCGGTTATTCACATCTCTGCCTCGCTCTCGGTTGCTTGGAATTGTCGCTAATTATCACATTAATGAATTAATTAACATCGTCCTTTAAAACATTGTACTTATCGCTGATATTTATAGTTAAATATTAATTAATTAATGTGAAATGAATGTGATGATTAGCGACTTTCGCATTATTTTCTATTCCAAGCAACCGAGAGCGATTAATTAATTAATTTTCATGAATAATTAATTTCATTTTGTCAAATAATAAAAAATATTGGAAAAGAATATAAATGAATGAATTAATGTTTTCTACAATCTCTTTTGATTACGTTTATTCAAGGTTGTAAATTACTTTGCATCGTTTCCGATCAAAAACTTGCGTAAAAAACTTGCGAAACAACACAGCGAGCCCAATATAATACACATCCCTCGCCCGTCAAAAAAAGACTCATAATTCAGCAGGCTCGCAACTTTGGGGGGAGGGGTTGCTTTGATTGGGGGGGGGGGGGGGGGTGGTAATCCAAGAGTTGGCCAACAGGTGCCTTTGTTTCTATCATTTATTTTTTTTGAATTGCCTCTAAATTGTTGGGTTGCCTGTGTAATTGAGTCAGTGTTCTAATATTAGCCACTTTAGAAACGAGTGGAGGACTGGGAACGAGTTTTAAGAATTAATGTAACAAGAAAGAGCATATTAGAATTAGTAAGTTTTAGGAGTTTGATAGGGTTTGGAGAAGCAGCAACTGAACTGCAGACATTTAAAAACTGCACAAATTACAAAGAAATGTATGGTTACTCGGGACAAGCGTCCCTACTAAACATACATTTCTTTGTAATTTTTGGAAAGCTGTTACTCGTTCAATATCTAACAAACCCTATTGAAACTTTGTAATAATGCTAATTGTGATATGCTCTTTTAAAATTAGATTAATTCTTAAAACTAGTTCCCAGTCCTTCACTCGTTTCTAAATTGTTGGGTTGCCTGTGTAATTGAGTCAGTGTTTTAATATTCTTGCGTTTGTCCACAGTCACACTGGGAGCGTGAGAATCCTCGAGGTCAACCCTGATGGGAATTACGTTCGTTTGTTTAATACTGCGACTCATAGGGTAAGTTCTCAAGGGGGAGGGCAAGGGGATTAAGCTCCTTGTAGCCACCCGGCTGTGTTATCCGTTGCCGATTTAATTTTTAACGGCGATTGGGTTACCTGTGGTAAGGTCAAATAATCTGACCACAGGTATCCCAACCCACGTAGGTTCTCAGTGGAGAGGGCAATGGGATTAAGCTACTAATAACCTCACTTGTTATCCGTTGAATGTTTTTACGGCTAGTGGGATACCTGTGGTAAGTGTTCAACCACAGGTAACCCAACCCACGTAGGTTCTCAGTGGAGAGGGCAAGGGGATTAAGCTACTAATAACCTCACTTGTTATCCGTTGAATGTTTTTACGGCTAGTGGGATACCTGTGGTAAGTGTTCAACCACAGGTAACCCAACCTACGTAAGTTCTCAGTGGGGGAGGGCAAGGGGATTAAGCTACTAATAACCTCACTTGTTATCCGTTAAAATGTTTTTTTTACGGTGAATGGGTTACCTGTGGTAAGGCCAAACAATCTGACCACAGGTAACCCACCCAATGTAAAACCTATTTCACGGGGAAAACATGCGTGATGACTCTGATGAATGACGATGATCATCGTGATGATGATGATGATGATAGTGGAGGTGTTGTACAAATAAGTGAAAATATTCAGAGAAGCACTTAGACCCCTAAACATACTTTGTACTTCTTGTGTTGTGTTTTGTCGTTGCGATTTAATGTGGGTTTTTTTTTATATCCTAAAAAAAAACGCTTAAGATCGCAAATAAACAACAAAGCATAACGTAAGAAGCAAAGGTATGTTTATTCACATGATTTCCCCCATTTAAACCAAATTTATTTCTTTTAATACCAAACCACTAAATAAGAGTTTGGGTTGCCTGTGGTTTTTCAAGCTAACAAATTCCACTTATATCTTCAAAGGACGAGGAGATTGGTGGTTACATGGTGCAGCAGAACGTATCCGGTCGACCTGTGACAGTCTTCAGGTTCCCTCCACGAACAAGGCTCAAGGCTCTGTCCCACACTACAGTCTGGACAGCGGCAAGCCTCATGAGGCATAACCCACCATCCGACTTCTTGTGGAAGGAGCAACATAAATGGGGGACTGGGCCTGAGTGTACCACAATCCTTTGCAAGCCCAATGGGCAGGTAAGTGAAGAAGCAGGCTGTTTTGAAAACAATATTTTTGTTAAAGGGGAACACATGGCAAAATTTGACCATTTCTTAGATAATTTGAAATAGGATTTAGAACACATTTTGAGTATAATATTTATCACTCCGAAACATTTTTGCGAGAAAAACCATTCGAAATGCGCGCTTCCACCCGCCATCTTGGATTTTGACCGCGGTAGCAGAAACCGTGTCAGCGGTGTTGCTGTGACGTCAAGTCGGCAAACGCTTGGCGTTGTTTACTGAGCTTGTGCGTCAAATCTTGGTTGTTGGCTGCAAGTTACCTGTAAAAGTTACCATTTCATCCAAAATACAGCCCGATTTTCGATTACAAAGCCCATCTAAAGATGCAGTTTCTTGAATATGATGTTCCTGTCCTAGCCAGCGTGATTTAGACAAGGCAAATCTGTTAGTAGTCGGTTCAGTTTCTGGTCTCGTCATCTGGAGTCAGCTACATGTAGAACTTCTTACCTGATCGAAATGGTCAACTGCTGTGTTGTTAATTGTACGAACTACTGACAACAGGGGTAGTTGCTTACAAGAGGTTTGACTGTATCTCAGTCAAACACTGTAATTATTATCTCTTGTAAGTGACCACCTCCCATAAGCGACCACCTTACCTGACAACAAGGGTGGTTGCTTACGAGAGGTTCGACTGTATCTCAGTCAAACACTGTAATTATTACCTCTTGTAAGCGACCACCTCCCATAAACGACCACCTTACCTGACAATAAGGGTGGTCGCTTACGAGAGGTTCGACTTTTCAAGTAAAATTTGAATGGTCTTTCATTTATTTCTGTTAGGCAGTTGCTTGGACAACAGCAGCGTTTCCTTTTGGCGTCCCGAATCAATCCCTACGCGGGACACAGGGCCGGGATCCCCGCAGGATGCTGGATTCGACCAGGATGCCGCAAAATCTCCCAGGTCAGTAGTCGTTATTATTATTCATTTGATTCATTCCCTCCTTATTTCCTTTCCTTCCTCTCCACATCCTTTCATCTATCCAGTCAGTTATTCATCCATCCATTCATTTATCCATCCATCCATCCATCCATCCATCCATTCATCCATCCATTCCGGCATTCATCTATTCATTCATCCATCCATTCATCCATCCATTCATTCATCTATTCATTCATACATTCATCCATTCATTCATCCATCCATTCATCCTTCCATTCATCCATCCATTCATCCATTCATTCATCTATTCATTCATCCATCCATTCATCCATCCATCCATTCATCTATTCATTTATCCATCCATCCATTCATCCATCCATTCATTCATCCATCCATTCATCTATTCATTCATCCATTCATCCATCCATTCATCCATCGATTCATTCATCCATCCATTCATCCATCCATCCATTCATTCATCCATTCATTCATTCATCCATTCATTCATCCATCCATTCATCCATTCTTTCATTCATTCATCCATCTATTCATTCATCCATCCATTCATCCATCCATTTATCCATTTATCCATTCATCCATTCATCCATCCATTCATCCATCCATCCATCCATTCATCCATTCATCCATTCATCCATTCATCCATCCATCCATTCATCCATCCATCCATTCATCCATTCATTCACTAATTCGTTCGTTTGTTCATTTATTTTCATTTAATTCAATTCCAATTTTAAAATTTAAGGTCCAATGATCCAGACCTCTCCCCACGTGAGATGGAAAACAAGTCATTTTCACGGTCACCAAACGACCCACTCCACCCCCACACGGTGCAGAGTAGAGTCAAAACGGGGGGACATGAGGGTATGACGATAAACCCCCAGGCTCGTTCCCAGACTACACGACCTGATGCTGTTGGAACTGGTCGTAACGGTGCTCCGCCACGACGGTTCGCTGGCTCGTCTCTACCCAATGACAAGGTAGGATTAATAGAACTTATTTCTTTCTTTTAAAGCGCATTTGGCTCAGGGTCAAAAGCAATCAACAGGGTCAGGATTCAGCGACCTCCCCTCCCCCACCCTAAATTATGGCGAGTACCCCCTCCCCCCGGGGGAAATAAGCCAGTTCACGCTGTCGGCCGCCATTTTGAATTGGGGCAAACTCGGCAAAATTGATAGAAATCTGGATCACTTTGACTTGCCGTAACTCCTCTCGATTTCGTTGGATTTTCAAAATTTAAACTTCGATAATCAGCAGGCATGCATATGAGTTGTCGGAGTGAAAATAAGACCAATGTAAGTGTTTTAACTACCTTTTTCGAGTCCATCTTCTTTTCACGAATGGATCTTAAAATTTCGAGCTAATTTGCATATTCACGTGCCGAACGTTTTATTTTGATTTGTAGCCTTCCAATACCCATCATATTATAGGACATCAATAACAAAGAAAACATATTTTCTAAAATGGTAAGTTTTTAAAAATCCAACGAAATCGAGCGGAGTTACGGCAAGTCAAAGTGATCCAGATTTATATCAATTTTGCCGAGTTTGCCCCAATTCAAAATGGCGGACGACAGCGTGAACTGGCTTATTGTGAACCACAACACGTATACCCGTTAAATTGATAGAACTTATTATTTTCTTTTAAAGCGCATTCGGCTATTTAGTAAATCAACATAGTCAGGGTTCAACCCTCTCCCCCTTGCCAAATTGTGCTGAGTACCCACCTCCCCTCGGGGAAATTTGTGAATAACAACACGTATACCTGTTAAAGTAAGGTTGGTATTAGATTCCATACCTCAAAACCACCTCGGATTGATAGAACAATAGAACGATGCAGTAACACAATAGAGTCGTTCTATTGTTTGGTCGGCCAAGGCGGTTTTGAGGGATGGAATCCAATGCCAACCTTAAAGTAGCAGCTAGAGAAATGGAGTAACGAATTCGGCTATTTGCATGGTAAATCAACACCCTCCCCACCCCCCTCTCCAAATTATATTGAGTACCCACCTCCCCCCGGGGAAAATTGTGAATCACATCACGTATACCTGTTAAAGTAGCAGCTAGAGAAATGGAGTAACGAATTCGGCTATTTGCATGGTAAATCAACACCCTCCCCACCCCCCTCTCCAAATTATGTTGAGTACCCACCTCCCCCCGGGGAAAATTGTGAATCACATCACGTATACCTGTTAAAGTAGCAGCTAGAGAAATGGAGTAACGAATTCGGCTATTTGCATTGGTAAATCAACCCCCCCCCCCCCCCCCCCCCTCTCCAAATTATGTTGAGTACCCACCTCCCCCCGGGGAAAATTGTGAATCACATCACGTATACCTGTTAAAGTAGCAGCTAGAGAAATGGAGTAACGAATTCGGCTATTTGCATGGTAAATCACCCCCCCCCCCCCCCCCCCCCCCCCCCCCCCCGAGTGGACTTTTCACCCCCCCCACCAAGACCTTCTCTCTCTCTCTCCAAATTATGTTCAATTATGTCCCCTCTCCCCCGGGGAAAATTGTGAAACACAACACTTAGCTAGATATTAGCTAACCTGTAAGGTGTATTTTCTTTCGCAGGATTCAAGTTCCAAGCAGACCCACGGCGGTACAATCCGTGTGATACCTACAGTAGACTTCTGCTCACCGAATCAACAACATCAGGACAGATTATCAAAGTTAGCTACACAACAACGAGTGGACTTTTCACCACCACCGCCAAGACCTTATGTTGCAACCCGATGAAAACAGTTTTATTTTCCGTTGAGGTTTTTGGTATTCCTGTGTATAATTTGACTGCTAGAGTGAATGACCGCTGACCAATGTGTAATATGGAGGGGGCTCTACTACTTTCAAACAACGGGTGGAGTTTTCACCGCCACCGCCACCCGATGAAAACATTTTTTTTTCCGTTGAGGTTTTTGGTATTCCTGTGTATAATTTGACTGCGAGAGTGAATGACCGCTGACCGATGTGCTATGTGAAGGGGGCATACTACTTTCATGGAAACTAGACTAGTGTAAACTGTGTTCTCTTCTCAGGAAATCAAGCGTGATAATGAATAATCGCTAACCAACGTGCTATATGAAGGCAATATTCGCCTTTACCGAAACGCGTGGAAGACTGGGTCCGATTCGTGACCGCAAAGCATCTATGGGAAGGACAGGTCCGCCATATTGAATGTACTCTAGAGCTTGTAATACCTCATCATTTCAACTGCTGTGTTCTTGGTTGCACCAACTGAAATGCCCCCAAATCTTTAACAGTGCACGCCATATTGGTCAGGTCATCGTGTAGCTGCACAAAAGTTCTGGCTATTCTATTGTCGTTCTATGTATTGTTTTTACATTAAGAAAAACAACAGCCAGGACAATTTGTGCAGCGGCACGAAGACCTTGCCGCCATATTTGATTCCATCCAAACAATCCATAATGCCTTGCGGTCGCAATTCGTACCCAATCTTCCACTCGACACGGCCAAGGCGGTTATAGCCGGCACGCTGTAATGCATCCACGAGAGGGTGCTTTTTTGAATAATTATTTTTGGTTTTGTTTATTGCACATATTGTAACAATTTGACGTATTTTTATTGAAATAAAAGTTGAATAACAAAAAACATTTGACTGGTGCAAGAAATCATTTGTCTTCATCTTCAGTTTAACACCGTTCATTAGATCAAGTGCTGATACATTCTACAATCTCGTGCTGACCAGGACGAACGCGGGCTCGGTACGAGATTATCTTCACAGTAAACAGTAATACATGTATTATAGCATCATATAAGGAAATTGTAATTGTAATTAGTTATAGTAAAACGTTTTGTAATTTTTTTTTTTTTTTTAAAATTTAAAAAAACAAACAAAAAAACAAAACAAATCTTCACAGTAATCCGTTTTTGAAAACCTCCGTTTTCCTTTGACCGACTGACGAATAAAAAACTCCGCGTCCGGCCACTCTAGGGGATGAAAACGCAACCTCGTCCCCAGGGCCCTTTCTTCTCGCTTTAAAAATGGCGCCATTTTTAAAATAGCGAGAATAGAGATAGATAGGGAGATAGGTTGATGAAAACGATATGATCCAAAGATGCGTTTTCGTCACCAGGTAGATGCTCGAATACGATTGCTAGATAGATTGATACCGTTTTCGGGGAAACTTTAATAATGTGAGGTTTTCAATGATTGCAAAAACCCTCTAGTAATAGGGGACACCTAAAACTAGATCTAAAACTAAACAGGCATATTATAAAAATATCCACCCTCGCTAAGTTTTAGGTCATTTTTCTCCCTCCTCCCATCCTCGGGAACCCAGGGGTATATTCTGTCGCTCGTTAGTCGCTCCCAGAGAAATACTCTTTTGGGAGCGAGTAACGAGCGACAGAATATACCCCTGGGTTCCCGAGGATGCCCTGGTCCCTGTTTGTTTCGGTTGTTTCTCCGTCCTCCCTCTATATTTTGAGCCATTTCTCCCTCCTCCTTGAACCGTTCCTCTCCGCTCCTAAGAGTGACTGATAGTCTCGTACCGAGCCCGCGTTCGTCCTAGTCAGCACGAGATTGTATAGAAAAAAATATTTGATCAGCTGTAAGCCACGCAGGCTATGTCCTTGCATATAAGTTGGCCCGAAGTGAATTAAAAATCTAATTTGGATGAGAAATTTAATCTTTTGTATTTCGACTATTTCATCTGTGAATTGATACAAAGGATACAAAAATATGCTCTATTAGATAAAGTTCTATGTCAGTTAATTTACAACATTTTACGGCAGCTTTTTTGAGCCCATCGAGTGCGCGCTACGTGGCCGAGCGTCTAGTTGGAGTTAAGCTTCCAGAGTAAAAATCCATTTCGTTAATTGTTTTATATATGTATATGTTCGTTATGTGTTTTACGAGGGAGACGCAGGGGGTAGCTGATATACCGCAATACCGCATCAAAAATCCAAATTTGAAATTTCAGTAGTACTGTTTTGGAAACAACCGGAATACCAAAATACCGCAAAGAAATTTGAATTTCACCGAATACTGTAGCCCAAAATCGCCAAATACCGCAGACTGGGACGTACCGCAATACCGCATATTGAAATATAAGAACCATAAATTCGCACAAAAAAATCGACGGATACCGTAATACATGCACTACGTCCCCTTCTTGTATGTTTCACTAGTCTTCATAATTAGTACACATAGGATGAAATAAAGTTTGACGTCGATGGAAGGTCGTCGAATATCCAAGATATCTCTGCATGAATGAATGAATGAATGAAAAACTTTATTTAAGCACAAATATATCATCAGCTTTAAAAAAAACTGGTTTACATGAAAGTTGTGAGGATATTAATATAAAAATCAATGTACAATATATGATGTATACATAAAAAATATAACAATAAAGATAACAATAATAATAGGTAAGGCCAATGTCAGCTAGTTAAGGAGCAGGTCAAGTGTTTCTTAAATAGACTAAGCTCCTTATGGTTTCTTAGAGATTGGGGGAGGCTAATTTCCAAAGAGTAGCACCTCTATAGCAAAGGCTTCTCTTCCCATATTCAGTGTTAAATCTGGGGACAAAAAGTCTGGAAGCAGAGTTCCTTAGATTATGATTGGTTGTTTCAGAGACTTTGTCAAACATGCATCCAGAGGAATTAAATACAACGTACTACTAGCTTGTTCAATATATAGCAAAACGGCTACCTTATGATAGGCAATTAACGCGGCTCCACGAAATTAACTCGAAGTAAAAAAATCGCGTTAATTTTTAAAAAGTCGTCGTGCCATAATTTTTTAATGTCGGTAAATTTCCATGCAGTCGTTAATAAAGTGGAACGCTAATTTTCACGATATGAATTTCTAGCAATTTTATATGTATTAATCTGCTTTGGAAATAAATATTTATTTATCATTTTAAACTGAACATCGCTCCAGATCAGGGGCATGCCCCCCCCCCCCCCCCCCCCCCCCCCCCCCCCCCCCCCCAGAAAATTTTGAAATCTAAAAGCTCGAAAATGCAATTTCCATCCATTCTGGGCATCAAATGGTGGGGAAACGTGGGCGAACTGATGTATCGGCCCAACTCAAAGGGGGGGGGCACCGGCCCCCCATGCCCCCCCCCCCCTTGGATCCGCCCCTGCAGATACCTAGCAAAACGTAACGCTGAAGCAACAACAACCGCAACACTTGAGTGTTTAGCGGAAGTTTTCATATTGTTTCTCATTCTACGAGTTCTTCATTTTCACTTTCAGATGAAATATCGATCATGTCATCGGGTGTCATCATTTCCATCGCTTTAACTGATTCATGTTGCTTGTCTTTCGCGTTAATTTTCTTTATTTGGAAGCATTTTTGCCCTCAATTCGCGTTAATTTAAGTCGCGCTATTAAAATTTCCAATACTTAACTTTACTGAATACTGTTTCGCGTTGTTTAGAGATGACCGCTGTCCTTGACAAAAGACGCATTTGTACAGGCTTAGCCTCGATTCAGAAACCAGTCCGTGCAATTCAAAAATTCAGTTCATGTCAACATTTTTTCGTGTTAATTGTTAATTGTTGATATTTGTGAATAATTTACACTGACTCGAGGCTAACCCTGTACGTACAAATGCGTCTGGTGTCAATAGGTATACAGCGGTTTTACAACGGGATCTGTGAACGCGAAATTAAAAGGGACTATTTGGAGCGTTAATCAGTTCCTAGCTATAATAAAGCCGCATCTATACACGAGCAAATTTTCAAGGAAGGAAAACTTGCTCGTGTAGACGACAAAAACATCACCAATTTTTCCTTGTCAAGGAAAACTTAGATGACAAAGAATTGTCAATTTTTCCTCCGTTGTCAATTAAGGAAAACTTGTCAAGGATCGAAAACTTGTCAAGGAAAACTTGTCAAAACTTTTCATTGCTTTGTACACGACCCCACAAGCTTTTCAGCTTTAATTTTAATCGTGTATAAATAAAGTTATTGTATTGTATTGTATATAGAGGTTATTACACGGGAAGTTGTGTAATACGGCTGGATATTTTTTACGAGTCGTGCCGTATTTTGACGAGCCGTAGGCGAGTCAAAATACAAACAGACGAGTAAAAATATCCAGCCGTATTACACAACTACCCGTGTAATAAATTGTTTATTATACGACAACAAAAAGCACACGTCTTTTTCTCTTTCTTTTTATTTGCGACCGGACAAAACAAGAAACAAACTGAGCGCGCGTGCAAAATTGACGTGTCCGAATACTCCAGTTTCGAGTTGGTAGATACCGCTGTACTCCTTGACAAAAGACGCATTTGCTCAGCCTTAGCCTCAATTCAGTGTAAATTATTCACAAATACCAACGAGAACGCGAAAAAGTGTTGACATTCAACAATAGAAACCTTTATTAATTCCACGGGTTATTCTCTGGATTGAGGCTAAAGGTGCAGTAATACGAGCAACAAAATCGTGCAACTTGTCGCGCAACATTGTTGCGTTGCAAGTTGCAGAGCAATGTTTCTCGTATTACCACCGTTCGCGCAACTTGTCGCGCAACACATTTTCGTGTTGCAGGTTGCAAAACTTTGTTGCGCAAGCTCTTTCTACTTCATGCAACAAAGTTTTGCAACCTGCAACAAATGACCGAAAATTTAATTTGTTGCGCGACAAGTTGTGCGAACGATGGTAATACGAGAAACATTGCTTTGCAACTTGCAACGCAACAATCTGAAAATGTTGCGCGACAAGTTGGACGATTTTGTTGCCCGTATTACCGCACCTTAAGGCTGAGCAAACTCGTCTTTTGTCAAGGAGTACAGCGGTGCGTAAACAACTCGAAACTGGAGTATTCTAAAACGTGTAATACGCTGTCATATTTGTACTCGTATTTGTACTGTAAGATTACAAATTGTGTAATAATGTATTGTATTGTCAAGGAAAACTTGTCAAGGAAAACTTGTCGAGGAAAACTTGTCAAGGAAAACTTGTCAAGGAAAACTTGTTCGTGTAGATGCGGCTTTACAGACAGTCCGACCATCTTTATCTACGATGATATGAACCCTTTTTTAGCGGTGAGTTTCCCCGAACTGTCAAACTCAGAACAGGCATTGAATGGTTCAGGAACGAGGCCGAGGTAAGGCCTTCGGACATTTGTGGACGGCAAATTCATGTACTTTTTACCGTACGAATTCCCGTAAAAATATCTCCCAGTCATTCAAGACAGGAATCTCAAAGCCTTCGAACTCCAAGCGTCCCAAGGGAAAGGCTCTGTACCCGAAGTCCGTACCGGCGAAACTCGTAATATAAATCGCCAGAATTTGTTAGGTTTGGAGTTTTTTTCGAACTGGTGGAGGTAGAAGCCGTTTTTGACAACCACTGGATATATATCGATCATGATTCCATCGGGCCAAGATCTAGAACAGCTGAATTTAAAGCAGCATTTATAGCAGCTATTCTTGTCTCTGAACCGAGGATTGTATGGAGTTTGGATGGCTTTTGAAAGACTTTGTAACTGAGCAGAATCAGCTTTGCTAGCGCGGAAAACATGTTCAAATTTGCTCTCTTGCTTCCCTCGTTGTAGCATCATTCCAGTCGGCAACTCTTCGACTGCTTTGCCGCGAACAAACTGCACGTAATCTTCAATGGGCATTTCGACGTCCAAGTCAATATCCCATGGTATAAATCCTTTATGTCGAGCTGCGCCTAGAAGCGTTCCTCGCGTGACCCAATAGCGAAAGCCATGCTTCTTGCAGAGCGCGTCGAAGATTAACAGCATTCGTGTCGCCACAAGTTGTGACTGTCGTAGCTTATTGTGTCCTTGAGTACGAATGTCTGGGCAATCCCACTTTCCATTACCTTCCAGAATACAGTGAGAATTGTTTAACTTTGCATACGGAGTGTTTTCCGTTTGCAGCTTGCCTGTACGGAAAGCAACGTTTCGTTCCCCGCTTTGCCGGTGTAGGAAGACTGATACAATTCCCATGCAAAATAATACCGAGATCCATGCCAATCGAAATGCTCCAGTACGGCTTGGGTGGAATAATGTCTTTAGATATCCAGTGATTTGAAGAATATACTGCATGATCCCAATAAAGACTGAGCAAAGGGAAAGAACTCGGGGAAGGCCTAAAACAGCTAAAACCTGGACTGGGATGTGGCGGACTTGGGATAGGGACGCGGGGCTAGTAGTAGGAGTTACTAGGCAGCGGAACTCGTTGAGAATAACGCACTGTTTGAGGGCCGTTTATATATATATCATGCAATTTCAAAACTTATAGGAGACATAGCTAGGACAAAAAATGATTATCATAGCTGGAAAGAACTCGTTGAAATTAGTAAAAATGTGAAGTTTGGAAAAGATCGCTTCACAAATCAATTGCGAAGATATGATTTTTCAAAATCGAAATTTTGTATGAAAACCTTTGTTGGAGGCAAGAGTTGCCTACCAGCGTGAATTTCTAAAGGTTTTCATATAAAATTTCGATTTTTGAACTGAAATTCATATCTTCGCAATTTGTGAAGCGATCTTTTTTCCAAACTTCACATTTTTACTAATTTCAACGAGCTCTTTCCAGCTATTATAATCACATTTTTGTCCTATGAGTTTTGAAATTACATGACAACCCTCATTAATAAATTCAATAGAAATGTTAACTATACATACGCTCGGCCACGTAGCGCGCACGCACTCGCGATGGGCTGAAAAAAGCTGTCGTAAAATGTTGTAAACTGACATAGAACTTTATCCAATATACTCCACAATCATCAAATTAAATGTCGAACTGACGTTAGTTTCTGCACATGACATGAACTGCTTTGCATACTATTATGTAAACGGTCGGTCGTTGTGAACGTTTGATCCTTTAAACAATAATACAGTATACAAAGCGCTAAAAGAAATAAAAATTTTACCATAATAACCACATACTGATTTACTGTTACCTGGATACGCTCGACATCTCAAAATTTATTTTCTCAAAAAATTTAGATATGTCTTATATTAGCATTACTTGAGTATTAATTTTTGTAAATCTTTCTTAGATATGAACATAATTTACGTTCAATATGGAATTGCTTGGTTTCAATCAGCTGTTAAAACTCCTTGAATCTCATTATTTGCTTCAAATGACGGGCAAACACTGCCCTCCATGTGCTATCAAGCAGAGAGTATTCTATTGAAAAGGTGCAATTCAGCTGATGAAAATTCCTCACGAGACCGGAAGTGACGTCTAATGAAATCAAGCAATATCAACCGCCATTTTGCCGATTTACCGTCGGCTCAAATCTTTTTGTTTGTGACCTCGTTTATATGGGGAATAGTAAAATCTGCTGACAACATTTTCTCGGGTACAAGAAAATACAATGCACTTATAATTACTCTACATTGTGATTGCACTTTCCCTTGGGATAGGTGACGTCAGGCATGGGGAATAATTACTGAAGTGAGCCGCGCTCACGATGTGCTATGAGATGAGTAGAGAATTATAGATTTTTACTGTACGCGTCGTAAATCACCCTAGACATCAGTAATAGCTTCTTTTACACACGGTAAAACTAGCAAAACGTTTTCTTTCAATCAGGCATTAACTGCTTCAAGATATGTGTTTAAAGGAGAACTGAAGCTTAAATTTATTTTAAATAAAAACCGAAAGAGAATGTTGTGAACAAACATTTTCTAAACGAATTTCCAATTATTTTTCAGTATTTTTATGGAGAAGAAACTTGAGTTTGAATTGTAAAAAGACATGTGCTTTGCGCCTTGGGGGATAATACAAAAGAAAATGGGAACGTTCTGTCAACCATGTAATTACGCAACACCATTTTCTTTTGTATTACCCCCCAGGCGCAAAGCATTATTATATGTGCTATGAGAAAGTAGAGAATAAACAAGTTTTACATGTAAAAAAAGAAATCTTGAAATTCGCTTTTTGCTGCCGTAGCCAGCGAGCCCGAGCAAGCGAACTCGGAGGCGGCGGTCAAAATCTTGATTTGATTTGACACAAGGCCTCCTTCGTGCACTCCACATATTCTTTGGTACACATGCTTTTACTGTGGGGATTATACTACATCTTTATACCATCCTTTCACTCGTAAAGCCGCATCTACACGAACCAGTTTTCCTTCACAAGTCTTCCTTGACAAGGAAAAATTGGCGATGTTTTTGTCGTCTACACGAGCAAGTCCGCTTCCTTGTCAAGAAAAACTCGGTCAAGAAAATTTCAGCTGTGTAGATTCGGCTTAAGTTTCATGTTGTACGCTTGAATTGCTGAGTTTGTGAAAACTGCAGTTGATTTTCATTTTCATTTGCAACTGAGGAATTATTATTTTTAAACGTGTCTTGAAACGTGTAGCTTGCGTGCGTAGCCCGGGCTATATGAATCAGTAAAACGTGCTTCGCTGTCAGCGTCCCCACAATGCACGTTCGTGAAACTGTTGTTCGTAGTGGATGCAGCACATATGTTTATCAACTATTGAACTTTAGTTCTTGGCTAAGTACACTTCCGTGCTCGAATATCGTCAGTGTTTTGTCACTCGTTGCGCGCGTGACTTTTTACCCTCGATCGACCCTCGACCCTCGCTCGATCCTCGATCCTCAACCCTCGACATATAGCTACACTGAGGGTAATGGAGTGCGTGTGGAGCACGAGGCGAGAGGGGGGCGTTATAAATTGAAATTTCACACTGATTCTGCGTCACTTCGAAAACAATTCTGGCTATGCCCCTGCCGTGTACTAACACTGATGAAGAGACTTCAACTCGATCGCCTTCAAAACTACTTCATTTCGAAATCTAGATGAAAAATAGACACAACACGTTATCAATCATTGAACTAAGTTTATTTCTTGGATTATACGGCGGTCTGTGTTAATCGGGGAAGGCGTGGAAAGCGTAGATGTAGTTGATCGAAGGCCCTGTATATTGAGAAATGGGACAAAAACGTTTGAATCCCCCCCCCCCCCCCCCCCCCCCCCAATGGTGGCTTAAACTTTTTAAGCCCCCTATGCATTTGCCAGTCCCCCACTGACAGATAAATAATGACCACTCCCTAAACAACGTGATGAAACGCAAAATTCGGGGGGTGGGGGGGGGGGGGGGGGGGGGGGTGATTTTTTTTGCTGTGTACGGCCCTGCCTAAACAAAAACGTTATTGATTGTAACGTGAAACTTGAAATTCAAAACTTCTCCTCGTTAACTCGAACCCCCACTAACTCGAATTAATCTTTGAGCGACCATCTCTCGTAAGCGACCATCTCCTTAAGCGACCACGTTTCAGTTGTTTCTCACCTACTGTAATCACTGTAATTAAACTGATCTCTCGTATAAGCGACCATCTCCTTTAAGCGACCACTAACTCCAGATCCTGAGGTGGTCGCTTACGAGGGAGTCAACTGTATGTGGGCTTCCTGTGGTGTTCGAGAGGTCCTGGGTTAGTCACAGAAAGATCACGAGGTTATTTTTGTTGTGATGAAAAGAATCGATCTGAAGTCAATTCAAGATTTTCTGAACTCGTTACGAGTTTTGCAAGCATTGTAGGACTCAGAAAGCTCCTTAAGGTAAAGCCAATTCTTTGTAAATAGATCGCTTTAAGGTTCCATTCGCTCTCATCAAAACTTTTAATATTAAAACGAAACCTAACTTTTTATAGTTTGAAACTTTGCATAAGCTTAAGCTTAATTTTCTGCAAAATATGCATAATTTTTAATTAATAAGCCGTCAAGGTATCAAAGCAATGCTTCTAGGACATTATTTAGGCATCATCTAGGCACGATGAAGAGCAAACGAAGTTTAGATGGCATCAGATCTAGAGACAGTAATTTTATAATGAAACGACAAATGGCAAGGTCTTCGTGTAGCTGCACAAATTGTCCTGTTTTTTTTAAATGTAAAAACAATACATAGAACGACAATACGACAATAGCCAGGACTTTTTGTGCAGCTACACGAAGACCTGACCCGACAAATGCTCCCATAAGTTTGTATGAATTCCTAAGCTGCAAATAAGCTTATCTGTACTCTTATATTAACCTGAGTTTCAGGCCCAAAGGGGGATAGGAGGGGGAGAGGAGGACTGGGGTGGGCGTAAGGGGAAAAGGTGGGTCTGACACCAATCCTACACAGAAGTTGTGTTGTTCGCCCCGTATTTTGGGCGAAACGCTGATTGGACGAAGAACAATGAAATGTAATAACCGGAAGTCAACGTTGCAAATCTGATCCGTTGTCTGTCGATGCAGCGTTCTTGAATTTTCAAATTAGCTTGAAGTTTTTATATATTTTATTTCTCTCATCGAAGAAGAGATATAATGTTTCTAAAGTCGAATGTGAGGGAGCTTTAAGCACTACTTTAGAAGTACTACTGATTCACAATCTCATGTTCGCGTCCCCTGATAGAATTTATACGCGACCGTTGGGAAACGAGACTGACATGTACACTATAAAGAATGCGGTTCCTTACAGTTTACGGGATCTCAAATATACAGCAGATTCAGGTTGAGCGTTTACATGTAACGGCGACGTTTGTCGCGATCGTTGTGACAGTTTGAATGTTACGTTGTCAAGTGAAATGCCAAACGTTTCTAGGTGACGGGGACGATGTTTGTCTTAGAAAACACCGTTGAACTAACGGCCAAAATTATTACAAAAAATGTGTTTTTCCGGCTGTATAAAATGCAATACGAAAAACATTGGTTGTTTTGCATAAAATCTATTCAAAGCTAATTAGCCGAAAGATGTTTATCTCTTGAGAAAAAAACTAAACAACACAATCTTGTCAATGATGTCGACTCTCAAATCGGACGACAACTGTCTTTCCAGATACGATCTTCCTTTGCTATTTAGTCTCCACATTTGAAACAAATAACTTTTCGCCTTCAACGTTTCTTTCTGAGACAAACATCGTCCCCGTCGGCCTAGAAACAGTCTGGCATTTCACTTGACAACGTAACATTCAAACTGTCACAACGATCCATCGCCGTTAAACGCTCAACCTGAATCTGCTGTAAGGTAAAGTGAATGTGGCATTATTCTCTATTTCAAGTAGTTTTGTTTCGATCGAAAATCCAGTACAGTGTAGGGATACGTGATCAAGCTGTACATATCTTGTAATTCATCAAGTTTTGACAGTTATGACACATCAATTTTCAAACCGGAAGAAATTGTTATTGGCTAATATTGTGGGGGAACTTCACGAAGGTCATAAGGGGCGGAACAGGTTCTGTATAGCATTGGTGTCAGGCTCACCTTTTCCCCTCCCCTTTCCTTTCCCCTCCTCCTTTCCCTTCCCTTTGAGCCTGAAACTCAGGTTACTCTTATATTGATTTGGCTGCATTGATTTTACTTTATTACAATGTTATACTTATATGTTCTATAGGGCTGGCACAACTAGCTATGTATAGGATGAAGTTTGGTGGACTTTCTTTGCTGTGTTTAATATTCATTGCCTTCATATGTGAAGCATATGCTGAGAAACCAAATATTGTATTTATAATAGCAGATGATTTGGTGAGTATAACACAGGATAGTAGCAAAGGGCGTTGCGCATGACGGCGTGATTTGACCCAAAAATGGAGCGTGAATCGTGAAATTCATAAAATAAATTAGCGTGATGCGTGAATTTATACTTCAACGTGACATTATATAGTACACACATCACCAGTTGTCACCATTAATAGTCCCCTTCACAGTTCCCTGCGCCATCTTGAAAGGTAGTCGATCGTGCCTTTCATTCGAAGTGAGACCAACGGTGACCTGGCAATGATAGAGACATGTGAATAATTATTATTGTCCAAGGTGTTAAAAAAGGTCTCTATCATTGCAAGGTCACCGTTGGTCTTGCTTCGATGCAAAGGCACGGCTACCTTTCAAGATGGCGCGGGGAACTGTGAAGGGGACTATTGTCATCATCATCACCACTGCTGTAATCCCCATCATTACTATCATCATCACTACTAGTTCTTATCATCAACATTAACTATCATCATCATCACCACAATCATTATCATCAACATCATCATTACCAATTATCATCATCTGACTACCAGTCACCATTGATCAATACATGTATTGTCACCACCATCATTGTCAAAATCATTGTCATTAGTACTATCATCATCATCATCAATATCATCATCTGCACTACCAATCACCACCACCACCACCACTATACAATACAATACATTTACTTTATTTAACCATGTATCATCAATATCATCATCACTACCTTGCAGTCACCACCACCACCATCATCATCATCAATATCATCATCTGCACTACCAATCACCACCACCATTATACAATACAATACAATACAATACAATCATCGCTACTCTGCAGTCACCACCACCACCATCATCATTGTACCACCATCATCATTATCACCACCATTATAATTCAGATGTTTAAAGAGCTGTTATTTGACATTCAAACTTCAGGGCTGGGATGACATCAGCTTCCATGGCTCCCCACAAATCCCTACACCTAACATTGATGAACTAGCCAATGCTGGTGTTATACTCAATAACTACTACGTCTCGCCAATATGTACTCCGACACGTAGTGCAATAATGACAGGCAAATACCCCATACATACTGGTAAGTCAGCGAGAGAGGACATTAGTCTTTTTAGAGTCGTATTTGTATGAGTGGGAAACCTACGTCATGGAGTTACGGTCACGGTACGGAATCGAAGACATTCTATTCAACCAATCAGAGTGCACAAAATCATTGCTCAATCAATCAGAATGCTTGGACACGGCATGGTCAAGGCATGGTATAGTACCATCACTGCACCGCACGAACCGTACCGTAACTGCTTTAATTCCCATGCATATGAAAACAACTCTACGTGCACATTCATTGTTATGTATATTAATATACATCATCTGTTGCCATGCTAATTATCCACTTTGGAAACGAGTAAAGGACTGGGAATGAGTTTTTAGAATTTAATCTAATTAAGAAATGAACCCCATCATAAGAAAGAGCATATCAAGAATTAGTAGGTTTCAGGAGTTTATGATACGGGGTTTGGACTAGTACGCAACTGAACTGCAGACATTTAACAAACTGCACAAAATTACAAAGAAATGTTTGGTTAGGGGGGACGCTGTACATACAGTTTCTCTGTAAATTTTGCGATGTTTGGAAAGCTGTTACTCGTTCACTATCTACTAAAACCTTTTGAAACTTTGTAAACTTACTAATTCTGAAATGCTCTTTCTTGTGATGAGGTTCATTTCTAATTAAACTTGGTCCCAGTCGTTCCCAGTCCCTTTACCGTTTCTCAAAGTGGCTAATGGCAAAGTGATCTAAAAAAATGGCCATGTGTTGCTTTTATAGATATTTTTTCAATGAAACAATGTGAAAATATAATGAGGAATGCTTTGTTATTGGGAACTAAAAAAAAACATGGCTGCTATGACATAATGAAACAAATACACCAGAATAAAAAAGTAAAAAAACAACAACAAAACAAACAAAAGAAAACAAAACACTTTACCACAAATTTAAGAGGGCACGTGCCTACCCCCCCCCCCCCCCCCTATGCCCCCCCTCCCTACGCTAGTGTTGGTGAAATGCGTTGGTGATTTGCATTATAGCCACTATGATGTCAACGGTGCAAACGCATATGTACATAGTAGTTTAATTAGGATGGCAGTGTACAATATTATTCCACAGGACTGCAGCCATAGTGTAATAATCGGCTTCACAGGCGTATGGTCCTGGACTAACAATTAGACATTACTCCCAGAGTCTTTAAAGAAATTAGGTTATGCTACTCATGGTGTTGCAAGGTACATTTGTACCATCTACGTGTTCATTACTGTAGTTTCAGACCTTGGAGTTTCGAACAAGCTTTTCTTTGCCATGTCTTGGTGCTAAATCTGGTTCTGTTCTCTTGTCTTCCTTCTTTCCTTCCTTCCTTCCTTCCTTCCTTACCTTTCTTCCTTCCTTCCTTCTTTCCTTCCGTTCCTTCCTTTCCTTTCCTTCCTTCCTTCCTTCCTTCCTTCCTTCCTTCCTTCCCTTCCTTTCCTTCCTTCCTTTCCTTCCTTCCTTTCCTTCCTTCCTTCCTTCCTTCCTCTCCTTCATTTCTTCCTTCCTTCCTTCCTTCCTTCCTTCCTTCTCTTCATTCCTTCCTTTCCTTTCCTTCCTTTTCTTTCCTTCCTTCCTTCCTTCCTTCCTTTCCTCCTTCCTTCCTTCCTTCCTTTTCTTCCTTGCTATTCTTGACTCCCATCCTTTTTTCCTTTCCTGTTTTCCCTTCCTTTTCCTCCTTTCTTCCTGCCTTTCTTTCTTTCTTTCTTTTAAAATATTTATTGCTAGCTGATTCCCATTTTTTTTCTTTCATTCAGTGGCATTGGGATTCTATGAAGCTTAGCCGATAACCCCAATACACAGGGGTTTTGATACTTTCTTTGGAGATTTGGTGTGGA
>JAUJYZ010000824.1:0-32500 GCA_033675265.1 Actinostola sp. cb2023
TGTGGGTAATGTAGTCGGTCCGCCATTATTGCACCATGCCACCGAAGAAGAAAGGTGTTGAAACGAGTAAAAAGACTGTAGAAAAAAAGAAAGACAAAGTGATCGAGGTAATATATACACCCTGATGCTAAAGGAAGGTTTGATTGAAGCTGTGTCTGACTCTCTCTCTCTGATATTTCTCAAAGGACAAAACATTTGGACTGAAAAACAAGAAAGGCAAGAAACAGCAAGAATACGTGAAACAAGTCACTCACCAGGTATTTTAGGTCGCGAGGGAGTCAAATAAAGGCCCTTTTCATGCCGGTTTCTCGTCCTTTAAGCTTCTAATCGATTATTCGTGTTGCAGGTTAAATATGGGGGAAATCCAATCACCAGAAAAGTAAGCAATTCAACTTTTAGATCGATCACGTGTTCGCGTGTCTACGATTCACGAACATTGTCTTTTTAAAAATGTACATAATTGATCCATTGGATTGTACTTGTAGTGTACTGTATCTTAGAATAACTTGTTCACTGAACAAATTAAGCGGTAGTGTATACGATTGTACATGTATCAAATTGTAATAATCTAAGTTATGTACAGTACTTAGGGAGGGAGGGAGGGGGTGGGTAGTTGAACAGAGAGAATATCAAAGATTGATAATAATTCAAATTTTCTGGGGAATGATTGGCATGGCAACAATATATATATATATATATTAAACTAGTGGTATTTATGTATCAGGGGTTTCATTAATTTGTAAAGTAGCTGTACAAGATGCTAAAAGTAGCCGTATACATTGTACACAATGATTTTGTTTAGATCTGTACGATCATACACTGACAAAAGTAGCTGCCGGAAGAACGGCAAGTAACCGTTGGACTTCTGCGGTAACTGGCTTCTGTTGAAACCCCTGATGTATATTAAGTAACGCTCTGCGTAAGAACTGTAGCGAAAACATAATCCAATTATTTTCACTGCAATCATTGGTGGACGAGGGAAAAGCGGCAAATTTGAATCTAAAAATCAGAAAATATTAGAGTAAAGTACGTTTTTATTGCCTTATTTTTGATGAATTACGATCATATACTAATAATCTGCCCATAGTGAGTATTAGAGAACAATTGACTGTGAGGAAACTTCCCAAAAGAGCGACATATGCCAAAAGCTGTAATTGTATAGCTTTGTTCGGCCTTAGTTCAAAAGCAGTTTGGTGACATTGACAATGTCCAGATACAGTATCGGGAAGCAATCCTTTGTATCCTATGTAATATCAGTAACAAACTTATCGTATATAAAACATGAACTGAAGTCAAGGATCAAACAAGCAAACTGCAAGGCCTCACAAGTCAACAGAGCTGAGGCACATAAATTTATATATGTCTTCGGTTTTTGTCCGATAAATCCGGCAATAAATGTGTTTACAAAAGCTATCAGTCCTCTTCAAAATGAAAGGCCAAAGCAATGCGTATTGGATATTCCCCATCTCCGTTCTCTATCTCACATTCACCAAAATACATGTAGCTACAGACTCGAATCAGTGTCTCAGTTGAGAGGTAGAACATTTCATCTGGTAAAATACGAACATAGAAATATATTTAGTGCCTTACCTCCCTCCAGTGTTCCTTTGCGTGAAATATAAAATTTTCCTCCAGGATTAGACGGCAAGAAACGAGACAATAACATAATGAAGGCCGTCCAAACATGATGGTAAAATATCAACAACCAAGCGCCGCAGTATACCGGTTAGTCTCCCTCGCAGCTGTGAAGTGCTCAGATCAGAAAACATGTTCCTTTGTTCTTATCATCCTGTCTTTCAAAATAACACCTTATGGTTCCGTCCAAGCTGAAGCTAAAAAAAAATATCAAGACTGGAAATAAATAAACATTAAAAATGTATTTGATCATTTTCGTCGAAGGAACGAGCGGAATATAGGGCATATCTTTCGTTTCGTTGTGTACATGTAGTTTATTGAGTCCATACAGAAATAATAATAATTTGCTCTCCCAGTCCGGCGCGCTGGAGTGCAAAGGTCGAAGCCTGATTGACTGCAGATCGCCATGATTTCACACACATTGCTCTGAAAAGTGCCATCTTTTTCATGTTCCATAGAAGATATATACTATTTACAATCTATTTACACTATTTTATAATAAAAAAGTTGGAATTTGATATGTTTTCGCTTGGATGAAATGCTTCGTTCAAGGTGATGACAAGGAATTCAATATGGCGTCCCAAAATACTTGGTATATGCATGGTCAATAGCCTACAAATCGATTTCCTCACGGTCAATTTCCGTATAAACTTCGGAGCATTTGGAAACAATAGAGCAAAACCTAATAAGGAAGAAATCGGTAAGGAAAACGAATATCTTCGGTATTATTTCGGGAATAATCTATTTTTGACCAATGACAATCCAGGATATTAATTGGATAATTAAATCATGTTTCTGTTTATAATGCGGTAGAGTGCTATTGTTCTTACGCGGAGCGTTACTTAAAGTCTATCATTTATTTCACAACTACATGTATCATTTAATTCACGACGTAAATTATTCATTATGTCCAGCATTTATTATATTATTATGTTTTATTTATTATATTTCAGTTTATTTTATACATATATATATATATACTCTCTGGAAAACCGTTCTAATATCAGTCAATATTAGAATTTATATATATTTATATATATATTTGATATTTTTAACTCTAGAGTATTATTTGGATTATGATTACGATTATTTTATAAGTTGTACAGTTGTAAAGTGGTTTGTAAGTTATCCATGTTAAAAGCGCTATATAAATAAAGTTATTATTATTATTATTTGCCACATTGATGAGATTTACGTGAGAAACTGAAATATAATAATGCTAATAAAACTTTTTTTTTTCAATTTGTTAAAAATATCTTCAGCTTCAACAAGATCAAGATAAGGTAAATCTCATATATACCTGTATTTGAACAAATGAATGAATGAATGACTAAATGAAAAGGAATGAGGGTTTGAAATTAATGGTTGTCTGGTTGCCCCAGACAACCATGATGTTGCTGGAGTGACCAATTTTTTATTGAGTGGTTGTCCCAGCATCGGCAAATAACTGATAGCTCGCTGCTGACAAATCACGATATTTTGCTCAACCTCATCCAATAATAGACCTCTTTTTAATAGCTTTGTATGTAAATTGCCCATTTCAAACCATGTGATGTAAACATGGTGTTCTCTGGAGAATTAGTCCTTTCAATATGAACGAATAAATTTCAGAAATATAAAGGAACAATTCTCCAGAGAATATCATGTTTATATCACGTGGTTTGAAATGGGCAATTTGCAAACAACTTAGCTAAAGAGGTCTATTGCTTATTATTGTGTTTTGGCTGAGAATTCTCTGAAGAGAGAGAAAAATTTGAATGGACAGTCAAATATGAAATACAAATAATGCTACTGTGGAGTGATTTTCCTCCAAAATGTTTGTCAAACTATGTCCGAAATCATGTAACCACCGACAGGTCCAAATATTGACAACAAAAGTATGAACTGGTGATTTTGGCTTGATCAATTTCCTTCTGACTTCGTTAGAACATTACTAGGGACCATAAAAAGCCATTCACGAAGTTTAAAACAAATCATACGAGGAAATAACGCTTGACAGCAGATTTAGTGAAAATAGTGTCATTTGAATATCAGCTGGCATTCACAAACGCAGCTTACAATGATAATTTTGAATACACCATCCAAAGGCAGAATAGTTGAATTAGTATTTGTGTTAATCACAATAAAATCCAAGCAATATTGACGCGGAGCGAGCGAGTTAAAAAATACGGCAAACCGGTCATTCATTATGCAGGAGCCACCTTAACCGCTCCAGAATAATTCTATTGTGATGCCATCTAAAACTTATATTCCTCATATTTTCATTGATATGCGCAACAATTTCATGCAACATTTTCAAATATTTAGAAAAAGCTGGAAGTTGAAGCCAAGAAGAAGGATAAAGAAGAAGCCAATAAACTGTTTAAACCAGCAATAACACAGAAAATCCCTGCTGGTGAGTTACTGTAGTAAAAAACCTATTACTGCACTTCTAGGGGTATCGAATGGGCAAGGCGAGACTTTGCAAGACTCCGAGACAAGGCATATTTTTGCGAGCCCAAGACACTTTTTCACCAATTTCCTTTGTTTTCACAAAGAGATTTGAGAAAAAACAAGACTTCGAGACCTGCAAAATTTGACCGAAATTTTGCAAGACTCTGACTTTTTTGCAGGACCATTCAACACCGCTATTTCTCCCCAGCAGGCATGCCTCTATATAAGCTATATGGGGAAGTCCCGACAAACAGATTGTGGTTTTCAGCGATTTAGTTACTCCCCCTGGATCTTTTCATATCGAAACTATCATGTTCTGTTGTTTTTTTAAGGAATTATTGTTATTTTTGAATGTTTGCAGGAGCTGATCCCAAGTCTGTGGTATGCGCATTCTTCAAACAAGGACAATGTTCTAAAGGCGATAAGTGTAAATTTTCCCACGATCTGAATCTAGACAGAAAAGGAGAGAAAAGGAGTTTGTATGTTGACAAACGAGATGCAGAAGAAGATGAACTTCAAAATGGTAGGAAAACTCCCTTTGATACTACAGTATCTACTTGTTGTAGAGTAGATCAACGTTGTTGCTTACGTTGATTGTTTTTGCTCACTCAGATACAATGGATAAGTGGGATCAAACAAAAGCTGGAAGAAGTTATTGAGCAAAAACATGGAATTAAGGAAAAATGCATGCCAAAAACTGAAATTGTAAGTACTCATGAAACACTTTATGCACTGAATTACAAGCAAGAATATTCATTTGTATAATTGCACTACAACCATTATCTTCAGAGTACAAACTTTCCAATAGCTTGTCTGGTTGGAAAATAGTCACATGTCAATCAAACAATCTGGGCGTGTCCAGAATTTAGCCAATCCTTGCAAAACTAGTTTGATTGGCAGCCATCTAAACTCGAGTTTGGCTGAAAGGGTTGTAATTGACAGAGAACTTTACGAGTTCCTGACGAGTCCCTGGCTCATTATATATTTCGAGTTTAAATAAACCTACCTACCTACCTACCCTATTTAGGCCTAGTTCAAATGCCGTACTTTCCAAGAGCCGTTCATAATTACTTCAAAAGAAGCCGCCTCGTTATCTATTGTTTTTAATTGAGAACGGCTCATGATTAGCACGACGTCTGAACTGGGCCTTAGATTCAACTAGAATGTTTAGTTGGCATTGATTTTTTAAAAGTTCATTTATTCTGTTTCACAGGTGTGTAAATACTTTCTCGAGGCAGTAGAAAAGAACTTATATGGATGGTTTTGGAGTTGTCCTAATGGCAGCAAGTGTATATATAGACATGCGCTTCCCCCTGGCTTTGTATTGAAAAAGAAAGAACAAAAAGATCAAAAAGATGAAATATCTATAGAAGAATTTCTTGAAACAGAGGTGTGTTATTTAGACTGACTGTCTGTAAATGTCACCAGCACCAGCACCATACTTTATTTTCTATTATCAAGTCCGAGAGTGAATAACTGCTGACCAATGTAAACAGGTCATGGAAGCTCGGACCTTCTTGGTGAGGAGAAATATTGCTGGTCTGCAATCATTCCCTGAAGATTTAAAGTACAAAGATTCAGTGGCCATGTTGGAGGTACATGTACAAACAAGAGAAGCTAATGAGGAGTGTGCTTTGTTATCGAGAACCAACATGACGTCGCGTGCAAACCAGCAATAAGAAGTCTTACACCACTATAATCAACAACCATCAATTTATGATCATTGTTAACATCATCATCATCATCAGCAGCAGCAGCAGCAGCAGCATTATCACCTACATTACAAAATTATGTACAATGCATGGGAAAATAGACATCTTTGGTGCCCTCTAGCATCGTCAATATTAAGCCAAAATTCACCAAAACTTTCCAGACTAGCTAAGTTTGATCTGCTCTCTCAGAAAATGATGGCCACTTTTACTAGTTTCTTATTGAATTACAGTAGTTTTACGGACTTGGTCCCAGTTTCCTGCTCGTTTTGGCAATGGCTAATCGGAATGCTTACTTTATTTCACAGAGATTGAGACTTGGTCCTAATCTAACAAAAATAACATTAGAAACCTTTTTACAATGGAAACAAAGAAAGGTTAGTAATTTTATTAACTAAATATATATAATTTGAATATTTAATAACTTGACCTGCTCTATTCCAAAGTTAAAAGAAAAGAGGGCAGCTTACGAAAAAGATCAAGAGAAGAAAAAAGATGATTTCAGGTCCGGCAGAATAGTTGGGAAGGTTAGTAAGTCAATATTATACACAGACAGTCTGGTCGCTTCACTGATTGTAATAGTGGAACGCACAAGTTTGGTCTGAATGGGCCTGGAAATCAAGATTGGGGTGCTTACCATTTACTCGGAAAAAAACAGAAATTCCGGTTTGAACAAAAAAGGTATATGTGTCATTCCGATTGAAAAATTCCGTAAAACTCGGTCTAATGGTACACGCGTCTACGGAAAAAAACGAAAAGAGCGGGAAAAGTGGATTACCTCAATCGCTAGACTGAGTTTTCCGAAACTTTCCGATCGTAATGACACATACCATTTGTTTTTCCAACCGGAATTTCCGGTTTTTCCGAGTAAATGGTAAGCACCCTTGGTATCAAAGTAGTCCTCTTTGTGTGTCCTTGCTTAAGTTTTATTATTAAAATCAGTGGACAAACTGACAGTCCTGTCTGGCCAAATGGAAGGCACCATAAGTTTTCTTCTCACACGTTGCTGATAATTCCATAACAGTATCTGGAACCATAGGTTTTTCATGGTCATACTTCGTTTACTGTAAACTGTGCCTATTATTTATGGTCACTTTTTGGAACTGTTTTATAGGTCAGTGGTCGTGAAGTGTTTCAGTTTAAACCTGAGCTTGTCGGGGCAGATGCTGATGATGATGAAGAAACAGAAGACATCAGTATTTACAAGAAAAAGGTTTGGTGTTCTTCATGTAATTTGCCTTACAACCATTGTCATTGACCCTGAAAACTACAATGCTGAAAACTACAATGCTTTCAGACATACTCCAGTCCAGACGGCCGTCAATTAAACTACATGTAGCTTTGCGATGATTGGTTAAAGTCTGGACGCACCCATGTTGTTTGATTGACGTCCAGCTATTTTCCAACATAACAAGCTGTGTTGAAGGTGGCACTTCAATGATAATGGTTATAGGAATACTAAGATACCCACTCTAAAAACATGTACAATTCACATCTACATACATACACAGTCCACTAACGGGCACCCTCGCATAAGCAGACACCTCACAAAGGTCCTTAACATTTCTTTCTCCACTAAAATATTGCTCTTACCTCCCATAAGAGGATACCTACAACTGTACACTAGGTTCATGCTTATGGGAGGTTCCACTATGCATACGTACATGTTGTACTTTGTACTCTCAGCGTCAATATTGTGCAACTTTCTGACTCCAAACATTTTGTCTTTCAGGATGATGATGATGAGGATGAGATAAAAGTTGTTGATATATCAGTAGAATCCATGATTGCTGCGGCAAGAGAAGCTGATGAAACTGGAACAGTAGCGAAGCAAGACAGATCTAAGGAGAATGAAGAACCTAAAAAGGTACAGCTTACATGTATTTACTCTACACCATCCAAATGTGCAACCTTTGTTCTCATGATCATCAGTCTTTGATAAACAACTGAAGCTAAAAAAATAAGTATTGGACAAGAACAGAGCACAAGAAGCAAATATACCGTAAAGTTCCAAAAGTAGCGAGCCCCCGAAAGTAACAGTAAATATTGATGCTTGCTAGCAAATCCCGAAAGTAACGACCCCCCGAAAGTAGCGATCCCCCCGAAAGTAGCGATCCTCCTATAGAATGATGATTAGATTAGATGACGAACAGCACTAGCAAACAGCACGTAAAGAGACAGAACATTTACTGCTATACCGATAAGCAAATGTAGCAAAATATATTGTCATAATAAAATACGTTATAGATCCTGTGAATATTTTTCTGTTGGTTAAAATGAGTAAAATACCGTACACAATGTCGCTTAGGTACACGGTATGGCTCGTAAAAAGTTAATGATTTTAGCACCCCGAAAGTAGCGACCACCCGAAAGTAGCAACCCCCTGAAAGTAACAATTACCTACATGTAAGGTTGCTAAATCAGTTTAATAAGGGGGTCATACAGACTTTATTTATTAATTGTCATTTGTAAGAGGGAGATAAACCAATTCCTGTTCATCCTTTCTAGACACTTTTTTGTACTTTGTGGTGAATATAATAAACAATAAAGTACAAAAAAGTGTCTAGAAAGGATGAACAGGAATTGGTTTATCTCCCTCTTACAAATGACAATTAATAAATAAAGTCTGTATGACCCCCTTATTAAACTGAAAGTAGCAATTACCTACATGTAGGTAATTGTTGCTAAATCAGTTTAATAAGGGGGTCATACAGACTTTATTTATTAATTGTCATTTGTAAGAGGGAGATAAACCAATTCCTGTTCATCCTTTCTAGACACTTTTTTGTACTTTATTGTTTATTATATTCACCACAAAGTACAAAAAAGTGTCTAGAAAGGATGAACAGGAATTGGTTTATCTCCCTCTTACAAATGACAATTAATAAATAAAGTCTGTATGACCCCCTTATTAAACTGATTTAGCAAACCTTACATGTAGGTAATTGTTACTTTCAGGGGGTTGCTACTTTCGGGTGGTCGCTACTTTCGGGGTGCTAAAATCATTAACTTTTTACGAGCCATACCGTGTACCTAAGCGACATTGTGTACGGTATTTTACTCATTTTTAACCAACAGAAAAATATTCACAGGATCTATAACGTATTTTATTATGACAATATATTTTGCTACATTTGCTTATCGGTATAGCAGTAAATGTTCTGTCTCTTTACGTGCTGTTTGCTAGTGCTGTTCGTCATCTAATCTAATCATCATTCTATAGGAGGATCGCTACTTTCGGGGGGGATCGCTACTTTCGGGGGGTCGTTACTTTCGGGATTTGCTAGCAAGCATCAATATTTACTGTTACTTTCGGGGGCTCGCTACTTTTGGAACTTTACGGTATATTTGCTTCTTGTGCTCTGTTCTTGTCCAATACTTATTTTTTTTAGCTTCAGTTGTTTATCAAAGACTGATGATCATGAGAACAAAGGTTGCACATTTGGATGGTGTAGAGTAAATACATGTAAGCTGTACCTTTTTAGGTTCTTCATTCTCCTTAGATCTGTCTTGCTTCGCTACTGTTCCAGTTTCATCAGCTTCTCTTGCCGCAGCAATCATGGATTCTACTGATATATCAACAACTTTTATCTCATCCTCATCATCATCATCCTGAAAGACAAAATGTTTGGAGTCAGAAAGTTGCACAATATTGACGCTGAGAGTACAAAGTACAACATGTACGTATGCATAGTGGAACCTCCCATAAGCATGAACCTAGTGTACAGTTGTAGGTATCCTCTTATGGGAGGTAAGAGCAATATTTTAGTGGAGAAAGAAATGTTAAGGACCTTTGTGAGGTGTCTGCTTATGCGAGGGTGCCCGTTAGTGGACTGTGTATGTATGTAGATGTGAATTGTACATGTTTTAGAGTGGGTATCTTAGTATTCCTATAACCATTATCATTGAAGTGCCACCTTCAACACAGCTTGTTATGTTGGAAAATAGCTGGACGTCAATCAAACAACATGGGTGCGTCCAGACTTTAACCAATCATCGCAAAGCTACATGTAGTTTAATTGACGGCCGTCTGGACTGGAGTATGTCTGAAAGCATTGTAGTTTTCAGCATTGTAGTTTTCAGGGTCAATGACAATGGTTGTAAGGCAAATTACATGAAGAACACCAAACCTTTTTCTTGTAAATACTGATGTCTTCTGTTTCTTCATCATCATCAGCATCTGCCCCGACAAGCTCAGGTTTAAACTGAAACACTTCACGACCACTGACCTATAAAACAGTTCCAAAAAGTGACCATAAATAATAGGCACAGTTTTACAGTAAACGAAGTATGACCATGAAAAAACCTATGGTTCCAGATACTGTTATGGAATTATCAGCAACGTGTGAGAAGAAAACTTATGGTGCCTTCCATTTGGCCAGACAGGACTGTCAGTTTGTCCACTGATTTTAATAATAAAACTTAAGCAAGGACACACAAAGAGGACTACTTTGATACCAAGGGTGCTTACCATTTACTCGGAAAAACCGGAAATTCCGGTTGGAAAAACAAATGGTATGTGTCATTACGATCGGAAAGTTTCGGAAAACTCAGTCTAGCGATTGAGGTAATCCACTTTTCCCGCTCTTTTCGTTTTTTTTTCCGTAGACGCGTGTACCATTAGACCGAGTTTTACGGAATTTTTCAATCGGAATGACACATATACCTTTTTTGTTCAAACCGGAATTTCTGTTTTTTTCCGAGTAAATGGTAAGCACCCCAATCTTGATTTCCAGGCCCATTCAGACCAAACTTGTGCGTTCCACTATTACAATCAGTGAAGTGACCAGACTGTCTGTGTATAATATTGACTTACTAACCTTCCCAACTATTCTGCCGGACCTGAAATCATCTTTTTTCTTCTCTTGATCTTTTTCGTAAGCTGCCCTCTTTTCTTTTAACTTTGGAATAGAGCAGGTCAAGTTATTAAATATTCAAATTATATATATTTAGTTAATAAAATTACTAACCTTTCTTTGTTTCCATTGTAAAAAGGTTTCTAATGTTATTTTTGTTAGATTAGGACCAAGTCTCAATCTCTGTGAAATAAAGTAAGCATTCCGATTAGCCATTGCCAAAACGAGCAGGAAACTGGGACCAAGTCCGTAAAACTACTGTAATTCAATAAGAAAACTAGTAAAAGTGGCCATCATTTTCTGAGAGAGCAGATCAAACTTAGCTAGTCTGGAAAGTTTTGGTGAATTTTGGCTTAATATTGACGATGCTAGAGGGCACCAAAGATGTCTATTTTCCCATGCATTGTACATAATTTTGTAATGTAGGTGATAATGCTGCTGCTGCTGCTGCTGCTGATGATGATGATGATGTTAACAATGATCATAAATTGATGGTTGTTGATTATAGTGGTGTAAGACTTCTTATTGCTGGTTTGCACGCGACGTCATGTTGGTTCTCGATAACAAAGCACACTCCTCATTAGCTTCTCTTGTTTGTACATGTACCTCCAACATGGCCACTGAATCTTTGTACTTTAAATCTTCAGGGAATGATTGCAGACCAGCAATATTTCTCCTCACCAAGAAGGTCCGAGCTTCCATGACCTGTTTACATTGGTCAGCAGTTATTCACTCTCGGACTTGATAATAGAAAATAAAGTATGGTGCTGGTGCTGGTGACATTTACAGACAGTCAGTCTAAATAACACACCTCTGTTTCAAGAAATTCTTCTATAGATATTTCATCTTTTTGATCTTTTTGTTCTTTCTTTTTCAATACAAAGCCAGGGGGAAGCGCATGTCTATATATACACTTGCTGCCATTAGGACAACTCCAAAACCATCCATATAAGTTCTTTTCTACTGCCTCGAGAAAGTATTTACACACCTGTGAAACAGAATAAATGAACTTTTAAAAATCAATGCCAACTAAACATTCTAGTTGAATCTAAGGCCCAGTTCAGACGTCGTGCTAATCATGAGCCGTTCTCAATTAAAACAATAGATAACGAGGCGGCTTCTTTTGAAGTAATTATGAACGGCTCTTGGAAAGTACGGCATTTGAACTAGGCCTAAATAGGGTAGGTAGGTAGGTAGGTTTATTTAAACTCGAAATATATAATGAGCCAGGGACTCGTCAGGAACTCGTAAAGTTCTCTGTCAATTACAACCCTTTCAGCCAAACTCGAGTTTAGATGGCTGCCAATCAAACTAGTTTTGCAAGGATTGGCTAAATTCTGGACACGCCCAGATTGTTTGATTGACATGTGACTATTTTCCAACCAGACAAGCTATTGGAAAGTTGTACTCTGAAGATAATGGTTGTAGTGCAATTATACAAATGAATATTCTTGCTTGTAATTCAGTGCATAAAGTGTTTCATGAGTACTTACAATTTCAGTTTTTGGCATGCATTTTTCCTTAATTCCATGTTTTTGCTCAATAACTTCTTCCAGCTTTTGTTGATCCCACTTATCCATTGTATCTGAGTGAGCAAAAACAATCAACGTAAGCAACAACGTTGATCTACTCTACAACAAGTAGATACTGTAGTATCAAAGGGAGTTTTCCTACCATTTTGAAGTTCATCTTCTTCTGCATCTCGTTTGTCAACATACAAACTCCTTTTCTCTCCTTTTCTGTCTAGATTCAGATCGTGGGAAAATTTACACTTATCGCCTTTAGAACATTGTCCTTGTTTGAAGAATGCGCATACCACAGACTTGGGATCAGCTCCTGCAAACATTCAAAAATAACAATAATTCCTTAAAAAAACAACAGAACATGATAGTTTCGATATGAAAAGATCCAGGGGGAGTAACTAAATCGCTGAAAACCACAATCTGTTTGTCGGGACTTCCCCATATAGCTTATATAGAGGCATGCCTGCTGGGGAGAAATAGCGGTGTTGAATGGTCCTGCAAAAAAGTCAGAGTCTTGCAAAATTTCGGTCAAATTTTTGCAGGTCTCGAAGTCTTGTTTTTTCTCAAATCTCTTTGTGAAAACAAAGGAAATTGGTGAAAAAGTGTCTTGGGCTCGCAAAAATATGCCTTGTCTCGGAGTCTTGCAAAGTCTCGCCTTGCCCATTCGATACCCCTAGAAGTGCAGTAATAGGTTTTTACTACAGTAACTCACCAGCAGGGATTTTCTGTGTTATTGCTGGTTTAAACAGTTTTATTGGCTTCTTCTTTATCCTTCTTCTTGGCTTCAACTTCCAGCTTTTTCTAAATATTTGAAAATGTTGCATGAAATTGTTGCGCATATCAATGAAAATATGAGGAATATAAGTTTTAGATGGCATCACAATAGAATTATTCTGGAGCGGTTAAGGTGGCTCCTGCATAATGAATGACCGGTTTGCCGTATTTTTTAACTCGCTCGCTCCGCGTCAATATTGCTTGGATTTTATTGTGATTAACACAAATACTAATTCAACTATTCTGCCTTTGGATGGTGTATTCAAAATTATCATTGTAAGCTGCGTTTGTGAATGCCAGCTGATATTCAAATGACACTATTTTCACTAAATCTGCTGTCAAGCGTTATTTCCTCGTATGATTTGTTTTAAACTTCGTGAATGGCTTTTTATGGTCCCTAGTAATGTTCTAACGAAGTAAGAAGGAAATTGATCAAGCCAAAATCACCAGTTCATACTTTTGTTGTCAATATTTGGACCTGTCGGTGGTTACATGATTTCGGACATAGGGGGTTTGACAAACATTTTGGAGGAAAATCACTCCACAGTAGCATTATTTGTATTTCATATTTGACTGTCCATTCAAATTTTTCTCTCTCTTCAGAGAATTCTCAGCCAAAAACACAATAATAAGCAATAGACCTCTTTAGCTAAGTTGTTTGCAAATTGCCCATTTCAAACCACGTGATATAAACATGATATTCTCTGGAGAATTGTTCCTTTATATTTCTGAAATTTATTCGTTCATATTGAAAGGACTAATTCTCCAGAGAACACCATGTTTACATCACATGGTTTGAAATGGGCAATTTACATACAAAGCTATTAAAAAGAGGTCTATTATTGGATGAGGTTGAGCAAAATATCGTGATTTGTCAGCAGCGAGCTATCAGTTATTTGCCGATGCTGGGACAACCACTCAATAAAAATTGGTCACTCCAGCAACATCATGGTTGTCTGGGGCAACCAGACAACCATTAATTTCAAACCCTCATTCCTTTTCATTTAGTCATTCATTCATTCATTTGTTCAAATACAGGTATATATGAGATTTACCTTATCTTGATCTTGTTGAAGCTGAAGATATTTTTAACAAATTGAAAAAAAAAAGTTTTATTAGCATTATTATATTTCAGTTTCTCACGTAAATCTCATCAATGTGGCAAATAATAATAATAATAACTTTATTTATATAGCGCTTTTAACATGGATAACTTACAAACCACTTTACAACTGTACAACTTATAAAATAATCGTAATCATAATCCAAATAATACTCTAGAGTTAAAAATATCAAATATATATATAAATATATATAAATTCTAATATTGACTGATATTAGAACGGTTTTCCAGAGAGTATATATATATATATGTATAAAATAAACTGAAATATAATAAATAAAACATAATAATATAATAAATGCTGGACATAATGAATAATTTACGTCGTGAATTAAATGATACATGTAGTTGTGAAATAAATGATAGACTTTAAGTAACGCTCCGCGTAAGAACAATAGCACTCTACCGCATTATAAACAGAAACATGATTTAATTATCCAATTAATATCCTGGATTGTCATTGGTCAAAAATAGATTATTCCCGAAATAATACCGAAGATATTCGTTTTCCTTACCGATTTCTTCCTTATTAGGTTTTGCTCTATTGTTTCCAAATGCTCCGAAGTTTATACGGAAATTGACCGTGAGGAAATCGATTTGTAGGCTATTGACCATGCATATACCAAGTATTTTGGGACGCCATATTGAATTCCTTGTCATCACCTTGAACGAAGCATTTCATCCAAGCGAAAACATATCAAATTCCAACTTTTTTATTATAAAATAGTGTAAATAGATTGTAAATAGTATATATCTTCTATGGAACATGAAAAAGATGGCACTTTTCAGAGCAATGTGTGTGTGAAATCATGGCGATCTGCAGTCAATCAGGCTTCGACCTTTGCACTCCAGCGCGCCGGACTGGGAGAGCAAATTATTATTATTTCTGTATGGACTCAATAAACTACATGTACACAACGAAACGAAAGATATGCCCTATATTCCGCTCGTTCCTTCGACGAAAATGATCAAATACATTTTTTAATGTTTATTTATTTCCAGTCTTGATATTTTTAGCTTCAGCTTGGACGGAACCATAAGGTGTTATTTTGAAAGACAGGATGATAAGAACAAAGGAACATGTTTTCTGATCTGAGCACTTCACAGCTGCGAGGGAGACTAACCGGTATACTGCGGCGCTTGGTTGTTGATATTTTACCATCATGTTTGGACGGCCTTCATTATGTTATTGTCTCGTTTCTTGCCGTCTAATCCTGGAGGAAAATTTTATATTTCACGCAAAGGAACACTGGAGGGAGGTAAGGCACTAAATATATTTCTATGTTCGTATTTTACCAGATGAAATGTTCTACCTCTCAACTGAGACACTGATTCGAGTCTGTAGCTACATGTATTTTGGTGAATGTGAGATAGAGAACGGAGATGGGGAATATCCAATACGCATTGCTTTGGCCTTTCATTTTGAAGAGGACTGATAGCTTTTGTAAACACATTTATTGCCGGATTTATCGGACAAAAACCGAAGACATATATAAATTTATGTGCCTCAGCTCTGTTGACTTGTGAGGCCTTGCAGTTTGCTTGTTTGATCCTTGACTTCAGTTCATGTTTTATATACGATAAGTTTGTTACTGATATTACATAGGATACAAAGGATTGCTTCCCGATACTGTATCTGGACATTGTCAATGTCACCAAACTGCTTTTGAACTAAGGCCGAACAAAGCTATACAATTACAGCTTGGCATATGTCGCTCTTTTGGGAAGTTTCCTCACAGTCAATTGTTCTCTAATACTCACTATGGGCAGATTATTAGTATATGATCGTAATTCATCAAAAATAAGGCAATAAAAACGTACTTTACTCTAATATTTTCTGATTTTTAGATTCAAATTTGCCGCTTTTCCCTCGTCCACCAATGATTGCAGTGAAAAATAATTGGATTATGTTTTCGCTACAGTTCTTACGCAGAGCGTTACTTAATATACATCAGGGGTTTCAACAGAAGCCAGTTACCGCAGAAGTCCAACGGTTACTTGCCGTTCTTCCGGCAGCTACTTTTGTCAGTGTATGATCGTACAGATCTAAACAAAATCATTGTGTACAATGTATACGGCTACTTTTAGCATCTTGTACAGCTACTTTACAAATTAATGAAACCCCTGATACATAAATACCACTATTTTTAATATATATATATATATTGTTGCCATGCCAATCATTCCCCAGAAAATTTTGAATTATTATCAATCTTTGATATTCTCTCTGTTCAACTACCCACCCCCCCCGCGAATTACGCTGCTTGGGCTTCCTGTATTTGCTGTTCGCTCCCCCTCCCTCCTTTCCACCACAGGAAGCCCTGACGTCACATCCTTTCATTTACCATAGCAACGTGAAAATCTTGATGATAAAAGAAGAAAATAATTATAATAAATTATACAAAAGTTCGACTTTTTCTCATAATAATTTTTTCATGCACTAAATAAGAGTATATTCTTTTTCTCTTTTTTCCCATGGCAATGTAAAAGGCGAGAACAAACTCTTGGTGACAAAAGAAGAAACAAATTATAATAAATTATATAAAAGTTCGACTTTTTTTCATTAATTTTAATTTTCTGATGCACTAAATAATATATATTCATTTTAACTTTTAAATAGACAACACTGAACTTCAAATTATATGTCTTCTCAAATAACATTCTTCGTAATATTATATCGTTGTATTATAGGCACAGAAAGACAGAATCTATTTCTATTATTGGTACAGTTGTTACGAATGAACGAATCGCAGCTCTTCGACAAAACCAATCTATATTGATTACATGTAGCGTAGAAAAGCAATTTATTGAATACATATTGCATATTGCCTTTCCGTTTGTGATAAAATTAGCAAAATCGTTGAACGACCTAATCCATTGCTTCAGACAATCAAGATAACACATGAAATTCCCGTCCGACACTTGACAAAGTTGACGCTATTGTAACTGAATTCTTGAAATCGATAGTCGGTTTCAATTTGATATTTTCGTGTATATTTTGGATTCAATTTTAGGACTACTTACATATATTTTGCTATTCATATCTTTGATAGCTTTCCTAGCGTTTAAATAACCATTTCTGTAGCGCAAACGAAATTTGAGGAGCATTTTTCGATTGAGTTTCATGATTAAACGTTTTCATTTCAAAAATATATCCTCGATGTTGAAACAGTTGTTTGTCCATTTCACACATATTTTATCAAACTTAGTTTAGTTTTCAAGTGAAAAGCGATGTTTCATCGTAAAAAAATGAAAGATAAACTGCGTAATAATAATAAAGTCTTTGAGAAATAAAGTTATTATTATTATTATTACTATTATTATTATTACTATTATTGTTACTATTATTATTATTATTATTATTATTACTATTATTATTAATTATTACTATTATTATTATTATTGTTATTATTATTACTATTATTGTTATTATTACTATTATTATTATTATTACTATTATTACTATTATTATTGTTATTATTATTGTTATTACAATTATTATTATTTTTTTATTTATTTATTTATGTTACTATTTTCTTTTTGTTAGTTATATTTTCGAGTTCAAGTAGTCAATTGTAAATTACCTACATGTAGTGAGATTTGCAATTGTTTGTGTAAAAATACATGATATAAAGTTTCCATTATATTATTATTATTACTATAATTATAATAATAATAATAATAATAATTATTATTATTATTATTATTATTATTATTATTATAGATAATGAAGAATTTGAAAGAGAAAGATGTGTGCTGTTTTATCGTACACTTTATTGATTTTCAGTCCCCAATCCTTTTTACATTTATAATAAAAAGTGAAATCAATTTCATATAAGAAGAAGAAGAAGAATAGTAATACTACTACTACTACTACTAATAATCAAATAATAATAATAATCAACAAATATATAGAGTGCAATTTAGAAAAGCTTGAAAACTAAATAACTAATTAGTACTAAATAGCACTAATGAAACAATAGAAAACAATAGAAATAGCACTATTTAGTACTATTTAAAGTTAGTACTATTTCACGCTTTTCTAAATTGCACTCTATGCTAAAATATCTTAATTATATATATATTATTTCTATTTCTATTTTTATATTATTTCTATAAAGATTTCCTACAATAAAGTATTTAATAATCTATGCAACTCACGACAATATTCCAGGAAATCCCAATCATTTTTTTTTTTTTTCATTCGTTTACTTCTTTATTAGTTTACTCGATGGCGCAGAATCACGAATTAGAATATTTCTTAAGTGTTATCGTCGGTAAGATACAGAAGGAACAGATTAAAAGAGCACTTGTATTTACACTGCACACTTTAGTAACAGATTGTTGGATCACTTAGAGTGCAAGCCATATGTCCGTGAAATAGTACTATTACTAAATAGTACTAAATAGTGTTATCTCCATTGTTTTCTATTGTTTCATCAGTGCTATTTAGTACTAATTAGTTAGTATTGTTTCACGGACATATGGTTTGCACTCTATAGGACAGCTTTTGTACGAGAGTTAAATCAAAGTATCGATTGGTCACTGTGGTTTTGCAGAGTCTCAGCGCTCATCGGCTCACCAGACTACGACACTGCAGACTACTTGTGATTGGAAGTAAAACAAATACTCGTAGAACACAATCGATGTTGGGCAATAAGTAGTATATAGAGTAAAGATTATCGGGATTAAAGGGGGGAAAGGAATAGCGGTGATTGACTTCTGTGATTGGGAATCGTTTGAGATATACCGCGGTAAAGTAACGCTAAATGGTATACAAGATATGAGGTTTTTAGAGACTAAAATACATTGTGCTTTTAATTAACGATATGTTTTTGGTTTTCACGTTAATTTGGCGACAGTCGGTGAAAGTCAACGGAAAAAAGGAGAAAAGAATGGAAGAATGAATGGACACTGGGAAAAGGAAAATGACAAAGTGAAACGAATGCAATAACAATATAAAAATCATTATCATCACCAACAGCACTACCAAAACAACAAACCCAACAACAACAACAACAACAACAACAGCAGCAACAACAGCAACAGCAACAACAGCAGCAACAACAGCAGCAATAACAGCAGCAACAACAACAACAACACAACAACAACAACAGTAACAGCAACAACAACAGTAGCAACATAAGCAACAACAACAGCATCAACAACAACAGCAGCAACAACAACAGCAACAACAACAGCAACAACAGTAACAACAACAACAGCACAGCAACAACAACAGCAACAACAACAGCAACAACAGCAACATTAACAACAACAGCAGCAACAACAACAACAGCAGCAACATAAGCAACAACAACAGCAGCAACAACAACAACAGCAACAACAGCAGCAACAACAACAGCAGCAACAACAGCAACAACAACAACAGCACAGCAACAACAACAGCAACAACAACAGCAACAACAACAACAGCAACATTAACAACAACAGCAGCAACAACAACAGCAACAGCAGAAACAACAGCAACAACAGAGCTTGCCCGGACCATGAGTCCTTTCTCTACACTGTAAAGCTATTAAATAATACAAAAAAAACATCAACAACAACAGCAACAACAACAACATCATCAACAACAACTACGAAGAAAAACGATTACAATAAAAAAAATTAAAATATTTATCATCACCAACAGCAATACCACCACCACCAACAACAACAACAACAACAACAACAACGACGTCAAACTGATCAAATTAACCTCATGGAGACGAAAACTGGCAGAAATGTTGTTGTCTAAATAAAAGTTGAAGCCACGTTTCGTTTCATCATTGACGTGTTTTTGCTTGTTACAACCACGTCAGTTCTATGTGACGATGTACTATGACTTCGTGTAGCTCGTTCGTTGATCTTTACTTGCTTCAACATCCCTGATCCCACTCTTGTGGAACTGAACCTCTCAGACGGTCCACGCTTGAGAACCGCAGCTTTAAAACCCTTACGAAAATTCTCATTGAAAATCACATAAATATATGGATTGACTGAACTGTTGGCATGACCTAAGTATAAGGTAATGAAGTCCAGATGATAGGGCAGGCCGCATAGATATTTCAAGGGATTGGTAAACATTATAAACATACGCACGTACAAAGGAAGCCAACAGCCTGCAAACACTATGACAACTGTGATCAACATTTTTAGGACTTTTCTGTTCGTTTTCTCTCGATTTGTCCGATTCGTTAACGAGAGTTGACCGGGTGTAGTCCGACGCCAGAGTCGTACGACGACGATCGAGTAAAGAACTGCGATGATAAGCAATGGGAGGGCGTATATAGACAAATGAACAACGCAATAGTGTATGAAAGAGGTGAACTGTGTTCATCAAAAAGTGGTGACCACTTTTCAGTGCAAACCACAACTCCATCGATGGTTTCCAGGCGTAGCGCATACAGGTTTGGCGACGATACGATGCACGAGGCCACCCATATCCCAGTTATAATAGCTTTGGCACGCGGGAATGTTATTGTACGCGTCAGTGGGCGGTAGATCGCGAAGACGCGGTCAAATGCAATAGCTGCCATGCTGAAAACAGAGCATGCAATAGACACAAGTTGGAAGAACTGAAGAAGTTTACACAGGGCTTCGCCTAGTTGGCCTCCAATGTACCACACATCGGCATCCTCGATGACCCAAAAGAGAGTTGGGATCATGTTGAATAGTGTCGTCAAAAGATCAGCTAGAGAGACGTTGACGATGAAGAAGTTAGTGACTGTACGCATGCGAGGCGACCTTGTCACTACCCAGACAACTAGTACATTGCCAAACATCGATAGTACCACAATAAGAACATAGCTAAACGTCTTGAAGCCTTTGCTGAGGATGCTGTCTGATACAAACGAACATCCAAAGCCATCAGTATCGTTGTTTTTCAAAGTGCTGTCTGACCCGTTAGTGGACATCGGTTCTTTGAGCAGACGGGCAGGTGATTTTACTTGACTTTTAAACGACGCCTAAAACTGACGAAACCCTACACAACAATCGACTATATGAACCCTTGTAGCACTCCAAAGAAGTATCTGCAATGCGATCTCCGCGTAGAGGCGATTTTTTGAAGTAAATTCAATCAAGAAACCAAGAAAATCCAGCGCAAAACGGAGACAATAGAAGCTCTTTTCAAAGTGATACAATGTCGATTCTTTTCTATTCACAAAACCAGAACGTCTTCAAGGGAGTTCTGCGTGGACTGGACTTCAAGACCTTGTGGTTTCAGCGCTGACCGCAGCCTCTTTTATAATGCAAATGCCAATCAGTATTCCCTGGTTATCGATAAACGAGCCAGGGTAATAGAGTCGCGGTAATAGCCAACACCTTAATAGCACAAAGGATTTCAAGAACTCATTACAAAACATAAGTGCCACGCGCATAATGGGGAATATAAATAGTTAAAAAATAGTGGTTACAAAACTAGCCGTCGAATTTTTTCTTTATGGGGGTATTTCTCCAGAAAGGTTTTTTTTAAATCTTATAAGTGAATTTTGAGCCGTGCTCTTGATGAATGGAGCGAGAAATTCATTTGCAACCGCATGACGAAGCCAGCTGAAGAAAGCAATTTAAGCGAAACAATCTGTTTGAAACAAAGATTAAATGTACACAATTCTTAAACTTGGTGACATTCACTCACTTGGCAAGGATTTGAACATTTAGAAATTAAAAAGTGCTGCTATCGCGTGGGTATGGGAAAAGGAAGAGAACTCTAAGGATTTCCGAATGGAGGGAAATAAATCTCGTAATTACGTAGAGTAAATACATCAGTCAAAAAAGGTGATTATCAGAGAATTTCTAAAAACAAAGATTTCAATAAAAAAGACGTCAAAGGAATCAATCATTTTTACTTTCTACTGACATAAAATGGCGTTGCCGATGATGAAAAGACAGAACCAATTTCAAGGTTTAATGACAAAGTAAGGATAGAAATATACACAGAAAGATATGAATAAGGTAATAGGAATAGAGACAAGAAAAGGACTTTAATTAATGATAAGAGAACAAGCATTAAAACATTCATTATGGGAAGACATTGGAAACATATAGAAAATAGATGATGATTCATTGATCGAAAACGTTTGAAAACAAATCTAAAAATGTATATCTTATATATCAAATAGATAGAAAATAGATAACTTGGCTTCATAAAAGAGCAAAGGAGTTAACGCGAATAATTCAATCAACTTGATCTTTTTACATGACACAAATAGTAAAAGACGTGGGCTTAGAGAAAGTAAGAATGAAGAAAATAAATACAAAACATACATACAAACAAACAAAAAACAACCATGCAAGCCAATTTAACAACCAACCAACCAACCAACCAACTAAGCAACCAACCAACCAACCAACCAACCAAGCAAACATAAAAAAACTACCAACCAACCAACCAACCAACCAACCAACCAACCAACCAACCAACCAACTAAATAAACTACCAAACAACCAACCAACCAACCAACCAACCAACCAACCAACCAACCAACCAACCAACCAACCAACTAACCAACCTACCAACCCACCAAACAAACATAAAAAACTACCAAACAACCGACCAACCAACCAACCAACCAACCAACCAACCAACCAACCAACCAACCAACCAACCAACCAACCAACCAACCAACCAACCAACCAACCAACCAACCAACCAACCAACCAACCAACCAACCAACTAACCAACCAACCAACCTACCAACCCACCAAACAAACATAAAAAACTACCAAACAACCGACCAACCAACCAAACAAACAAAGAACCAACCAACCAACCAACCAACCAACCAACCAACCAACCAACCAAAGATAAAATGAAAGAACTGAACCAGCTGTACAAAATTGCAGAGGAAGAAAGAAGAACATTCCACGAATCGTTGAAAATAAAGGTTTTACAAAAGAGGTAAAGTAATACCGTGCCATATGTTGGACAACACCGTGTACATTGACTAATTACAACGATATTGCTTGCACGAATACCACATCTAATAACAAACTTGTCACAGGATGTAATTACACACAGATGTGATGAGTGACGATTATCGAAAACAAGCAAGTGATTCATATATAGTATTCCCGTCAATCAATAGGGAATAGCAATTAAAACTAGTAGAGAGAGAACAGTTGGTTGTTCATGTCAGCTTATTCTCATTCTATAAATATTCAATCTTACTGTATAAGCACTGAGACCTCGGTTACATGCGTTTAAGAAAGGCTTTATTATTATTATTATTATTATTATTAATTAGATTCACGAGAAGGGGAATTGATTGCCAACACAATGTTTACTACATACCATAGAATGTATTACATAATCTATTATAACTTGTCGCACCTTATCATAATCAAAAAAAAGTTGCAAAAAAAAATGCAGAAAAAAAACTACATTACGGTAATAACATCATAACTTTCGTCGTGTTTCTCTTGTATATAAATACACCTATTTCAAAAAACGTTAACAACGGGTGATCTGAAATGGATGATCTGAGACCAAGAGGAATTATGGGAAACTGATGGTCTTTCGTTAGTAACATGCGAAATTCATAGGGCTTCGGTACCAGATTGACAGGGTGCATGCTGGGATTTTTTATACATTCCTAGACTCTCTAATATTTGGGTTGCCTGTGGCATTTTAAAGAAGAGGGGAGTCTTGGGGAGGGGAGGGGAGACTATGCCAATAAACGTGTTATGCCAATATGGCGGGCACGAGAAGAGAGTGAAATGGGATGGGAACTGGATTGGTAGAACTGCAAGAGTGACGTAAGCTGAATAGATTACCATAACCCAGAATGCATAGCGTGCCAATCACGATGGCGGACCTTTTATATGGGGAAGTAGGTAGTTGTTAGTTCTCTTTTTATCAATTTTGTTATTTTCTTTTCTACTCATAACGCTCCGTAGCAGACTGCAAAACCATTTTTCCTGACACAAATAGGCAGTGAAATATTAAACTTACTGTAATTCATAGCCTTCCTGGTCCCCAGTTCAACACTCTGCTTGGGCTACCTGTGGATGAAGAAAATAATAATGAAATAAAGTAAATATTGGGAGGTGATGAAAGGCATTTAAATACTGATCCGTCATTTTGTTCTGTACAATGGATTGAAAGAACACTGCTACACACACGAAGTGCGCACATTTAGTGACTGGGATCTCCGTGGTATGTTTACGAGATGGATGTGACTGGGATCCCTGTGGTACATCTATCGTCTATGAGGGTCAGTATGTACCCTAATATTGGTGACTGGGAACCCTGTGGTACATCTATCGTCTATGAGGGTCAGTATGTACCCTAATATTGGTGACTGGGAACCCTGTGGTACATCTATCGTCTATGAGGGTCAGTATGTACCCTAATATTGGTGACTGGGATCCCTGTGTTACATCTATCGTCTATGAGGGTCAGTATGTACCCTAATATTGGTGACTGGGATCCCTGTGTTACATCTATCGTCTATGAGGGTCAGTATGTACCCTAATATTGGTGACTGGGATCCCTGTGTTACATCTATCGTCTATGAGGGTCAGTATGTACCCTAATATTGGTGACTGGGATCCTTGTGGTACATCTATCGTCTATGAGGGTCAGTATGTACCCTAATATTGGTGACTGGGATCCCTGTGGTACATCTATCGTCTATGAGGGTCAGTATGTACCCTAATATTGGTGACTGGGATCCCTGTGTTACATCTATCGTCTATGAGGGTCAGTATGTACCCTAATATTGGTGACTGGGATCCCTGTGGTACATCTATCGCCTATGAGGGTCAGTATGTACCCTAATATTGGTGACTGGGATCCCTGTGGTACATTTATCGTCTATGAGGGTCAGTATGTACCCTAATATTGGTGACTGGGATCCCTGTGGTACATCTATCGTCTATGAGGGTCAGTATGTACCCTAATATTGGTGACTGGGATCCCTGTGGTACATTTATCGTCTATGAGGGTCAGTATGTACCCTAATATTGGTGACTGGGATCCCTGTGGTACATTTATCGTCTATGAGGGTCAGTATGTACCCTACTATTGGTGACTGGGATCCCTGTGGTACATCTATCCTCTATGAGGGTCAGTATGTACCCTAATATTGGTGACTGGGAGGTACATCTATCGTCTATGAGGGTCAGTATGTACCCTACTATTGGTGACTGGGATCCCTGTGGTACATCTATCCTCTATGAGGGTCAGTATGTACCCTAATATTGGTGACTGGGAGGTACATCTATCGTCTATGAGGGTCAGTATGTACCCTACTATTGGTGACTGGGATCCCTGTGGTACATCTATCCTCTACGAGGGTCAGTATGTACCCTAATATTGGTGACTGGGAGGTACATCTATCGTCTATGAGGGTCAGTATGTACCCTACTATTGGTGACTGGGATCCCTGTGGTACATCTATCCTCTATGAGGGTCAGTATGTACCCTAATATTGGTGACTGGGAGGTAATAATAATAATAATAATAAATATTTATAAAGCGCTCATAGCGAAAGTTCTGAGCGCTGAATACAAAGATACAAAGAGGTACATCTATCGTCTATGAGGGTCAGTATGTACCCTAATATTGGTGACTGGGAGGTACATCTATCGTCTATGAGGGTCAGTATGTACCCTAATATTGGTGACTGGAATCCCTGTGGTACACAAATCGATATTGTTTTGTACTGCACTTATATGGCAAATAAATAGACTTGAAACGTCTGTCATATGAATATCCCTCATAATGGTGATTGGGATCCATGTGCGAATTGGAGAGTGGGATCCCTGTGGTACGTCTACGTCAGTATGTCATATGAATATATCCTCATAAACACCCTCATATCCCTAGTTCAAATTCAGTTTCTCGACCATGCTTGTAAATAGCCAACTGGTTCGCCTCCTTGCCAGTTGGGTTTCTTAAAAAACACTTTATGTTCTAATAATTATTTCATTTCAGTTACTCAATTGTAAAGCGCATTGAGACTTCGGTGAAATGCGCTATATAAATACCCAATTATTATTATTATTATTATTATTATATTAATTTAAAGTGCCTATCACCCATATTTTTTTATTTTTTTAGGATAAAAATATAACTTATATGGCCTCATATCGATTTAATGCTTCTCATGTCAGGTTTAGCTGACCGTTGTGCTATGTGTTATTGTTGCTAGTCTGGCTAGTTTATATATGTTGCCCAGAAAGTCGTACACTTTCCTTACTGTTTTATTTTCTGATTACAACTGCTTTTCTAATTACATCGCCGGTATATCATAATATTCTACATAAAAGAAATATTGAAGTATTCCTTTGTTTTGTATGATAGTAACCTAATTAAAATGGCTACCCGCAAATTTTGCCCCATGGGGGTGGGGCGTTTTCCTTGTAATCTTTGATATCTGTCGATTTGATGGATTACAACCACAGGAAACCCAAGCATAAATTCAGTAAAAAATGGAAATAAATCCTTTTTTTCCCTATACACCTTTGTTGTCTGTCAACTTCAGTAACCTGGTGATTATGTTTCCGAATTTTTTAAACTGAATTTATGCTTGGGCTCCCTGTGTTACAGCCTGCCGTGATTTGGAATTATCGAAATATTGTGATCGTTAATTATGATCTTTGATATTGAAGACTAGCGAATCATTGTCATTTGTTATCACCTTTGTTGCGCTGTATTTGAAACATCTCTATTAGTATAATTAAATGTACGGTTTCTTGGCCATATTGCCTATATCAATCAAAGACATAGCGCTATCTATGTACGCCCTCGCTCTATTTCACTAAAGTACATTTATATCATTGTTAAAGCTGCTGAAAGCCTCCAGGTATCTAAAGCTTTTAGAGTTTACTTAGATGAAGGTGGTAAGAGTCGAGAAGCTGACAAGCAAGGTATAAAAAAAGACGGCTCAGTTCAAATGGAATAAAATCTCGTGATGTTTGTATGAGTTTGAGAGATAGTAATCTCCATTCTGACAGCGTGTAATAAGAAGGATTACGCTACTCGAATTTCTCCTTCTATCTTAGATCGTGTATACGGTACTACAGTGCAGCTAGGAGTCTGAATAAACCAAGGTCATCGCTACCCCCAAGTTCCTCACTCAAGTTCCTGCTGTTTGAAAAGCGATGTTTTCGTTATTGGCATACAGATAAGATTTATTTTGACGGGGCTTTTAAGTGTCTTAGTATTTCAAGTAGTTTGCCGTCCACCCACGGAGTTATCGACAGCACTGCTTCCACGGTCTTCACATCCATCGATTCTTCTCCCACTCCTATTAGACAGTCATTGCCCAAATTTGCATAAAAGTATTCCAAGTGTTTGCACGGATGAAAGGGGATTAGCAAAGTAATCAACGCTGACCGGGACTCAAGTTCATTCACGATTCAAGTTAATAACTGGCGTGAAGCAACCAAAGCACTTCGAGCACATGGTTTGTAAGGTGATAATTTCGACAGCTGTAGCAGTGTTTCTTCGTAAAGTATCACAAGCGTTGAGTTTGCAACTTTGATCGAAGCATATTTGCTATATTGGTTAAAACAGAGTGTCTGTGAAAAAAACTTGGAAAACTGGTGAACAACTGCTCGGCAAAACCCTGTTGAATAACTTGGGGGATTTCTGGAAGTAGGTAAGGTAAGCAATATGTGATTTAAAGCATACTAGGGTAGAGATAACTATGATAAATAAGAAATAGGCTTCAGTATCGATGCGTGAAAAGCTCAGTTCATTTGAATACTTTGAATAAATAATCAGTAAAAATACCTACTTTAAACATCTAAAATGAATGCTACTCTAAGTAATATATACCGTGCCATCTTAGGAAATCTGAAGGCCAGATATCAACACATCAGTGCAGCGCATAGTCAAAAAGTAATTACCATTGAAAAGAAAGCTTTGCTAATACTAATGATTCCATCTGATGTAATAGTGAAATCAGTTCAATAGAGTTGATTTAGACCAGCAAGGACACGCAAAGGACTTCTCAAGACCCCAATGCTTTGCTAAAACGTCCTTCTAAGTCTATTAGCGCTATCGTTTCCGATACCCAGCATATGCCCTTGAGATATTCTCTTATATTTAGAGGGGCTTGAGTTGATAGAATATTTCATTCGTGAGTGACACCTTAGTGATAATCATTACTACACTGTACTGATTACTGTATTATGCTGCAGATCTAAACAATGATTTCCATTGCTTTCAACCGAATATATTTGACAAAAAAATACTGACAAAAATTTTACATACATTTTACAAACATTTTACAAACATTTTACATACATTATACAAAAACTACTCTCAGAAAACTAATGAGGTGTTAGAATAGCAAAGGAGTTGATATAAATAGTATCCCGACTGGAAATACCACACGATCTGATGGGATCAGCTTTCCAACTGAGACTTCTACTATATCGTTATTGCATGTTATTGAACGTTGAGTTTGAAAGTTAGTGTCCCCCGTTTTGGCACATGATGAAAATCGATTTTAACATGACAAAGACACTGACAATTGAAATCATATTTGATCACGTTTTGTTAGGAAAACAGAAAGAAAACAAAATTACAGGCGCTAAAATAATGACTAGAAACGAAAAAAGGAAAAATACAGAGAAAGAAAGGGAAAAAAGAAAAGAAAAGAAGGAAAAAGTTGACGTAGAAATTTCATATTTATTTTTGTCGTTTCAGTAGAACGGTTCCACTTGGTTTTAATATGCTAATAAATGTCACGAAAATACACACAAAGTATCAAAGAAATGCATTTTCTTAGTATGCAGATAGGTTAATACAAGAGACCATTATATATAATGGTCTCTTGGTTAATAATAGTAATAATAATAATAATTAATAAATAAAAAAATAAAATAAAAAATAAAAATAAAAATAATAAAATAAATAATAATAATAATAATAATAATGATGATGATGATGAATATATTTTCGTTGATCAGTCGATATTACAGGTGCGTGTGGCTTTTTGTTTGCTCCTCAAAAAAGTTCTAAGTTCGCTTGTTCATGGCAGAGTTCACAGTGCGTAACATGTTCAAGTGTTTTGCTCACAAGAATGCTACAACTGCACGCGAAATTTAGTTTCAAAGAAAGAAAGTTTAACCGATTAAGACTAAATAAACCTGCATGTCTTTTGACATTATTGTTAATTTGTAGTTGTTGTTTTCATAAAGTTATACACCAAATTGAAGAATCGTTGTCGGGTTCAAAATCATAGAACATTGAAGCTGAGACCGAAATAGCTTATGGGAAATATGTTAATTAGATGTAAGATATACATTTTTGCATTCTGATTGCAAAACAGGTAACATAGGCCCCGTCCACACTACTCCGTTTTGGTTTGAAAACACATCGTTTTTATATTGTCTGTATCCTCAAGGGAATCTAAAACAATCAACTCATTACCAGAAATAATAGGAACATATTTCCCATAAGCTATTTCGGTCTCAGCTTCAATTTATTGATTTATTTCCTTTTTATTTCCTCTCGTATACACCTATTTCAAAAAAGGTTGTCGAGGACATCAGTCCATAGGCGATAGGTTATACGTCGTTCCAAGACCGAACCGCATTATGGTAACAGCTTGAATAGCCAAAAATAGCACTTCCTGTATGAAAAGCTGTATGATATCGTAATATTTGATTTCAAACAGGACAAGACAAATTTTGAATCGAATTTTCTCTGGCATCCAACGACCTATAACCGATCGCCTATGGACTGATGTCCTCGACAACCTTTTTTGAAATAGGTGTATTTATTCATGTGTTATCGACAATGCAACCACTCACTCAGTAGCGGAAGTAGCGCCTGATTTCCCGCCCTTTTCACATTAACTTTTCGCGCCAACTTGACCGAATGACCATGAAAACACGCGCAGAGAACGTTGTTTATTGCTAAGACGCCAGACAGATTTCTCAAAACCAATTGAATTACAGTCGATTTTAAAACAGAGGAAGTTGGGCGTATTATAGGCTTACTTAGCCTCGCATACCCCCAGGTTAGAGACGCTTATCTCTCAGACAAAGTAATAGAAATACATATCATTCCTTAGTGCAATCTATCTATTCAATCGAGCTTCAAGACAAATATATGTAAAGTGACAAAAATAACCTTATAAGCATCAGTATGTTTAGATTTCCGGTGTAAAAACAAGGAAATAAATATCTTCTTTTTTTTCTAGAATGAGGCTTACTGGAACCAACGTTCGCTCTTGTCCGGTGTAAATTCTGTGTACATTTCGTGTAAATTATGTGTAAATGTCCAAACCATGTAAATTTAATTGACACGAAATTACACGGAATTTACACGAAATTTTAAACACAATTTACACAGAATTTACACGAAATTTTAAACACAATTTACACAGAATTTACACGAAATTTTAAACACAATTTACACAGAATTTACACGAAATTTTAAACACAATTTACACGGAATTTTAAACACAATTTATACAGAATTTACACGGAATTTACACGAAATTTTAAACACAATTTACACGGAATTTACACGAAATTTTAAACACAATTTACACAGAATTTACACGAAATTTTAAACACAATTTACACGGAATTTACACGAAATTTTAAACACAATTTACACAGAATTTTAAACACAATTTACACGGAATTTTAAACACAATTTATACAGAATTTACACGGAATTTACACGAAATTTTAAACACAATTTACACATAATTTACACGGAATTTACACAGAATTTACACGGAATTTACACAGAATTTACACGGAATTTACACAGAATTGACATGGAATTTACACGAAATTTTAAACACAATTTACACAGAATTTACACGGCATTTACACAGAATTTACATGGAATTTACACGGAATTTACACGGAATTTTTACACAGAATTTACACAGAATTTACACGGAATTTACACAGAATTGACATGGAATTTACACGAAATTTTAAACACAATTTACACAGAATTTACACGGCATTTACACAGAATTTACATGGAATTTACACGGAATTTACACATTACACGGAATTTACACAGAATTGACACGAAATTTTAAACACAATTTACACGGAATTTACACGAAATTTTAAACACAATTTACACAGAATTTACACGGAATTTACACGGAATTTACACAGAATTTACACGGAATTTACACAGAATTTACACAGAATTGACACAGAATTGACATGGAATTTACACGAAATTTTAAACACAATTTACACGGAATTTACACGGCATTTACACACAATTTACACACAATTTACACGGAATTTACACGTAATTTTACACACAATTTACAATGGCCAAGAGCGTGTGTTTTTTCCCGGCAGTGGCTACTTCTGAGATTTGATACCATAACGTGTTTTCAAGTGTTTTGAAGACTGAAGCGAACACGACCGCAGACATAACAACCGCGGGCCGAATAAGTGCCTTCAAACTGACTGACAACAGGAACAATATTTTTTTTCTACACTATGTATAGTAAGTAATCAATTAATCAGTAATGAAATTGTGAAAATAATTGAGCGCATTTCTTTGATGAACACTTTGTATTCAATTCTTTCAATGCTTAAATATCTGCTACAAAGACCACCTTTTAGGGACAGCTGTATAACACTGATAGATGAGTATACTTCATTTTGTCCAATTTATCAAATAAATTATGAAAAACAAAATGGCGGCTATACATATTACCATAATCCTTTGCGAACCAAGTACTACTCACATCTACAAACGTTTGCATCTGCAAGTAACAGCTTCGTACTTACAGATTTTGATGTTCTCAAAACTCTATATGTTTGTTTGCGTAGTGGTATTTTGGCGCGCAAAGGATTACTGGGTAAAACATACAAGTCCCCATCTTTTTCTGTACAGTGTTGCACAATTCTTGCTCGTGAGAATTGACAACATTTCTCATATAGAAGCTAGTTGTCTTCTATAGATATTAGACACTGCACATTGTATATTCAATTTCCAATTACATGATAGCCTTGAGAAACCCAGCCAGAAATGATTAACAATTAACTGGCCACGAAGTTATTAAAGATTCAGTGAATACTGGGAAATCAAAGCAATGAAGAGCTGTAATAATAATAATAATAATAATAATAATAATAATAATTTCTAAAAACGCATTAACCGAAGTCTCAATGCTTTTTACAAGAAAATTTATTTATTTATTTTTAAACGAAAAGTATAAAATCTCTGACTAAATGAGCTGTAGAGCTGTAGAAGAGAGAGGGTTTGCGGTTAAAGCCTGCTTGATTTATTTTATTTCTGATTACATCGTAACGCAACAGTGACAGATGTGAACTCAGCTCAACTTTTCCGACTCTCTGACATTCTTACGATACTACTTCCAGTGAAAGAGACCGCGGCTCACATTCTACATTTACCGTTCAATCGTACAAAAGGCCGCGATTCTAATAGCTTTCGAGATACACGTTAAAGTCTCGACCTACAAAAAG
>JAUJYZ010000824.1:35000-39263 GCA_033675265.1 Actinostola sp. cb2023
GGAAAGAGAAGAAAGGAAAGAATTAAGGACGGAAAGAGAGAAGGAAAGAGAGAAAGTGTGGAAAGAAGGAAGGAAAGAACGATGGAAAGAAGGATGGAAAGAGAGAAGGAAGGAAAGAAGGAAAGCAGGATGTAAGGAAGGAAAGAAGGATGGAAAGAAGGAAGGAAAGAGAGAGGAAGGAGAGAAGGAAGGAAAGAGAAGGAAGGAAGGAAGACAGAGGAAGAAAAGCATATGAAAAAGAAACAGAAAAAAAACATTACCAATGTCTTACGTATGTTACCCTTGCAACAGTCACGCGGTTGCCATAACACGTGGTTGTGTTTTCCAGGTGTCACACAGCCCAGAGTGCCAAGATGTATTACGATTCCTGGGTCACTGGTGTGGAGCCCCGCAGAATCCCTCTTACTCATTCAACTAGCGTTTACATTTGTCACGCGTTCTTATTTATTAACGTCAAACATGCCTCCAAAAGTCCATTGTATTATAGTTTGATAAAAAAGCTTGTAAAATAATCCGTCAGTCCGCGTCAGGTACAGAGTTTGATTTTCAGGTCTATAGGATAGCTGTTCGTTACGCGGCAGTAACGACACGAAACCCAACCTAAGACCAATGTAGCGCATTGCGAAGTGCCAACTTTAAAAGTTGACGTAATTAGTATTGAGCTACAGATTAAAGATCCACTGCATCGTGATGTCGTTAATCATCAGTAAGAATATATTCCAAAAAAATAATAAACATTCGCTCAAATTGCATTGGAGTGAAAGGGAGAGAGTCATAGAAAATACTCCATGAATTGTCTTAACATTGCGAAAATGCAAAGCTTGGGGGCTTGAGCTTAGGTTAGGGTTAGCTTAGGTAAGGGTTTAGCTTAGGTAGGGTTACTGTTAGCTTAGCGTTATGGGTTAGCTTAGGTTTAGGGTTAGCTCACGGTTAGGGTTAGCTAAGGGTTAGGGTTAGCTTAGGGTAAGGGTTAGCTTGAGGTTAGGGTTAGCTTAGAGTTAGGATTAGGGTTCTTCCAACAAAATGGTCATTTTTGGTGAGATATAGTCCATGGAAAATGGTCAAAAATCGTCCAAAATGGTCATTTTTGGTGAGATAGTCCATGCAAAATGGTCAAAAAATCGTCCCAAAATGGGCATTTTTCGTGGGTTATAGCCCATGCAAAATAGTCCAAAATCGTCCAAAATGGCCATTTTTGTTGGGTTACAACCCATATGCAAAATTGTCAAAAATCGTCCAAAATGGGCATTTTGGTGGGTTACAACCCATGCAAAATAGTCCCAAAATCGTCCAAAATGGGCATTTTTGGTGGGCTACAACCCATGCAAAATGGTCAAAAATCGTCCAAAATGGGCATTTTTCGTGGGGTTATAGCCCATGCAAAATCGTCCAAAATGGCCATTTTTGGGTGGGTTACAACCCATATGCAAAATTGTCAAAAAATCGTTCAAAATGGGCATTTTTGGTGGGTTACAAAACCATGCAAAATGGTCAAAAATCTTCCAAAATGGGCATTTTTCGTGGGGTTATATAGCCCATGCAAATAGTCCAAAATCGTCCAAAATGGCCATTTTTGGTGGGTTACAACCCATATGCAAAATGGTCAAAAAATCGTCCAAAAATGGGCATTTTTGGTGGTTTACAACCCATGCAAAAATAGTCCAAAAATCGTCCAAAATGGGCATTTTTGGTGGGCTACAACCCATGCAAAATGGTCAAAAATCGTCCAAAATGGGCATTTTTCGTGGGTTATAGCCCATGCAAAATCGTCCCAAATGGCCATTTTTGGTGGGTTACAACCCATATGCAAAATTGTCAAAAATCGTCCAAAATGGGCATTTTTGGTGTGGTTACAACCCATGCAAAATAGTCCAAAATCGTCCAAAATGGCCATTTTTTCGTGGGTTACAACCCATATGCAAAAATGGTCAAAAAATCGTCCAAAATAGTCATTTTTGGTGGGTTATAGCCCATGCAAAATTGTCAAAATCGTCCCAAACTGGACATATTTTTGGTGGGTTATATATAGCCCATGCAAAATAGTCCCAAAATCGTCCAAAAATCGTCATTTGTGGTGGGTTATCAGTAGTGAACGCCAATACAGCGTCTATTTTATTTTTTCATTTCAGTAAAGTAAAGTATTTTCGTGTCTTACATTCAGAAACTGCGCCTGATACAATATTAGTGTATCGATCGTTCTTTTCTGGTTGATTTTTGTAATTAATTTCTAAAAACTCTACAATCCCGCTCTATTTTGTTTCATACATTAATCACTAAAACGTTGCTAATAATATTTAAATATTTGCAATAAGTATATTTTCTTCATCGACCTTCTCTTAAAGTAAGATTCAGGGTTATACCTTTCAATTGAACTTATTCGGATCAGAATAAATAATAGGATATAGGAATATAATAGGACTAAATGGAACATGAACCTGAATAACCGTTCGATTCAGTCGATATTCCTATTATATAAATGTGCAGGTTCGGGAAAGCTGAATAACGTCAATAAAGATAAGAGACAAGATAATTTATTTGCCGTCAATTTACACTCACACTAAAACAATTGAAGGATCGGACTTCATTAGCGCGTTTGTTATCATATATATATCTATATTCCAACGGATGTCTCGACAGTGCATTTGCACAACAATGACCATTGTTCAGATGACTAGCTAAACTTGCCGTCGTAATCATAGGCGGCACGATAGGCCTAGTGGTAAGGGGCAGTCATTTAGGACTAGGATACGACTGTTCCCTCCCTCTTTGACACTAAGCTTGCTTGGTGTCATGCCCGATAGCGCGGATGAAGCAGAAATCTTCGTCCTATTACGTAACATACGGGGACTCAGCATAATGTCTGGGAGTATGGTCGATTTTTTGAATAATGTTCCCGGCATGCAATTTCTCATGTCAATCTCGGGGGTCGCGAGTTCTACTCCCAGTCATATGCCTTTTTTTTTTTTGCGACTTTTTCTTTAATATAACATTATTTAAAATAAACAATGTTGTTTTTCAAAGAATAAAATGCTTTTATATGAGAAAAAGTTGATTATATAAGTTTGGTACGATTTTGCCTCAACTCCATGAAACCCTACTGGGAGTCGCACCCAGTCCTCTTGGACGATGCCAAGCGTTGCTCTAGTACACTACAGAGTTTGTGTTGGTGTTGGAGGCAGAAAAATCCAAAAAATTCGTCTTTAGCCCATAATGAATCCTGATCTGAAGAAAATCTCGGAAAGTCCGCGCATCGTCGATACAACGAAAACGGTTTGAAAAGTTACAAAATACGTACTCGAATACGGTCAAGGGGATTGTGCGCTGCCAGCATACGAAAACCAGAGACTGCGCCCGAAATTGAAAGCCAAATAAGGTTCTCTGGAAAACGTAGTCCTCCACCTATGCAGACACACAGCCTTGGAGGATAAGCTTAATTCACGGTATGAATCAATGTAGCGGTCGTGGAAAACGAAAAAGTCGTTGAAACTCAAAGGTTGTTGGCGAAATAAATGTTCGCAGAAACAATCGTTGATAACCAAAAAAGGCGTTGAAAACTCAAAATGTTGTTAACAGCAATCAAAACCGATAAGGCTTTCACGGTATGAAAAATGGCCAAAAATCGTCCAAAAATGCTCATTTTGGTGGGTTTAATTAAACCCACGCAAAATGGTCAAAAATCGTCCAATAGGCATTTTCGTGGATTACAGCCCAAGCAAAATGGTCAAAAATCGTCCAAAATGGGCATTATAAGCCCATGCAAAAATGGCCAAAAATCGTCCAAAATAGGCATTTTTCGTGGATTACAGCCATGCAAAATGGGTCCAAAATCGTCCAAAATGCTCATCAGTTTTGATGAGCCCATGCAAAATGGTCAAAAATCGTCCAAAATGGGCATTTTGGTGGGGTTATCAGTAGTGAACGCCAATACAGCGTCTATTTTATTTATTCATTTCAGTAAAGTAAAGCATTTTCGTGTCTTACATTCAGAAAAAGCGCCTGATACAATATTAGTGTATCTATCGACTTTTCTGGCTGAGTTTTGTAATTAATTTCTAAAAACTATACCGCCCGCTCTATTTTGTTTCATACATTAATCACTAAAAACGTTGCTAATAAATGGTTTTTAATATTTGCAATAAGTATATTTTCTGCATCGACCTTCTCTTAAAGTAAGAGTCAGGGTTATACCTTTCAATTGAACTTATTCCGCAATTCAGAATAATAATAGGAATATGAATAGAATAGGATAAATGGAACATGACC
>JAUJYZ010000824.1:47709-95209 GCA_033675265.1 Actinostola sp. cb2023
GTGTCATCCGAAGGAAAACTCTCCAGGTCCAAGAAGATTGTTTTTGAAAATGTTAGTTACAGTTGTTGTTGTGTTTGCACTTTGTTGGCCTTCCTATGCACGTGAGAGATGTTTTTGTACTTTTTCAAAAAAAGACGGGTACCCATGTGGCCTTCCGCCCATCTTGGATTTCATTGGCTATTTCTTGGTCATGTGAACAGCGCGCTGAACCCTTGTATCTACGTCAGTTTTAGTGAGAGCTATAGACAAACATTCAGAGCGGTTTTTTGTTCAATAAATGTGGACAGAAGAAGGGCACAACTCCACTACATCAGCGGATCAATCGAAGGGACTGCTTGGTCGAAACTGCAAAAACAACTCCCGAAATTATAAATACAAAATATGAAAATATTGACGAAATTCGTCTCACATTACTGACAAGATTAAAAGAGGCGGCTTTTTCGGCTTGAATGCAGGTCGGCAAATGCCAGCAGAAAGGAAACATCAACATATATATTGACGATTAATACAAGAAAGCTTTAGATGAAATGCGAGAATAGATGCAACAAGGAATAATGCTTGCGGTGGAGCAAATGGGTTTTAAAAATCTGCTAAGACAATTTCCCCCTCATTCTATCGTACTTGTAGTTTGTTAAACAATGATAGCAATGCCTCTACCTGTATAAATATCTTCATTTAAAAAGTAAAAAAATAAACCCTTGTACTGTTGAGTTTTACTTGCCGCCAAGTTTGCATTTTCTTAAATATATAAATCGAAATAAATATCCATGCAGTACTAATATTTTGAAACAAATAGAAGTTGTAGAACAATGCGTTGGTCAGAAATCGATCTAAAGCAACCGAGCCAAAACAACGTAATTGACCCTTTTATGTTCTCGCTAGGTAGTACGATTTCACTCTCTAAATATGAGATCTGAGCGGAAGAACGTCAATACACACCTTACTTACAAAACATCCCAAGCTTTTAGCTAATTAGTAACATAGAGGCAATCAAGTCGGCGTTGTGTGATAGGAGACTTCAAGGCAACAAGGAAGTGCTACTAGAGATAAAACAGCGTCTAACAAGTTGATTGTTACTGATATATTATCATATGTTTTCAACAACATGGCTATCTATGACTCCTGCTGTCGCGATGAAATTTATATGGAAAAAAAAGACACGGGCGCGAAACGGGCGCGCCATGCAAGCACCACAGGAAGCCCGAGCATTGCTTCTCAGGCTCCCGACGGACACCCCGTTGAGTACTGAAGATGTCCGCAATAACGAGGGTACACCGCATGGAAAAACCCCTTTTATCACTACATGTAGGTGTATGAGTTTTTCAATCTACATTGCCGTTCAAGTGTTCTTTACAGTGTGAACACTCGAACCGTGAACACTTAGGTTTTTTCTAACACATATTTATAAATTATCCACTGAGCAAATTGATTAGAAAAATGATTTATTTTGATCACTAAGTGTAATATTTAAACTCAATGCTCCATTTGAAAGGCGATGAGGCAATAGAAAGTTCGAAAAAAAAAGTTCGAAAAAAACTTGAAGTGTTCACAGTTCGAGTGTCCACACTGTAAATAAACCTCAACCTATTTGTTTAATGGGTGGAAGATACGCACTATTTAATTCTGGGTTCCCTGTGGATCGGGCCTTGCGGGATCGCTTTCAATGTTGGGCTGCCTGTGGTGGGATAGCTGTACTCCTCATAATGTGATAGAGTGAACCTTCCCTTTTAGCATATTCTACTGCCTGTATAAGAGAGGTGTGCCCATATTCTATTGCCTGTATAAGAGAGGTGTGCCCACATTCTACTGCCTGTATAAGAGAGGCATGCCCATATTCTACTGCCTGTACTGATAAGAGAGGCATGCCCATATTCTACTGCCTGTATAAGAGAGGCGTGCCCATATTCTACTGCCTGTATAAGAGAGGCGTGCCCATATTCTACTGCCTGTATAAGAGAGGCGTGCCCATATTCTACTGCCTGTATAAGAGAGGTGTGCCCACATTCTACTGCCTGTATAAGAGAGGTGTGCCCATATTCTACTGCCTGTATAAGAGAAGCATGCCCATATTCTACTGCCTGTATAAGAGAGGCATGCCCATATTCTACTGCCTGTATAAGAGAGGCGTGCCCATATTCTACTGCCTGTATAAGAGAGGCGTGCCCATATTCTACTGCCTGTATAAGAGAGGCATGCCCATATTCTACTGCCTGTATAAGAGAGGAATGCCCATATTCTACTGCCTGTATAAGAGAGGCGTGCCCATATTCTACTGCCTGTATAAGAGAGGCGTGCCCATATTCTACTGCCTGTATAAGAGAGGCATGCCCATATTCTACTGCCTGTATAAGAGAGGCGTGCCCATATTCTACTGCCTGTATAAGAGAGGCATGCCCATATTCTACTGCCTGTATAAGAGAGGCATGCCCATATTCTACTGCCTGTATAAGAGAGGCGTGCCCATATTCTACTGCCTGTATAAGAGAGGCGTGCCCATATTCTACTGCCTGTATAAGAGAGGCATGCCCATATTCTACTGCCTGTATAAGAGAGGCATGCCCATATTCTACTGCCTGTATAAGAGAGGCATGCCCATATTCTACTGCCTGTATAAGAGAGGCATGCCCATATTCTACTGCCTGTATAAGAGAGGCGTGCCCATATTCTACTGCCCGTATAAGAGAGGCATGCCAATATTCTACTGCCTGTATAAGAGAGGCATGCCCATATTCTACTGCCTGTATAAGAGAGGCATGCCCATATTCTACTGCCTGTATAAGAGAGGAATGCCCATATTCTACTGCCTGTATAAGAGAGGCGTGCCCATATTCTACTGCCTGTATAAGAGAGGCATGCCCATATTCTACTGCCTGTATAAGAGAGGAATGCCCATATTCTACTGCCTGTATAAGAGAGGCATGCCCATATTCTACTGCCTGTATAAGAGAGGCGTGTCCATATTCTACTGCCTGTATAAGAGAGGCATGCCCATATTCTACTACCTGTATAAGAGAGGCATGCCCATATTCTACTGCCTGTATAAGAGAGGCGTGCCCATATTCTACTGCCTGTATAAGAGAGGCGTGCCTATTGCATTGCCATGGAGACATACCTTAATAGAGGAAGACAAAAGTTATAGAATGAGCCAGTCATGAATACATCTTCTAGTTTCTTCCATTGAAGCCATCCTTCTTTCTTTAGAGTATCAACATTAGCACAGCCAACAAAGTGGGGGTCCTAGAAAACATGCATCAAGTATATGGAAAAAATGCTTGTGAATACAGTGGAACCTCTATATAACGGACCTCTATTATGAGGCCATCCTCTATTCAGCAGCTACTTTTCAAGTAGTCTGTTGGAACATGTTTCGGAAGTCAAAATTCAAAATGGCGGCTGTCCAACAAAGTAGAATATACTTGATACTGATTGGTCGACCTTCCTAGGTTGACCAATCAGAAACGAGAGTAATTTTGACTTCTGGAACAAGTTCTAACGACTTCGTTCCCAGGATTATTTCTCTGGGAGCGAGTAACGAGCAACAGAATATACCCCTGGGTTCCCGAGGATGACAAGTTACCAAACCTTGGTAGAAATTAGAAAATGATTGTTTCTTGAGCGGTTAACTGTAGTTTTCTGATTTGTACCTTGGTAAAGAACTCAAATATAAACATGGCCTAAGTGATAATTAAATAATTAAAACCTACAGCAATTAGAAAAAAGTATTCTTCATTTTCTGTTTGACAAATGCCTATTAATGTTTTAGATGATGCGTCATTATCTCCTCCTGAAGAAAATGAAAAGAATGAACAATGAATGAACGAATAAAAGCTAGAATGAATGAAAGAATACATATGTAGCCGATGGAATGAATGAACAAATGAATAAGGGACAGACAGACAGATGAACAAAAATGAAAGAATGAATAAATAAATAAATGAATGAATGAACAAATGAATGAATAGAATGGATGAATGGGAGTTTTTGTGGAGGAACAGGCTGATTAAAAGATGAATGGACAGACAGACACATGGCTTTACCTATCATAACTGGAGATCCATATTTCACAAAATGGTGCAGAATTTCTGTTGCTTTACTCAACACCTCTGATCCAGATGAAACATGAAGAATCTTGCAACTTATCTAGAGTGTAAGAATTACATTTAGCTAGTCATTCAGATAGTCAATCATTAATTTGCTCTTGTTGTCAGTCAATTGACTCTTATCAGGCGTACTGATTTTTCAGATCAGCAAACTGGTTTCTTTCTGGTGCAAACAGCCTATAATATATCAAAGAGTTTGTCTGAAAGAACATTTCTGGAAAATTTCAATGGTATAGGATAAAATCTCAAAAAGTTATCGGGGATGACATTTATAGACTTTAGAATCGGATTTTGCCGTTATGCGTTAGAAGCCTCGTTTTGATGTTTTTTCAGGATTTAAATCGTTCATAACTTCACAGAGATATATAATTTCGTCATAACACTTCTACATTATACCTATATAACTATATTCTTTTAGAGGAAAGGGTTAAATCTTGTAATTAATCATTTTGAAAAAACGGCTAACATCGAAACGAGGCTTCTAACGCATGACGGCAAAATCCCATAATAAAGTCTATAAATGTCATCCCCAATAACTTTTTGAGATTTTATCCTATACCATTGAAACTTTCCAGAAATGTTCTTTGAGACAAACTCTTTGATATATTATAGGCTGCTTGCACCAGAAAGAAACCAGTTTGCTGATCTGAAAAATCAGTACGCCTGATAAGAGTCAATTCATCAGTCAGGTGGTTGTTCAGTCCATCTAAATGTATCAGTCAGTCAATCAATCACTCGGTGGGGTTGGTCACCCAGGGGGGGGGCATGTGAAATGGGTGGGGATGATTATTGTCTCTTTTAGGGGTGTAAATTATGGGTTGCAGGATATTTTTAATATTTAGACTGGTTCAGAGTGGCATTTTTTGGGGTCTGAAAATAAAGCTTGAGCCATGCCCAGGATGGTGTCCATTAGGGGTTTTTAAGTTCATATTTTATGACGATCATCTCTGCCTCTTTCAAAGTCAGGGTTGGAGTTGGTCAGTCAGTCTGTTAGTCAGTCAGTCAGTCAGTCAGTCAATCAGTCTGTTAGTCAGTCTGTTAGTGGGTCGGTCTGAGTCAGTCAGTCAGTCAGTCAGTCAATCAATCAATCAATCTGGCAGGCAAGCACTCAGCCTAGCCTCGTCCCCAGTCTACTCTCTTCGCTGTTCTGCATGATGTCACAGCTCCGATCCAGAGCGTCCACCATCTTGGAAAAAAACACTCTGCATGATGGGAGACTGAGACTGAGACAGTAGCCTGGGGACGAGGCTACACTCAGCCAACCAATCTAAACACCCAATCATTTTACAATAATTTAGTCAATTAACAACTTGAGCACATACATTGTAAAGATGGTCCAACACCAGGAATACTTCATATGATCCAATCCACTCTCTAGAACCACTAAATCTAGGGGGTTTATCTTGCAACTCAACCAGGATATTCTGTATCTCTTTCAAGCTTGGGACGGTGTGTGTTTTGCTGTTACTTTGATTATTTAAACTGTAGCACGCCCAGGAACAGAGAGTCTGAAGGCTACGGTATCCACAACCCCAGCCCTAAAGAATGCCTTAAATTAGTACTTACTGTATATCAAAATTAAAATACAGTGTTAAACCTGCCATAACTCAAGGTACAGGCACATGTTGTATACATGTACATGTAAGTAGGATTGCAGTTTGGCTACAATTAACAATGCAGGGAGTGGAACACCCACTGTTTGCAACAATTTCTGTATAGCTTTTGCACAAAATGTTGTATCGTGTATCTGTCAGTCAGTCATTTGCCAGGCAGACAGATTGGCTGGCAGAATGAATTGAAACATTAGCAGTTTGCAACAGCTCAAAGCTTCATGCTGTAACCTTAACGTTTTTCCATTTCACACCTCGTGGCCAGGTACCAACAGTTCTTTGTTCAAAGTACATCCGAATAAATATATTTGTTAATGCGCTAACAAGAAAGAAATGGTCTGAAATGGAAAAAAGTGAGGCACGTTCAGGGTACCTTGTCATCAACTCCATCGACTCCATAATGATAATAGTCATATTTTCCAATGACCAACGCGGCTTCTTTACAACCAGATGGTAGAGTCACTGCTCCGTGAACGTTACTCAAAAGATACGACTTATTCATTATGAAATTCAGGAGAAAACCTCACTAAAGGAATTTTCCAATGAAGAAATATTTTGAAACTCGCTCCAGAAACAACACTGAGCCCGTTATGCTAATGTACAGCGGTTATAAATTTCAATACATGCGCAATCAAATCAGGGGGGTAGGGACATTTTAATTTTATTAATATTTTAATGAGATTTTAAATATTGAAATATTTTTTAAGGGATGTCATTGTATTTGCTGATTTATAGTTCTCATTTTGTTAGTTATATTCGAAGATTTGTTGAAAATCGATGTTTCTATTGTTGAAAATATTGAGTCTTTGTGTCGTAGTCGAGTACTACGCCTCCCCCCTGGGGTAATCATTATTCGCCACCCAAAGGCAAAGATCCGTTTTGTGACCAGAAATCGTCATGAATGCACAGTAAATAAGCAGATTATTGTCCCTCAAACTGCTTAAACTAGCCTTCTAACGGCCTGGGATGGTCCATGACACATCAAACACTCTTGTTCCAGTAAATGGCAGCAACGTTTCTGAAGATCCAAAGGTTTTATGTGTCATACGAGATGAGACATCGGTAGACTGGCATAGTTCCTCTTTCACAGTAAACCTACCTTCGTCTTCTCCAGTTGAAGAGTTGGTATCTTATGTGTCTAAAGAGACGAACTATGCCGAGAACTCGTTCTCGCTGGTATGGGTCAACTCTTTTCAGATCGTAAGTGAGAAAGATGTGTCGCTAAATGGAGTTAGTGGAACTACTTTGGTCGAGTTTGGCCTGTCTGTAGGGGGACGCAATCATTTCTTGATCAAGCAGAAAGATGGAGTACAACCCAGAAAGATGAAGGTATGTAAAACTGTAAAACAGTTCAAAACAAGACTAAAGAAACACATGAACATTTTTTGAGATATTTGAACTACTCTGAACAATGAAATTGTAAATATATGTACATATCAATTTTTGAACTTCTAATATTTTCATCTATAAAGTTTTATATATTTTTTGTAGTGTAGTGTAAAGGAGACTTGCACATAGGGTTAACCTCAAAGTTTCTCCTTTTTAAATATTGTATAGTATTTGAATAAAGTATTATTATTATTATTATATTATGTAGCAGTTTTTAAAGTTAATAGTTTATCTTTGACATACAGTGAATTGAATTGATAAGATCTTTCCGTATTAAGAACTATGATTGTAAGCTTAAATGCTTTAACATCGATTACTTGCCAATTTCTTGTGAGAACAACAATTTCTACTCCAGTCCAACCTCTATTAATAGCGGCCTATACTACCGAGGGTGGCCGCATAATAGAAGTTCAACTGTAATTTAGATGCCAAGATTTTAATTGGAGCTATTATTTTATTGTGTTGAGTATAATTAATAATATCAAAGTTATTGCTGACATTAAATATTTAATAGCGAAACTAATCTTGGGGTTCCTGTGTTGAGATGGGGTTCCTGTGGCGGATTTTCATATTGGCCTCAATCCCCAGGGGGGGTACTCAGGGGTATCAGTGATGGGGAGGTGCGAAGGCTTTTTTGGGGTTTGAAATTCGCGGCTTGGGACTTTTTTTGGGTTTTCATTTTTCTGGTGGCCTTTTTTTGATATAAAGATTTTGTCAAGGACTTTTTTTGGGGTTGATAAAAATGATATCCTACCGTTCTCGATTTTATGCGGAGGAAAATTGGACTTTTTTTGGGTTACGATTTTGGGCCGTTGGACTTTTTTTGGGTCTTGTTTTCGCGTAATGGACTTTTTTGGGGTTAAAATGTTTGGCCTCATTCGCACCTCCCCGTCACTGATACCCCTGAGTACCCCCCCCTGGGCCTCAATCGCCTCAATCGCGATTTGACTGTTAGCTTAGATGATTTTCGGAGCAAGCAGTACTTACATGTATGATCAGCGGTGGTAATAACAACAACATGGCTGCTCCAACTTGATACAATACGTTCTTCTTGGTTGCATTGTACTTTAATACGCTCGGAAAAGAAAGCGAAAGCTCGACATGTTCATAGTGACTATTACATTGTATCAGTGAATATTTGGCGAGATTGTCTACCAGCCGTGTATGGGGGATGATGAAAGTTCGCCGTGATAATCGTGCTACATTTGTAGAACTGATAAAGCTGGTTGTCTACACATCTACAATCTACATGTATGTGTTCAATTCTTATTCATCTACTGGCATACATGTGTATGTCAGTTAAATGTACTTTAATGGAGCAATGCAGAAGTCATCAAAGTTCGTTCTATGATGACGGCAAATACATGTACTTTATTTTACCTCACATCGACTGTTTCAAGTTGGACTAAAATACTTGCTGTGCATAAAATATTCTCCCTTACATGTATATTCTTGTAGTACGTACTAATATTCAAGACTGGCTTAGCTGACTGGCTTTTGATTAAATGTAATGAAAAGGAAGATGTGTATTATCAAGTGAATTAAATTCATGTTTTATATGCTCGTCAGAAAGCCGCATGTGTTGCCAATTTGAAACACAGGGAGCCCAAACATATAAGTGAACTTTAAAATATCTCATGTCATTTACTGAAATGTGTAGAATGAATGTACACAGTTACATTTTGCAACTACATTAATTCAACTCACAGCACTTCACTTTCTATTAGAAATGACTAGTATTATGAATTAAATGATTCAGACAGAGCACAGTAATGATGGTTTATCATGTAATTTCAAAACTCATAGGACAAAAAAAATGATTATCATAGCTGGAAAGAGCTCGTTGAAATGAGTAAACATGTGAAGTTTGGAAAAGATCGCTTCACAAATTACGAAGATATGAATTTTCAAACATCGAAATTTTATATGAAAACCTTTGGAAATTTACGCTGGTAGGCAACTCTTGCCTACCGGCCCGCTGAAAACAGAAATGTAAGGGAAAGCTATATAATACATTGTAAATATATTATAACCTCGCTTGCTCGGTCCGTACGCGGAAGTTATGGATTCTCGCTTTTCCCCACTTTTTATAGCCCACACGCTATGCACTTGAGCCATAAGGCCATGCAAAAAAACTTGGTCCATAACTTCCCATATGGACCTCGCGCTCGGTTAATAAGAGGTATGTACAGGTTTGTGGCAGAGATGATGATGATGATGAATTTTCGAATTTGGATTGGATTTTTGGTAGTAATTACATGTAACTACATACTCATGAATACTGATGATGATTACGTGTATGATCAAAAATGATAGTGGTGTTGATGATAATGCTGCTGATAATGTACAAAATTGTTTACTACATTGTACATACATTATTGTATATAAATAGAGGTATAGAATGCTTGACCCTCTAAAATAATACATGTACATGTATGTCTTCGCAAATTTTAGATGACTTTTAAAGTCCTTGGTGTCTTGTATTCTGAGACACATTATAGAGTCTCATTACTCAAGCAAGTGCCTCATCATGACAAACTCGTCAGACTCAAATTTATATCTTCTATACCCCTTAAATTAATCACACAAAGTCATTATTCATAATAATTCTTCTTACTAGTTTGAGTGGTTCATATTGCTTTGTTCCAATAGGAAGGACAAGAGAATGCTGACAGCCCTAACAGTATATTTCAAGAGAGCAATGCAGCCAGTGCAGGCTCGTATTCTGGCTCATATTATTCAGGGGATCTATCGTACTATGGAAAATCTGACACAGGTACAATTGTACATGGATAACCGTACATTAAAAATAAAATAAAAACCGTGCATAATTTTATATGTTTTGGTGTTTAGGACATTGTTTTACTCTCATAATCTACTTTCTTTCAGTCAAATTCCTCAAAACAAACCCACCATTAAACCCTAAAGCTGGTCTTATAATACAATGTAAAACAACCCTCAGAAAAAATTAAATGTTTTGTTTTTAGGTTTTGTTGGTTTGGTAAACCAAGCTATGACGTGCTACCTAAACAGCCTGATGCAGACACTTTACATGACTCCAGAATTCCGCAATGCTATTTACAAGTATGTACATTGTATCATTAACACTTCATGATGAGTATCAAAAAGTGAAGGATCTGCTCTAATAAATTTACTACTAATAATAATAATAATAAGTTATTTGTATTGCATGCATGATATAATGATATTAACATTATTTTGTTAAGGTGGGAAGCAACAGGCAGCGAGGAAAAAGACATCAAGTGTATTCCATCACAGCTTCAAAAACTATTCTTGCAGTTACAGGTGTGTGTTGTACATTTGGCTCGAATTATGAACAAGTTCCACTTTTATTAATGTTTGTACTTTCATTTGCAAACTCGTATTCAAGACCAGTACAAAGAAAGCTGTAGAGACTACGGATTTGACCAAGAGTTTTGGCTGGGATAGCAGTGAAGGTACATACATGTACATACATGTACATATGTAAACTACATTAATTGGACTTTTGGTACAATGTAGGACGAATTTAATGACATACATGTAGAAGAAGAGTGACTGAAAATTGTACTACAGTGTACATGTAGTTCCCAAAGAAATAAACTTTAATAAGATTACAGTGTGACGCACTTGAAAATCAAAGGCATCCGTTGGTGAACTCGTGGATTCCCGTATGTGACTGACGAGGAACGCCTTGAAGAATCGAAGACATTAGGGCATGTTTGAGCATGGAACCAGCACATGTCTTTGCAGTGTTATCTTTCGCAATTCTTGCCATATGTTTTATATTTCGCTCTTAGAGCGAAAATATTTGTACATCAAGTAAAAGGTATTCAACAAGTAAAGTTCAATGATTGATTAGCATCTGAATTGTGTCGACTTTTCATCTAGAGTTCGATATAAAGTGTTTTGGAAGCGATCGAGTTGAAGTTCGACTTCACCATGTAATAAGACTTAATATTTCCGGTAATATTTGATGTTTACACGAGACATATTGACTTCACTGACACTAACAATTATTCGAAAAGTAAAAGAATAATCGTGCATTTCATCACTGGCTTAGAGAAAACTTAAGAGTTGGCGCTGTGGTGCTGTGTGGACCTAATATTGTAAATTATCGATCGGAAAATAAGATTTATTTTGATTGATTTGAATTCAATGCTTCATTATTTGAGACGTTATGTGGCAGTATAAAGTGGGTATAAAGTACGGAAAATATCTTGAAGTGTTCACGGTTCAACACACTCTATTAAATATAAACTCAAATGATCTGATACCGAAACATACTTATAGATACATGGACGACAAGGCTGAATGATATCCTCTGGAAGCCGTAGACATCTGATCTGACACTGACAACAAGAGATTGTTTTCAAATTCAAAGAGTCGCATATTAAATGAGGACCAGGAATAATCCTCCGGAACTTCCGGGTCACATGCACAGTAGCAAAAGTTTACACTGTTCGAGTGAGTGAGTGAGTAAGTGAGTGAGTGACACTTCTGGTTCAAAATGCCCAAATCCAAAAACTCGTAGTTAAAAACACACTTGAACTTTAGCTGATTGGCTAATAACGGCGACAGAAGTATGCAAATACATTATAGGTGCTCACAGTGTTTAGCGTTGCACTGTAAATCAGTTAAAACTAACCCCACAACATGTACCGGTACATGTACAGGCACTTGTATTTGATAAATTGTTTGATCATAGCGTGGCACCAGCATGATGTCCAGGAATTATGCAGAGTGATGTTTGATGCATTGGAAAGCAAATTTAAGGGCACAGATCAGGTATGTAATATACAAAAATGTATCATATACATGTACACAATGTCTTCTTCTTATTATTATTGTTATTGTTTCTGGTAGTAGTGGTAGCAGCAGCAGTATTATTATTATTATCATCATCTTACTTTTTAGTTCTAATTGTGTGCTTTTTTGTCATTCATATTTCAGGAAGACTTGATCAACAAGCTTTATCAAGGAAAAGTGAAAGATTATGTCAAATGTCTTGAGGTACATGGCTCTTGCCTTTGTAAAGGTTTCATTAATCATCATTAATTTCATCATCACCTTCCCCTCTCCTTCCCTTCCCTTCTCCTTCCCTTCCCTTCTCCTTCCCTTCCCTTCTCCTTCCCTTCCCTTCTCCTTCCCTTCCCTTCTCCTTCCCTTCCCTTCTCCTTCCCTTCCCTTCTCCTTCCCCTCTCCTTCCCCTCTCCTTCCCCTCTCCTTCCCCTCCCTCCCCTCCTTCCCCTCTCCTTCCCCTCTCCTTCCCCTCTCCTTCCCCTCTCCTTCCCCTCTCCTTCCCCTCTCCTTCCCCTCTCCTTCCCCTCTCCTTCCCCTCTCCTTCCCCTTTCAGAATACAGTCTTTCTTGAAAGAGCTAACATGCTATTAACATGTTTTGTACAAATGCAAACATAGTGTTTTAATGAAAGTGCTAGGACAGACACCTACCTGGACATACCCCTTGCTATACGACCATTTGGCGTGGACAAAGCTTTTGGAAGTGTGGTAAGTACATGTACATGTACATGTTTACAATGTTTTCATGCAATACTGACCTCCGCTGCCAGACGATGCATATTTATGATGTCAATCTGATTTAAATCTTTTTTAATGTTTCTCTCACAGGAGGAATCTATACATGCATTTGTTACACCTGAAATTTTAAGTGACACAAATCAGGTGGGCTATTTTACCTATCTGTTTGTTTTTTTTTGTATTTTGCATTTTTAGTTTTTTAGGTGTCTTAGACACCATGTATTTCAAATATGGTTGTCTGTGAAAGTTGTAGGACATTTATAATGTAGATTGTAGAGTGAAGATTCTTATCCTGTACTGTACCTGCAATCAGAACTACAGTAGAACCCCACTACTGTATCTCAAACACTCAAGGGACAAGAAACATAGTTCCTGGTCGAGTTAGAGTGGGGATTCTTGTTGTACATGTACTGTAGATATTTATTGTGTTGTTGTTATGTTGTTTTGCAGTATTTTTGTGAAAAATGCAATAAAAAATGTGATGCTCACAAGGTAAACAATACATGTACATAAGTTCTTATTCACAAGTATTCTAGTCATTAACACCCCTTCACCACAGGTAACAATCCCCATTACCACAGGGTACCCAGTCATTTGGGATATGATAGGAATCCTCTGTACCACAGGCGGGGTAGGAATTCCCTGTACCACAGGATACCCAATCATCTGGGGTAGGAATCCCCTGTACCACAGAATACCCAACCATCTGGGGTAGGAATCCCCTGTACCACAGGATACCCAATCATCTGGGGTAGGAATTCCCTGTACCACAGGATACCCAGTCATCTGGGGTAGGAATTCCCTGTACCACAGGATACCCAATCATCTGGGGTAGGAATTCCCTGTACCACAGGATACCCAACCATCTGGGGTAGGAATCCCCTGTACCACAGGATACCCAATCATCTGGGGTAGGAATTCCCTGTACCACAGGATACCCAATCATCTGTGGTAGGAATCCTCTGTACCATAGGCTACCCAATCATCTGTGGTAGGAATCCCCTGTACCACAGGATACCCAATCATCTGGGGTAGGAATTCCCTGTACCACAGGATACCCAATCATCTGGGGTAGGAAATTTTTTCCTGTACCAGAGGATACCCAATCTTCTGGGGTAGGAATCCCTTGTACCACAGGATACCCAATCATATGGGGTACATGTAGGAATCCCCTGTACCACAGGATACCCAATCATCTGGGGTAGGAATTCCCTGTACCACAGGATACCCAATCTGTGGTGGGAATTCCCTGTACCACAGGATACCCAGTCATCTGGGGTAGGAATTCCCTGTACCACAGGATACCCAATCATCTGGGGTAGGAATTCCCTGTACCACAGGATACCCAATCATCTGGGGTAGGAATTCCCTGTACCACAGAATACCCAGTCATCCAGGGATATGTTAGAAATGATTTCAAGAGTACTTGTTACATGATTGTATACAGTGTATTCCTAGTCATATTGATACATGTACTTGATACTCACAACAGTCCGGTATCCCAGTTTTCTTCGGATGCAGTAGAAAATCCTTATACCACCTAAAACCATTGTGCTTTATTCCAGGGTCTCAAGTTTCTGAGCTTTCCATATCTGCTGACTTTACAACTAAAAAGATTTGCTTTTGACTACAGCACTTTGCACCGTATCAAACTGAATGACAGGTTTGTTGACCTTGGAATGTCTACTGTTGATATTATAACTTGATTACATGTATATATTGCTTTACTATTATTATACACTGTAGTAACTATTTTTTCTGTTATTTTGTTATCAACAGGATGACTTTTCCCAAGTTCCTTAATCTTAACAGCTTTATTGATGAAGGAGAGGTACAGTTACTCTCATTTAGCTTTACAACAGTCAGGGCAATTAACTCTTACTGTCCAGCTTAGAAATGTGTCTGCCTATGAGTACATGCATTTATTATATAACTGTGACGTAATTTTGGTCATTTTTGAGGGCCGATATGAGGCATTAATGCTCTGTAGAATTCCGTAATGCCCTGTTCACAACTCAAAAAACAATATCCTGATAAATTAAATGTACATCACAGTTATATAATAAATCCCTTATTAGATGTTTTCTCGGGTATTACGGGCTGACATTTTACTCGTTGCTCGCATTTTTCCTTGCCTTGCGAGCTCGGAAAAATACATTTGCAGCTCGTAAAATATCAGCTCGTAATACCCGAGAAAACATCTAATAAGCTGTATGTACATACAGGCCAGCAAGGACCAAATAAAGATGTCAGATAAGTGTCTCTAGAAAGACAAATTGAAGGAAATTTGAATATATAAATTACCCGTACATGTAGAAATCCTTCTGAGCATTAGCCCTGGAAAGGAGAAAAATCTCTGACCCAGATGGGATTCCAACCACAACCCTTGGAGCTGATTGCAGGTGCTCTATCAGCTGAGCTACAAGGCCATACTGGAAGCAAGCCGTGGGTAATTACAAAAGAACAGGGACCGCGGCGTGAGTTTCAAAAAAACAAAAAAACAAAAAAAACAAAAAATATTGGGGGGTGGGGTTTCTGAAGCCTTCAAAACACCTGAAAATGGCTGAATTTGTATAGAAATTGTATGGGAAACTTGCCTTTATTGAGTGGCCTGAAGTCCTTCCATGGTCCCTGAAGAATAATGCATTATTTACATCATAGAATTCAACTGATGATGAACAAAGTATCAAAGGTGAGTCTCCAAGCAGCACAGAAACAGACAGTGGAGTTAGTGAAGGATATTCTGACAATGGAATCTTGACTGAAGACGAAGAGCCATCTAGTGTTGCTGCTACTGCTAGGGAAGACGTCCAGAGTGATGACCAGTCAGATGTCCAGGAAGATGTTGGTGCAATAAGGGAACCACTGCCAAACGTTGATGACCTAAAGGTACAGAGGTCACCTTTTTGTGTAAGGTTCTGAAATGAGACTATGTATGTGTTTGTGTAGTGCATATCAGGAAAACATTTACAATACCTCTCAGAATTAAATACATCTTTTAGAGGATCTACTTATACTTATGTATATAGTTTCTGCTGACAAAATAAAAATAATGTAGATGTAGATGTATACACTGAGTCGTCGGACTTACCGGTATACACCGGCAAATATGGTACAGTATAATAATAATAAACTTTATTAATGTGTCTTAATTAGTTAGCTTACATTAATAGTATGCTAATTGGGGACACCTATCTAGAAAAATTGAAATAAAAATAATAATTGAAAATATATCACCTAATATATATAACTGTATGATGCCAATACTAATAATATCAAATCTAAGATCTAAAAGTTATATTAAAATGTATGTTGTATTAAACTGCCATGTGTATTGTGATACATTGTCCATAGCAAATTATTACTTTTTGTTATCTAACTGGAACAACTATTTATGATTGGTATCAGGGTCCCCACATCTATGAACTATTCTCAATCATGATTCATTCTGGCAGTGCAAATGGTGGGCACTACTATGCGTATATCAAGTAAGTAATGACCTCAAGGGATTTCATTAGCAGCAGGCAAGCAGTGAACTTCAGTGTCTATTTATAATTTATGTTCTACACGACCCCACAAGCTTTAGCTTTAAATATTATCGTGTATAAATAAAAGTTATTGTATTGTAAAGTTATTGTATTGTACTTTCAAAATCAACACTGTCTACTATTGTCAGTTCTATCTATTGTTAGTAGAAACCAACTATCACGAATCCTGCAATCTGATTTGCTAATATACTCACTATATCTATTGTGTGATAAATAGTGAGTAGCGAAAAATCCTGCATTTTGAGCAAAAACAAAACAAAAAATCATTACATATTGGTATAAATCGAAGGTAGTATGCTAGTTGGTTTCTACTAAAACAATTAGACTACTCGTTCTCGTTTTCTATGAGTTCAAATAGTCAACTCGACACTATGCGCCTCGTTGACTATTGACTCATAGAAAACTTGAACTCGTAGTCTAATTGTTAAATATCTACATGTTTATTTGAAGCCTTGTAATATATTGTTATGGCCGCTTACTGGAGTAGGACCATCTGTAGACCTACTTCTAAATTGAAACCCACAAACCTTCTAATAACATCCCACATGTGTTGCTACATACAATATGCATGTAAAGGTTTAAAGTTAAATTACATATGTATTTTCCAACAGATCACTATCAGATGGTTGTTGGTACAGTTTCAACGATCAGTCTGTAACAAGGGTACGATGCATGTATAATACAGTCAGCTCTCTTTAAGCCACACACCCTCAGGACCAACTTCTGCCGTCCAGCTTGGTGAAGTTTCCATCTTAGAGAGAGTGAATTTATAGTAAAACAGTGCAGCAAGGACCAGATAAAGGTGTCCAGCTTGGTGAAGTGTCTACCTTAGAGAGAGTGAATTTATAGTAAAACAGTGCAGCAAGGACCAGATAAAGATGTCTGGCTCAGATGGGTGTCTGCCTAGAGAGAGTTGACTCTACGGTGCATACTGTATTTGTAAATATACTGTACATAATAATTCCAAATAATAATTTCATTTATAGCTTGGTAGTGGAGAGATTGAAAGAAGTTTTGGAGGATCAGAATATTCAAGGGGATATTACTCTTCCATATATTCAAGGTCAGTACATATTTGTTACATTACAATAGTAATGTCATGCAGGCAGATAGATTTTGTACACAGGTATCCCAGTCATCTGGGAACAGGTTAGAAATCCAAGCTTTCCACAGGTACATGTATCATACTCATCTGGGGATGTTATAAATTGAGATCCATCCACAGGTATCCCAGCCATCTGGGGAGAGGTTGTACATGTAAATCCGGCCCATGCACAGGTATCCCAGCCCATCTGGGGAGAGGTTGTACATGTAAATCAGACCCATGCACAGGTATCCCAGCCATCTGGGGAGAGGTTGTACATGTAAATCAGACCCATGCACAGGTATCCCAGCCATCTGGGGATGTAAGTAATAAATATTTAACTCTTTATTGCAGCTCAACTAATGCCTACATGTTGATGTATCGACAAGTCAGCCGACAAAGAAACTGCAAAATCCATGAGCTACCGCTGCACATCATGAAACTATTCGAAAACATCAAAAAACAGGAAGAAAAGGAACGGAAAAGAAAAGAAGATGAAAAGAACACTTGTAAGGTACAGTCATCGTATCATGAAGTCAATCTTGTGTTGCAATCTTTCACTGTGATGTGGTGCAAACGTACAGTAACTGTTGTACTTTCCTGATAACTTGGTAACTGAAACAATTATTGTAATAACATATTTTTATTTTAATCTAGTGGGAGCTAATCCAGGGGGTGTAATGGACCAAATAATTACATAATAAATAGACAAATAAATAGTGACCTAATTCACACTCTTTCCCTGTGATTTCAATGCCTCGCACTGTAATCTCTTTATTCTTTTTATTTCTCATTTTAGTTTCTATTTTCAAAGATATATAGCTATTAAGTAGAAATGCTGACGATTAAACCATTATTATTATTATTTATTATTATTAATATTATTATCATCATTATTATTATTATTTATGTTGCCTGTACTAGTTTGTAATAGACATGGTAGAATGATTGTCATTTTCTCCCACAGATCAAATTATTCTATAACCATCCCTTATTGAAAAGGATTTGCGAAAGAAAACTTGAAATCCACAAAGACAAGCCACTAAGTGAAGCTGTGAATATCGCTAGAATGGTAAGTCTACAGTAGAATCGTTTCATATGAGTGGGAGGTAGTTATGATATGGTACGTTCCATGTGGTGACCGTGCCGTGTCGTGACCGCGGTGTGTCCAAGCATTCTGATTGGTTGAGCAATGATTTTGCACGCTGTGATTGGTTGAATAGATGTCTTCGATTCCGTACCATGATCGTAACTCTGTGCTATAGGTTTCCCACTTATACGAAAGCGACTATATGCACCTAGAGTATTGCATGATTTTAGTGCTATAGAAATGATAATAATTATTATTTATTTCAATATGTTGTTGTACGTAGGTGCCATGTTATGATAAATATACGTTTCTTCTACGTAAAGGATTTAATATATCCAAGCTTTCAGGCCCATGGCCCATCATCAGGGAATGAAGGCAATTCTAACGAACTTTCAGTTAGCGTAGAAAACACTGACAAATGACAAATGCGTTTGTATACACGCGCACAGTAAAGTGATAGAATTCTTTTACCGTTGAACACTTTGAGAGCACGCTAATTCTAATCATTCACACTAATGCCGTAAAAGAGGAAAATAATTATTTGGAATGGTTCTGCCACAGTCTATTAAAAATTGCGTTCTTATTTTTGGCAATTAACCAAGCCTCCGTCCATCTTCGTTTCGTCCAGTTGTTCTCACTGGCAAGTATCCTCGTGTCTACCCAAGAGATGTCATGGTTGTTGGTGTTTGCGTGCTCTGATATTGCTGAACTGTCTGTTTTCGCCAACCTAACATTAGCTATGTGCTCCTTCTGCCTTGTCTTTAACGCTCTTCCTGTTTCCCCTACATGTACAAATGTATATACACAGCCTCACAGTTACCACAGTTACTGAAAGTTTGTTAGAATTGCCTTCATTCCCTGATGATGGGCCATGGGCCCGAAAGCTGGGGTATATTAAATCCTTTACATAGAAGAAACATATCTTTATTATAATTATTTATTTCTTAGATAAAATGTAGAACATTACACATGTATCAAAAGCAACTATTAACCATAAAGATGGTTGCTTATGAGATGTTCTACAGTGGTTTAATTCTTCAATTATTATTTTTTACAGTAACAATCTCACTCACAATTTGACATGCTGTTTTATGTTTGATTGCAGCTTTTACCTTTGGATCCCAAATATCCCAATGAACAATGTCGTCTTGTGAAATATGATGAATATTATGACACAATTGAAATATCTTATGATGGCGAAGAGGTAATAATGGGTTTCACCTGAGGACAGGGGACGGGGGACGTGAGGACGGGGGACGTGAGGACGGGGGACGTGAGGACGGGGGACATGAGGTCGGAGGGCGTGGGGACGGAGGGCGTGGGGACGGGGGACGTGAGGACGAGGGACGGGGGACGTGAGGACGGGGGACGTGAGGACGGGGGACGTGAGGACGGGGGACGTGAGGACGGGGGACGTGAGGACGGGGGACGTGAGGACGGGGGACGTGAGGACGGGGGACGTGAGGACGGGGGACGTGAGGACGGGGGACGTGAGGACGGGGGACGTGAGGACGGGGGACGTGAGGACGGGGGACGTGAGGTCGGGGGACGTGAGGACGGGGGACGTGAGGACGGGGGACGTGAGGACGGGGGACGTGAGGACGGGGGACGTGAGGACGGGGGACGTGAGGACGGAGGACGGGGGACGTGGGGACGGAGGACGGGGGACGTGAGGACGGGGGACGTGAGGACGGGGGACGTGAGGACGGGGGACGTGAGGACGGGGGACGTGAGGACGGGGGACGTGAGGACGGGGGACGTGAGGACGGGGGACGTGAGGACGGGGGACATGAGGTCGGGGGGCGTGAGGACGGGGGACGGGGGACGTGAGGACGGGGGGGACACGAGGACGGGGGACGCGAGGACGGGGGACGCGAGGACGAGGAACGTGAGGACGGGGGACGTGAGGACGTGAGGTCAGGGGGGCGTGAGGACGGGGGACGTGAGGACGGGGGACGTGAGGACGGAGGACGGGGGACGTGGGGACGGAGGACGGGGGACGTGAGGACGGGGGACGTGAGGACGGGGGACGTGAGGACGGGGGACGTGAGGACGGGGGACGTGAGGACGGGGGACGTGAGGACGGGGGACGTGAGGACGGGGGACGTGAGGTCGGGGGGCGTGAGGACGGGGGACGGGGGACGTGAGGACGGGGGACGCGAGGACGGGGGACGCGAGGACGGGGGACGCGAGGACGAGGGACGTGAGGACGGGGGACGTGAGGACGTGAGGTCAGGGGGGCGTGAGGACGGGGGACGTGAGGACGGGGGACGTGAGGACGGGGGACGTGAGGACGGGGGACGTGAGGTCGGGGGACGTGAGGACGGGGGACGTGAGGACGGGGGACGTGAGGACGGGGGACGTGAGGACGGGGGACGTGAGGACGGGGGACGTGAGGACGGAGGACGGGGGACGTGGGGACGGAGGACGGGGGACGTGAGGACGGGGGACGTGAGGACGGGGGACGTGAGGACGGGGGACGTGAGGACGGGGGACGTGAGGACGGGGGACGTGAGGACGGGGGACGTGAGGACGGGGGACGTGAGGACGGGGGACATGAGGTCGGGGGGCGTGAGGACGGGGGACGGGGGACGTGAGGACGGGGGACACGAGGACGGGGGACGCGAGGACGGGGGACGCGAGGACGAGGAACGTGAGGACGGGGGACGTGAGGACGTGAGGTCAGGGGGGCGTGAGGACGGGGGACGTGAGGACGGGGGACGTGAGGACGGAGGACGGGGGACGTGGGGACGGAGGACGGGGGACGTGAGGGGGGACGTGAGGACGGGGGACGTGAGGACGGGGGACGTGAGGACGGGGGACGTGAGGACGGGGGACGTGAGGACGGGGGACGTGAGGACGGGGGACGTGAGGTCGGGGGGCGTGAGGACGGGGGACGGGGGACGTGAGGACGGGGGACGCGAGGACGGGGGACGCGAGGACGGGGGACGCGAGGACGAGGGACGAGGGACGTGAGGACGGGGGACGTGAGGACGTGAGGTCAGGGGGGCGTGAGGACGGGGGACGTGAGGACGGGGGACGTGAGGACGGGGGACGTGAGGACGGGGGACGTGAGGACGGGGGACGTGAGGACGGGGGGCGGGGGACATGAGGACGGGGGACGGGGGACGTGAGGACGGGGGACGCGAGGACGGGGGACGCGAGGACGGGGGGACGCGAGGACGAGGGACGTGAGGACGGGGGACGTGAGGACGTGAGGTCAGGGGGGCGTGAGGACGGGGGACGTGAGGACGGGGGACGTGAGGACGGGGGACGTGAGGACGGGGGACGTGAGGACGGGGGGCGGGGGACATGAGGACGGGGGACGTGAGGACGGGGGACGTGAGGACGGGGGACGTGAGGACGGGGGGCGGGGGACATGAGGACGGGGGACGTGAGAACAGGATACGTGGAGACGGGGGACGTGGGGACTGGGGACGTTAGGACGGGGGACCAAAGTTGGGGGTGTGGCTTATCTGCAAGAACTTCGGGAATTGGTAGTTCATGACCTTGCCCACCCATATTTCACCTTCTTTTCTGTTTCATGTCAGGACACACCCATGGGCATTCTTTTGGGTGGAGTCAAGACTTCTTATACCTATGAACTCCTGTTAGAAACAAGAGAACCTCATGAAACGTTTACAGTTTACAAAACAGGAGGTAAGCTAACACACAGGTAAAGTCATTCCGTGGCTAAGTGGACCACATGGCTAGAGCTTACATTTGTACATGTAATATGTCCGTTTGTTTGGCCCTCGTTATGTTTACCATTTATACTGAGACTACTAACATTATATTTATCATCTACCTTAAATAAATAAATACATTTATTATCCTTTAATTCCCTTCTATTTGCTAAGGCAGGCCGATAGAAGTCTCTAAAAAATAAATAAATATTTACTGACTTCCATAGCATTAGATGACTATTGAGTATTACTACTTCCCCTGGACTGGATGCTAGTCCATTGTAGGTTATCCCCAGCATTGTACTTTCACCTGTATTAAAGTGCTTTGTAATGCTTTGCAGGAACAACTCTCAAAGTTCATAGAGTGGACTTGGAAAGCCAAGAAGTCTTCCCTCCTGTAAATGTACGAGCCTACTTGGAAAACACTGTCAAAGAACTTAAAGAGCACATTGCAGAGGTGAGAATGGTTTTCTGTCTGTCTTATCTGTCTGTCTGTCTGTCTGTCAATTAATGAAAGATACTGTGTCTAAATAATCTCAATTTATGTCTATCTGTGTCTGTCTGTCTGTTGTTCCTTGTCTATTGTTCTCTTTGTCTACATGCACATAATAATAATAATAATAATAATAAGTAAGTTCTTGAGAACGCATCATACATAGTCTCGATGCTTTTAACAATTAATAAGAACAAAACAGTGGCAAAAGGTATTTATCTGTATTTATCTTACATGTATTTATCTGTTGTTTGTATGTGTGTGTGTGTGTGTTTCTGTATATTTCTGTCAGTGTGTCTTGCTGTCTATCTAGCAGGTCAACTGTCTTTCCATATTTCTGACTGTATTATCACCTGTCTATAGAAACTTGGCATGTCAGCAGAGAAGATGAAGATCGTAACGGAAGCTGCACAATATGAACTCAAAGTACTTGAAAGCCCAAATAAGGAATTAAAAGATCTAGGTTTCTTCAAGTCAGCTAAAGTAAGTCAAATGGCGCTAAATGTAATTTGGGAAAAATGTTGACAACATTAATATAATTAAAACGTTGTACCTCAAATTTGACTTTAAATAAAGTTTATTGATTTGATTTTCAGATGTTCGTTGAAAGTTCAGGAACAGAAGATGACTTGCTGTTCTCTGACTCCAAATTGTATCGAATTCTTGATGCTTATCAATATACTATCAAGCTATTAGTATCACTACCTGACCCAGCAAACAAACCTGACTGTAAGTATGATATGTATTACAGCACAAAGCTCTCAACTACATGTATGACCGCCTTTAATAATGTATTTGCATATTTATAAATAAATAAATAAATAACTGTTTATTTAAGTGTCCAATGTGTTCTAGCGCTTGCGCACTAATTGGGGACACTGTACTCTCACACACACTACCACTACATTCTAATATTCTATGCATACAACTTTCAGCTCACTAGTTCGTTTTTATTGAGGGAGGAAAACCGGAGTACCCGGAGAAAAACCCTCAAAGCAAGGGAGAGAACGAACTGACAAACTCAAATCACATGTGATCCCAGGTCCAAGGATCGAACCCGGGACACAGAGGTGACAGACCAAGGCTCTCACCACTCGGCCACCCTTGCTGCCCCAGTTTTTGTCTAGCCATCCTCCAATTAGCGGTTAGATCAGAGATAAGATAAGATAAGACAATCCTGGAAAGCTGATTGGATAATGGCCGAGATGAAAGTATGCGAATACATTAAAGGCGGACATACATTTGCACTTGTATTTTGAATGAGTTTTTTTGTTGCAGGTAACGATTTGTCTGTGTTTGTGTATGAGATTCCCAAGGAATCAACTGCATCTAAAGAGAAGAAAGGTAAAGAAACCTTTCAATTTGTGAATGGGGCTTGCAATACTTCATCAACACCACCACCACCACCACCACCACCATCATCACTACTACCACTACCACCACCACCATCACTACTACCACTACCACCATCATCATTACCATTCACCATTAAAAAAAATCACTACTACCACCACCACCATCATCATCATCACTACTACCACTACCACCACCACCATCATCATTACCACCACCATCATCATCACTACTACCACTACCACCACCACCATCATCATTACCACCACCATCATCATCACTACTACCACTACCACCACCACCATCATCATTACCACCACCATCATCATCACTACTACCACTACCACCATCATCATCATCATTACCACCACCATCATCATCACTACTACCACTACCACCATCATCATCATCATTACCACCACCATCATCATCACTACTACCACTACCACCACCACCATCATCATTACCACCACCATCATCATCACTACTACCACTACCACCATCATCATCATTACCACCACCATCATCATCACTACTACCACTACCACCATCATCATCATTACCACCACCATCATCACCACCACCGCTGCCATCATCATCACCACCGCTGCCATTATCATCACCACCGCTGCCATCATCATCACCACCATCAATACCCCCACCCCATCCCCCACATAAGATGCAGTAATTACAGTAATGGTGCTTCTGACCTTCACTTTTTTGTTTGTTTGTTTTTAGAAAAAGAAATAAATGTGGATAAGAGAATGTCTTTGGCTGAGTTTAAGAATAAACTATCATCACTTGTAGAATGTATGCCGGAGTTGTTTAGGGTGAGTAGCTTTAATTTATTCCTATAAATCAATCAGATTTAGATAGTTTGCTCACCTTCAATCAACTTGTTTTGATTCTCTAAGGCTTTCACTAGCGACGCAATCACAGGTGCAAACACTCGTTCCCAGGGCCTTCTTTGAAAATAATGAGAAGAGAGGGCACTGGGAATGAGGTTACAAAAGAGGCATAATTTCACTGTGAAAAGGTGATAATTGGTGTACTTACGCTGTGATAATTGGTGTACTTACACTGTGATAATTGGTGTACTTACGCTGTGACAATGGGCTCAACTTAACTAAACACAAGTAGCAAATAGATTTCCTTTTTTATCATTTGTGGCAAATGCAAAGTCCAAAACCCAAAATACTGAAACATCCCACTATTCACTTCATATGTAATCGACTTTCAAAAGAAAAAACTTGTTTCATATGCACTTTAAATAAAGGTTATTGTATTGTATTGTGCTTGCACTTATGTCTTCATCAGGTTAGTTTACACATGAATCAACCTCCTTATGCTTGCAGTAGTATTATCAGTAGTATAGCAGGGACCGCACTAACCCCAAACAATGGGGGGCAAAATGAGGGACAAGGTTTTAGTCGTATCAATTGTTGTTCACAGGTTTACCGAGTGTACTCCAACAATCAAGAAATTGAATTAGTTCGACTGCAAGATAAATTAATAAATTTTATTGATGATACCAAGGTATGTAATAATAATTTAATAAAAATAAAAATAAATAATTCATGTACAGCTGTAACTGTGTATATTACTATTTAGCACTATTAGCCACTATCAAATCGAGCAGGGGACTGGGAATGAGTTTATTAAAAATAATGCAATTACAAAATGTTCAAGTTCATGACATGAAAGAGCATGTTGAAACTAGCATCTGTGCAAAGTTTGATGTGATTTGGGCGAATTCTGTCGGAATTATGAACTTTTGAAATTGTGTTGTCCAGCCAAAATTTTACAGTGGATGGACAACGTCAAAAATTTACAGAGTTTGTATGGGAAAATAGACATCTTTGATGCCATCGTCAATATTAAGCCGAAGTTCACCAAACTTTCCAGACTAGCTAAGTTTGATCTGCTCTCTCAGAAAATGATGCCCAATTTTACTAGTATCAAATTGAATTAGTTTTACGGACTTGGTACCAGTCCCCTGCTCGATTTGGAAGCGACTAATAGACTCGACGCAGTGAGCTGGTGCTGAAATAATTGTCATTTCTCTACCCGATTCAGTAAGATCATCATGACAATTTAACGTCCCACATAAGTTGATATATGTATATCAATCAGCTCACTGCGTCGAGTCTATACTGAACAAAATAAGAAACATATCGATGTAACTAGAGCTCTAGTTATGTTAAAATGTACTTTAAGGGTCTCTTGTTCAAGTTAGCATTCATAGCAGGCTCATACACCAGTCTCCCTCACATCTGTTTTTAGTTCCGTCACGCAACGCTCCCGGCCCACACATAAGACGCTGTGATAACAGGGCTGGGAGCATTGCGTGATGGAACTAAAAACGGTTGCGAGGGAGACTAGCCCATACATACACCTGCAGTTACAGTACCATTCTCTGATTTTCTAGATTACAATCAAATATGGCCGTGCCTTGAAAAAAGACGAATACCATATTAAGATCAATCTACTAAAACCAAACAACACTGAGGTGAGTGTCAGACTGGTAGTACTATCGGCTTGACCACGAAACAGTAAATATATTGAGATGTATTGCAGTGTGGGCTTCCTTTGGTAAGAAGACAGCAAGGGACTGGAGGAGAGGGAAGAGTGAGCCGTATGTGTTTGCTGTTTTGTTATAGTGTATAATGGCTGTTATTATATAGACAACCACTGGATATGAGCAAGCGTACGCTCTGATTGGCTACTCTCATTGGCTATCAGCTCATATACCACTAGTAGAGAAGGTTGGAGATTTTCAACAATGGCAAACCTGTTTTGCCGAACTAAAAATAAAAACAAATGTTATATTTCTCACAATCCAGTGGTTGTCTATATAATAAATAGCGCCTCGTTGGCTATCAGCTCATGTACGACTCGATTTCGTGGAATAATTGTTAAATATTTGAAATGTTTTACAGGAATTATTTCGATATCTGTTTGACTGGGTTGTTCATAAAGGAATGAGTGTAGGAGAGTGTAAAGAATTACTCCTTCCAGAATTACGTAAAAGATGTAACTTCCAATCACCGGTACAAAAGTAAGTTGTTTTTCCTTCCTTCCTTCCTTCCTTCCTTCCTTCCTTCCTTCCTTCCTTCCTTCCTTCCTTCCTTCCTTCCTTCCTTCCTTCTTCCTTCCATCCTTCCTTCCTTCCTCCCTTCATAGCGTTATTTACCAATTTCCTTCTTCCTTTCCTTTTTTCTTTTCCAGCTTACGATTACTTCCTTCCTTCCTTCCTTCCTTCCTTCCTTCCTTCCATGGAAAAACCCAGGCACAGTGTACGTGGATCATCAAACCTTTGAGGAAGATATCGCTATTTATGCTAATTTGGAGGTTTTTGTACGCAAAAAGAAGAACTTGATGGTGAGGAGGATATCGCTAGTAGAATGAGCTGTGGAAGAACATGCATGAGCTGTGCATGCATGGCGTTCTCTTCACACTTTCATCTTTACTTCCTTACAAATGTATAAATGTATTTATTCTTTCTCTGCATTTCATTTCTCTTCTATCATTTCTCGATCTTTCTTTTCCCATTTCTCATAATTTCCCCATCCCTATTTTCCTTTTTGCGACCTCTGTATAGTCTTATTCTTGGTTTGCAATCAATCCCTTGAGAATCAAGAGATAAAGACACGGCGGCCATGTTGGTTGAACAAACAATATACACTAATGAGCAATCTTTTGTTGAAGTTCAACCAAGATGGCCGCCGTGACGTGTATTGCATGCAAACCAGCAATAGTGTGTTCACTATACTTGTTATATATTGTAGTACAGTATATTGTTGTTTCTGTGGTGGACCCAGGGTGTTGCCAAGGGGAATTCGAGGGATTCGGAATAACCCCACCCCCCCCCCCCCTCTCCCCACCCCTTCCCCCTAGTGTTAAGTACTCCATCGCTATTTTCTGTGTGTTTTTTTTTTAGGTCCAGAACGAGTCACAACAACACAGATCATTTCACTATACGTGAGTCATTGGAAACCATCTTCACTCACCTTTGGACCCTTACAAGAAATAGTGCTAACAGAATGTACTGTAGAGGAATTAAAAGATGAGGTAATTAATTATTCATATTGGTTTCCCTGTGGTGAAACGGGAAGGAAACTGGGATCTAGTTCCATTCTCATGCGAGAACTTCATATTTTCATGTAACGATGACTAACATGACTCACTCTTTGGTACAGTTGCAAATGGCAGCGTTAGGGAGCCGTGGTATCATGCACCAATATATCTACGTTACACAAAGTTTATAGAAACAAAAATATTTATTAAAATGTTTTGTGCACAAATTATTTCTCTTCCTCGATTTTTTTCTCTTTACTTTCAGATTTCCATACTTAGTAACATTCCAGTGAAAGATATCGAGTTTGCAAAGGTAACGAGACAATCGAAGATCCCTAACTCCTACATGTAACCATGTCAGTGTTTAGCCTGTTTCTCACTAGCAAGCATAAGTACAAGCGCAGCTAGAAGAGGCCTCGTTTCATAGTAAACTGACGGGCTTGATGCAAGCATAAGTACAAGCGCAGCTAGAAGAGGCCTCTTTTTTCATAGTAAACTGACGGGCTTGATGCAAGCATAAGTACAAGCGCAGCTAGAAGAGGCCTCGTTTCATAGTAAACTGACGGGCTTGATGCAAGCATAAGTACAAGCGCAGCTAGAAGAGGCCTCGTTTCATAGTAAACTGACGGGCTTGATGCAAGCATAAGTACAAGCGCAGCTAGAAGAGGCCTCGTTTCATAGTAAACTGACGGGCTTGATGCAAGCATAAGTACAAGCGCAGCTAGAAGAGGCCTCGTTTCATAGTAAACTGACGGGCTTGATGCAAGCATAAGTACAAGCGCAGCTAGAAGAGGCCTCGTTTCATAGTAAACTGACGGGCTTGACGCAAGCATAAGTACAAGCGCAGCTAGAAGAGGCCTCGTTTCATAGTAAACTGACGGGCTTGATGCAAGCGGGAGAAGCGCAGCTAGAAGAGGCCTCGTTTCATAGTAAACTGACGGGCTTGATGCAAGCGGGAGAAGCGCAAGAATAAAGGTGCGTACGCACAGTGCAACATTGCGAGCAACAAATTACATCGTATTAGCGCGCGCTAGTCAATTGCGAGCAATCATGGACACGCTGCAACAAAATGCACGCAATACCGTGTGTCCGCACCTTAACATTTTGAAGCTGAACGGTCATTATTTTGGAACATTTTTTATTGATTGTCCTTGCGCTTATGCTTGCGTTGCTAGTGAGAACCAGGCTTAATATGTGCAATTAACACTTTAAATAATTTTGTTACCATTGTTTTATCTAAAAAGTAAGTGTCACGCATCTCAGCCAAGAACTTCTAGTTCATTTTCTATTTTAACATGTGCATGTGACCAAGGTGGTCGCTTATAAGAAACAATATATAAACGACCCAGGGATGAACATTTTCCCTTGGGGGAGAGGGTCAGGGAAGTCACTTGAGATCCCTGGTGGGGTCGATTTATGAGTGGCAAACTCCTTGTAACCACGGTCGCTCAGAGTTGTTTGACTGATTCTATTGGTGTTTGTGTAGGGTCGAAGCCCATTCTCATGCATCGCGCCTGTACTGATTCTCTTCTTGTTTGTGTAGGGTCGAAGCCCATTCCCATGCATCGCGCCTGTACTGATTCTCTTCTTGTTTGTGTAGGGTCGAAGCCCATTCCCATGCATCGCGCCTGTACTGATTCTCTTCTTGTTTGTGTAGGGTCGAAGCCCATTCCCATGCATCGCGCCTGTACTGATTCTCTTCTTGTTTGTGTAGGGTCGAAGCCCATTCCCATGCATCGCGCCTGTACTGATTCTCTTCTTGTTTGTGTAGGGTCGAAGCCCATTCCCATGCATCGCGCCTGTACTTGAAATAAACGATCTTTTAGACTGGAATTCAAGCACAACCCTACTACGCACCAGTCCCCTTTGTATCACCGATGATGGAGCGGTCGTTTTTTACAGGTAAGAGACTGGTTACTAAAACTAATGCAATTGCTGGTTTGCAATCAATCCCCTAGAGATTTAAAGTACAAAGACGCAGCCGAAATGTTGGTGGTACAAACAAGAGAAGCTAATATAAGAAATGCTTTGTTATCGGGATCCAGCATGGCCGCCATGACGTCACATGCTGGTACAAACAGGAGAAGCTAATATAAGAAATGCTTTGTTATCGGGATCCAACATGGCCGCCATGACGTCACATGCTGGTACAAACAGGAGAAGCTAATATAAGAAATGCTCTGTTATCGGGATCCAACATGGCCGCCATGACGTCACATGCTGGTACAAACAGGAGAAGCTAATATAAGAAATGCTTTGTTATCGGGATCCAACATGGCCGCCATGACGTCACATGCTGGTACAAGCGAGAAGAGAAATGCTTTGTTATCGGGATCCAACATGGCCGCCATGACGTCACATGCTGGTACAAAAAGAGAAGAGAAATGCTTTGTTATCGGGATCCAACATGGCCGCCATGACGTCACATGCTGGTACAAACAAGAGAAGAGAAATGCTTTGTTATCGGGATCCAACATGGCCGCCATGACGTCACATGCTGTTACAAACAAGAGAAGAGAAATGCTTTGCTATCGGGATCCAACATGGCCGCCATGACGTCACATGCTGGTACAAACAAGAGAAGAGAAATGCTTTGCTATCGGGATCCAACATGGCCGCCATGACGTCACATGCAAACCAGCAATACTTTTATTCTAGACAAATGATTAAATCAATTGTAGTGGTTTCATCTGCATTAAATGTGTTTAATGAACCAAGCTTTCGGCCATCGCGGCCATCTTCAGGGTTATGAAAATACACACACACTTCCTTACGTAGCTAACAGAAAGTGGTATCCATGCAGATTTAACTAGATGATGATGTTTAGAGTTATGATATTTTACCAAGCAAAACGAAACTTAAATATGAGCATAACATCGACTTGATTGCATTTCTGTTATTTTAGAGATCGAACAGAAACTATGATGGAAATATCTGAGGAGCAAAAGCAAGAAATCTTAAAGAAAGAGAATGCTAAGTAAGTAGTAAGAATAGATAGAAGAATTGCCAACTAATAATATTATATAAAATTATTATCCATGGTATATATTTATTTCATTATAATTTTATTTCATAATGCGCAGATGAAAATTATATGATTGATATCTGCGCTATACAAATTAAAAATTATTAAAAATTATTATTATACTTATTATGATTATTTGCTTTTAAACACTAGACCCAATCCAGCGCCCTCCAAACCTACTGCGTTCTCCTACAGAGAAAAGGCGCTTAAAATTTACAAAGATGGTGAGAAGCCGACCTCGTGATGACCACGCCCACTTGGAAGCAGATATAATTTCAGCCTTACTATAATCATACGCTTAGCGCGGTCTTCATTAGCCTGATTTCCAGACGGTCAGCGGTTCTCCGGAAAGGGAGAGTGTAATGTAGTGGAGGACCGCTGACCGTGGAGTGCAGCGGTGGACCGCTGACCGTGGAGTGTAGCGGAAGTCCGCTGACCGCCTGAAAATCAGGCTAGGTCTTCATAGCGTCGTCAAACTTCCGATTCGAATTTCATCTTTTTTATAGCAGTTTCGCGAAAACGTACAATCTATGGACTTCATGTTTAGCAGTTCAATTCTAATAACAATGACAATAGACTAGTTCCTGCTTGCTGAGGCCGCAATTAGCAACGCACTGGTCAGACGTAAGCGTAGTTGGTACTTGTGCTTATTGCGCAAAGCTGGTCTTTAATTGTATCACATTTAATTCAATATTTTTATCAGAGTGTATTTGGGCGTACAGGAACCTGGGTCTAGCACTCGCGCGAAAGACAACCGCTGACCTTTTGTAACGCAGGACCTCAATATAGTATAGAATTCCTGTTTGATAATTGAATCGCAATGCGGTAAACACTTGTATTTTAGAGAAGATTTCGTATGACTGAAAAACCACGACAATGTCACGGCAAGGCCTAAAACATCACGGTCACGTGACTTTTCATAGTCATGCGTAGTCTGCTCTGGAAAATAATGGAAACTCGACCAAGCTTTCTTGTAAAGGCTCGGTTACCTTTCCATAAATAAGCCAAGGCCTGGTTACCTTTCAATATGGCTGACTGGGTTGCTCTAGCTAGGAATAATGGTAGCAAGTTTTGTTCGTAAGTAAGCAACGAGAATTTGTACAATTTTGCTGTTTATCATAAAATAAATTGTTCGTATTAATGAATGTGTTCTTATTTAGTCCATGCTCTGGTTGTTCAAACTAGCGCTATACGTTGGATAAATCCTTATCCAGTGGATAAGCATGCTAATACAGTGGACTTTTTCGATTTTTCGAACCTCCAAGGGAGACAAAAATCACTTCGAAAAATCGAATTTAGCATCGAATTACTCTAGAATGATGGGTATATTGTGTTATAACAACGTAGAAGCCAAACAAAGTATTATGGCACACTCTACATATTTTTTATGTACTAACAAAACGTAAATTTAAAGATTAGATTAGGCCTATTTAGTAACCGAGATTTAATTTTATTTCATAATGCGCAGATGAAAATTATATGATTGATATCTGCGCTATACAAATTAAAAATTATTAAAAAATTATTATACTTATTATGATTATTTGCTTTTAAACACTAGACCCAATCCAGCGCCCTCCAAACCTACTGCGTTCTCCTACAGATAAAAGGCGCTTAAAATTTACAAAGATGGTGAGAAACCGACCTCGTGATGACCACGCCCACTTGGAAGCAGATATAATTTCAGCCTTACTATAATCATACGCTTAGCGCGGTCTTCATTAGCCTGATTTCCAGACGGTCAGCGGTTCTCCGGAAAGGGAGAGTGTAGTGTAGTGGAGGACCGCTGACCGTGGAGTGCAGCGGTGGACCGCTGACCGTGGAGTGTAGCGGAAGTCCGCTGACCGCCTGAAAATCAGGCTAGGTCTTCATAGCGTCGTCAAACTTCCGATTCGAATTTCATCTTTTTTATAGCAGTTTCGCGAAAACGTACAATCTATGGACTTCATGTTTAGCAGTTCAATTCTAATAACAATGACAATAGACTAGTTCCTGCTTGCTGAGGCCGCAATTAGCAACGCACTGGTCAGACGTAAGCGTAGTTGGTACTTGTGCTTATTGCGCAAAGCTGGTCTTTAATTGTATCACATTTAATTCAATATTTTTATCAGAGTGTATTTGGGCGTACAGGAACCTGGGTCTAGCACTCGCGCGAAAGACAACCGCTGACCTTTTGTAACGCAGGACCTCAATATAGTATAGAATTCCTGTTTGATAATTGAATCGCAATGCGGTAAACACTTGTATTTTAGAGAAGATTTCGTATGACTGAAAAACCACGACAATGTCACGGCAAGGCCTAAAACATCACGGTCACGTGACTTTTCATAGTCATGCGTAGTCTGCTCTGGAAAATAATGGAAACTCGACCAAGCTTTCTTGTAAAGGCTCGGTTACCTTTTACATAAATAAGCCAAGGCCTGGTTACCTTTCAATATGGCTGACTGGGTTGCTCTAGCTAGGAATAATGGTAGCAAGTTTTGTTCGTAAGTAAGCAACGAGAATTTGTACAATTTTGCTGTTTATCATAAAATAAATTGTTCGTATTAATGAATGTGTTCTTATTTAGTCCATGCTCTGGTTGTTCAAACTAGCGCTATACGTTGGATAAATCCTTATCCAGTGGATAAGCATGCTAATACAGTGGACTTTTTCGATTTTTCGAACCTCCAAGGGAGACAAAAATCACTTCGAAAAATCGAAGGTAGCATCGAATTACTCTAGAATGATGGGTATATTGTGTTATAACAACGTAGAAGCCAAACAAAGTATTATGGCACTCTTTTACATATTTTTATGTACTAACAAAACGTAAATTTAAAGATTAGATTAGGCCTATTTAGTAACAGATGACCGCGATTTATCACTTCTTTGTAATAAAACGTCCTTGACAAGTACATCTTACCGGAAGTTGTAGTTAGATCTGAAAGTGCGCATAATTGGTTCCTAAATTTACAAGGTTCGAGAAATCGAGGGTAATTTTGGCCACGGGAGCCAATAATTGGTTCGAAAAATCGAGGGTTCGAAAAATTGGGGGTAAAATTACAGTGTTTGACTGAAGCAAATCCAAGGGAAACGAGGTTTGGTTCGAAAAATCGAGGGTTCGAAAAATCGGAATTCCACTGTAGTACTTTTCCCGTGCTCTGGTTGGCTACTCAATCTCACTAATTTCCCGAATTGTCATGGTATCAGTTTGTAATACCATGATCACCGAGGAAATAAAGTAAAATATAGTTCACTTTGCATAACTTAGAGCATGTACGAATTACAATATCTTTCTCAAAGAGCGTTGATTACACCACACCCTTACCACACTCTGGAGAATTTAGAAATTCTGATGCTTTGTTTCATTTGTACTACAATGATCGAGTATTTTTATTAGTCAGTTTAGGAATATTTAATCGTCATTTTGGTCACAAATCCTGGCGGAGAGTTGTATGTATTGCCTTTGTGAAAGACGCTGAAGTTGACCAATCAAGGGAATGTGCCCGAAAATACGAAAAAAAAACCTTCATGGTGTGCTAACGTTTAGTAATGGGAAAAGGCAAGAAATAAAGAGTTCCAAGAATTTAGTTCAGAAAAGAAAGAATTCCGGTCTGTGCATATGCGCTGCTCATGCCACTACTCACCTTCGGGGAATAATTGTAAACTTTTTCCCACATGTTACTAGTCCGTTCATTGTCTCAAGGAGAACAAGATAAGATGAGATTTGATACGCTTACAACAATACCAATAATGACACAAGTAAGGTGTATCGAGTAAAGCTTGGTATTAGTGTCCAGCATAATGAAAAGAAGACCTCTTGCTTGTCTATTTGTTGTAGTCGTGAATAGAAACAAAAGAAAAGGTTTATATACACAGACAACAAGCGCAAACTCAGTTGTACAAACTTACAAGAAACCTGAATAAAGAGTACATGCGTATCACGCTTAATTGTCACGCCTTTCTGTATCACTTATCCCCCTGCGAAGAGAAGGTGGCATAAGAACGTGTACCTTGTTTGGACTAGACGTTGTGGTGAGCAATGGCGTTGAATTTAGTTCTAGTAGTAGTGGTAGTTGTTTGCGCTGCTGCTGCCCAGCCAGCGACAAGAGCTAATGAAGGTTGTTGTTATTGGTTCTTATATACATCACACGTTATCACGAAGTATCAATTTTCCCAACAAGTCAAATTGCGTCGAAACAGATGGAAAGGATTCTTTATTAATCCATATTTGGTAAGGAAACCCCCTTCGGGGTATAAGAAAAAAAAAAAGTTTTTGTCAAGGAAAATCCATATTTGGTAAGGAATATCATTGAATGTGGAACGACCATATTTGGTAAGGAAAACCCATATAGTGGTAAGGAAAACCCATATTTGAAAGGAAAACCCATATTTGGTAAGGAAAACCCATATTTGGTAAGGAATCATTGAAAGGAAAATCCATATTTGGTAAAAAACCCATATTTGGTACACAAACCACAATTTGGTAAGGAAAACCCATATTTGGTAAGGAATATCATTGAAAGGAAAATCCATATTTGGTAAGGAAAACCCATATTTGGTAAGGAAAACCCATATCCATATTTGGTAAGGAAAAAATCCATATTTGGTAAGGAAAATCCATATTTTTAAGGAAAATCTATATTTGGCAAGGAATATCCTTGGTAAGGTAAATCCATATTTTGTTAGGTGGCATAATTTTGTAAGGAAAATCCTTGGTAAGGAGATCTATATTTTGAAAGCAATATATTTTGTAAGTTAAATTCATATTTGGTAAGGAAAATAGTGGCAAGGAAAATCCATATTTGGCTGAAAATCCATATTTGGTAAGGAAAACCCATATTTGGTAAGGAAAACCCATATTTGGTAAGGAAAACCCATATTTGGTAAGGAAAACCCATATTTGGTAAGGAATATCATTGAAAGGAAAATCCATATTTGGTAAGGAATTCCTTGGTAAGGTAAATCCATATTTTGTTAGGAGAATCCATATTTTGTAAGGAAAATCCATATTTGGTAAGGTAAATCAATTTTTTAGGAGAATCCATATTTTCAAAATCCATATTTGGTAAGGTAAATCCATATTTTGTTAGGAGAATCCATATTTTTGTAAAGAAAATCCATATTTGGTAAGGAGAATCCATATTTATTTGGTATAAGGTAAGGAAAATCCATATTTGGTAAGGAAAATCCATATTTGGTAAGGAAAATATATATTGGAAAGGTAAATCCATATTTTGTTAGGAGAATCCATATTTTGTAAGGAAAATCCATATTTGGTAAGGAGAATCCATATTTGGAAAGAAAAATCTATATTTGGTAAGGAAAATCCATATTTGGTAAGGAAAATCTATATTTGGCAAGGAATATCCTTGGTAAGGTAAATCCATATTTTGTTAGGAGAATCCATATTTTGTAAGGAAAATCCATATTTGGTAAGGAGAATCCATATTTGGAAAGAAAAATCTATATTTTGTAAGTTAAATCCATATTTGGTAAGGAAAATCCATATTTGGCAAGGAAAATCCATATTTGGTAAGGAAAATCCATATTTGGTAAGGAAAATCCATATTTGGTAAGGAAAATCCATATTTGGTAAGGAAAACCCATATTTGGTAAGGAAAATCCATATTTGGTAAGGAAAATCCACATTTTGTAAGGAAAATCTATATTTGGCAAGGAATATCCTTGGTAAGGTAAATCCATATTTTGTTAGGAGAATCCATATTTTGTAAGGAAAATCCATATTTGGTAAGGTAAATCCATATTTTGTTAGGAGAATCCATATTTTGTAAGGAAAATCCATATTTGGTAAGGTAAATCCATATTTTGTTAGGAGAATCCATATTTTGTAAGGAAAATCCATATTTGGTAAGGAGAATCCATATTTGGAAAGAAAAATCTATATTTGGTAAGGAAAATCCATATTTGGTAAGGAAAATCCATATTTTGTAAGGAAAATCTATATTTGGTAAGGTAAATCCATATTTTGTTAGGAGAATCCATATTTTGTAAGGAAAATCCATATTTGGTAAGGAGAATCCATATTTGGAAAGAAAAATCTATATTTGGTAAGGAAAATCCATATTTGGTAAGGAAAATCCATATTTGGTAAGAAAAATCCATATGTGATAGATGGTAATATTTTCTCGTCTCCAGACTCTCCAACGAAAAACACGGTCAATCTAATCGAAGAAGTTCACTGACTCGAAGTTAATTTTTTATATATTTCTGTTCGTCAGCGTTGCCTGGTTACCAATTGTTTGAGGGCGATATGATGTTCACCAAAGCAGAAATCGATGCGGCCGAGAATGGACTGGATCCCAGTCGAGCAGACGGAGCTCGAGGTCTCATAAAGTATCGCCGCTGGCCAAATGGAGTGATGCCGTATGTTTTAGACAAAAGTGTCAGTAAGTATTTAAAAAAAGCTCAAATCCATTTCTCAATTCTTGGTGTGCAACCACGTGACTGAAAATTCCTTTAGAAATAAATAACAAAGATGCAGCCGCCATGTTGGATGAGCCAACAAGAGAAGCTAATGAGGAATGCTTTGTATTTGGGAACCAATATGGCCGCCATGACGTAACGTGCACTCCAAGACTTATGATTCAGAATCACTAATTTTCGTATTTTGCGTATAATATTTAGAAAACCCGTTTCTTAATTCGTTGGGTATAAAGGGACCGACAGAACGAGCGATATTTAGCGCCATGAAAGAATGGGAGGAGAAGACATGCATACGATTCGTACCGAGAACCAACGAGAAAGACTACGTGGAGTTCTTTGATGGTTCAGGGTAAGGTAGCACACGGTATGCGCGCGCAATGCCTGCATACGATTCGTACCGAGAACCAACGAGAAAGACTACGTGGAGTTCTTTGCTGGTTCAGGGTAAGGTAGCACACGGTATGCGCGCGCAATGACTGCATACGATTCGTACCGAGAACCAACGAGAAAGACTACGTGGAGTTCTTTGATGGTTCAGGGTAAGGTAGCACACGGTATGCGCGCGCAATGACTGCATACGATTCGTACCGAGAACCAACGAGAAAGACTACGTGGAGTTCTTTGATGGTTCAGGGTAAGGTAGCACACGGTATGCGCGCGCAATGACTGCATACGATTCGTACCGAGAACCAACGAGAAAGACTACGTGGAGTTCTTTGATGGTTCAGGGTAAGATAGCACACGGTAAGCGCGCGCAATGACTGCATACGATTCGTACCGAGAACCAACGAGAAAGACTACGTGCAGTTCTTTGATGGTTCAGGGTAAGATAGCACAACGGTATGCGCGCGCAATGACTGCATACGATTCGTACCGAGAACCAACGAGAAAGACTACGTGCAGTTCTTTGATGGTTCAGGGTAAGGTAGCACACGGTATGCGCGCGCAATGCCTGCATGCATGCAGTGACTAGCTGCAACACTAGAGTCGATCGTTTTCGTATGAGTGGGGAAATCTACGGCACGGAGTTACGGTTACGGTACGGAATCGAAGACATTGTATTCAACCAATCACAGCGCGCAAAATCATCGATCAACTAATCAGAATGCTTGAATAAGCGTACTGTAACTACTTCTCCCACTCATAACTTCCCGTACGGACCGTAGTGAATGAAAACATCCTTTAACTCTCTGTGTATTTGTTGGTGCAGAAGCCATAATCCATATAATAAACATCTCATTAACCTCGTTCAGTGAAAAAATACTCGGTCCATAACAGGATACGGGCCTCACAATTGGTTAGTAAGATGTATATACACCTGACGACCGCAAAGCACTTTGGGAATCTTCTACTTAATTTATTTATCCGTGGTACTTGAGTAGTTATCCCTACGAGCGTTGAATAGCAATCATTTGGAACTATTCGGCCATTTGAAAATGCATGTTATGAAAATGTCTACGGATGAATAAATGAATAAGGAGAAAGTCCCAATGCCCTTTGCGGTCGTCAGCTTCTTGCTTGTTGCTTTCGGCGGGGACAACGATTTTTGGAATAGGTGTATATTTTCCGTTCGTTTGTAGTGATGTTGGTTATTGTATCGTTACAGTTGCTATTCCTACGTTGGACGAGTAGGGACTGGGAAGCAACAGATTTCGCTTGCTTTTGGTTGCTTTACTCACGGCATTGCTGTACACGAAATTGGACATGCGCTTGGTGAGATATTAGATACATCGCTTGTGTTGCCATAGAATTTGTGCGGCAAATATAATCCCCTGTAGATCAAGTAAAAGATGGCGGCTTAACATTTTACCCAGCAATCCTTTGCAAACCTAAATCAATACCACTTAGATCTACAAACATTCTGCATGACACTTTCACATGAATAAAGCAGGTAACAACTTGCAAATATTGACGTTTCTCTGTTCTAAGGTTTCTACGAGGTACAGTGCATGGTCTGTACTTTGTAATTTCAAAACAATTCAGTCTGCTAATTTGGAAATAAAGACATTATTATGATTTTGTTAATACGCGCAAAGGATGATGGTAAATTTGCTAATCCGCCATGTTTTTTTCTGTACAGCGGATTACTGGGTTAGTGTGTCATGTGACACGTGTAACATTTTGTTTGTTTTTGCAGGATTTTATCACGAACAAAGTCGTCCAGATCGAGACAACTACGTGAATATCGTCTGGGACAACATTAAAGAAAGTACGTAGAGAACGCAACGAAAGTAGAGTCGTTTTCGTATGAATGAGAAACTTACAGTACGAAGTTACGGTCGATCACGGTACGGAATCGAAGATATCTATTCAACCAAGCACAGCGCGCAAAATCATTGCTCAACCAATCAGAATGCTTAGACAATGCACAATCACGGCTAGGCTCGATTGCCAGCCGTGGTGATTTCGGTGCGCCCGCGATCCTTGGGAGAAAATCGACACCCTAACGGGCTGAAAACCGAGCCTAGATCACGGCACGTTAGAGTCGTTTTTGTACGAGTGGGAAACCTACGGTTCCGTTACACTCAAATGGCTTCCTTTCTGAACCAATCAAAAAGCGTGCAGATGCATCTCATCCAATCAAACTCTTTCAATATGGCAAGGCGCGGTACCGTAACTTTCCCACTCATACGACTCTAGTCGTAACAGTGAATACATTATTACTGAAGCTTTACTCTCATAGAGAGCAAGTACAACTTCAACAAGTACGGACATGGTATAATCGATAGTCTCGGGGTACCATATGACTATGGGTCTATCATGCACTATGGTAAAAGGGACTTCGCTAAATGGCCCTGGCAGACGACCATCACAGTAAAGCAGGCCGGCGCTTCTATTGGTCAGCGGTCTCACCTCAGTCCTCTAGACGCCAAACAAATGAATCTGTTTTACCGCTGTAAACCAAAACAATAAAGGTAAAGAAAACAATATTTAATAAAACGTTTCAATTCCAACTCCGCCAGTAATATGTAAAAGAATTCGAGAAGAGGACTGGTACGGCTAGTGAGTTCCTCTAAGAATAACGCCTAAACACTATCCAACAAACAGAGAATTTTGAAGCGTTAAAAAGTGTTAGCATGAAGATGTTATTTATTGAATTACTGGTCCGACTGTTTGACTATGTCTATGTCTATGTCTTTGTACATGCGAGTAGTTCTGACTTAGGTTCGCAAAGGATTGTGGTATACTGTACAGCCGCCATCTTGTTCTCTCTTCCCGTGATCCTCTTCGATTAGTGAAGAGGGAAAGACTGGAATGACAAGTCTTTCTGCTCCTCTTCTTCAAGGTTGTCTTGGCAAATAATCATAATGTTGTGTTATTGTTTTCAGACGAGATAAACCGATGATAGGAACTACTGGTAATGTTCAACAAGACCAACAGAAAACTTATTAGTTTTACGTTAATTGTACAACTCAACCATTCCTAGGATTCAATAAAACTACTTTCCTTTCAATGGATTTTGCTTTTTATGAGATTGTTGTCAAAAATGTTGACATGAAACAATAGAAACATTTTTGAATTGCACGGACTGGTTTCTGAATCGAGGCTAAGCCTGTACAAATGCGTCTTTTGTCAAGGACAGCGGTCATCTCTAAACAACGCGAAACTGGAGTATTGATGCCATTTTTTAAACTTTCTATACCTATTTTGGATTAATACCCGAAAATTCAATCTTTACTAGCCGCCATATTGAAAATTTCCCCCAAGCGAGCCCCGAAGCAATTTCCTCGACAAGATCAGCATAGCGGGTCGAAGTTATTGAGCCGTTCAGCGGTGTTGCGCATGAGATAATTGCAGGTTTGCAACGTACAACCAAGAAAAGAGCCCATTTTATTATAACTCCATTTTGCTACGCCCATCGAATAATTGAAGTGCATGATGGTGATGGGTGATAAAGTGACCAACTCCTGCTGAAAGAACGGTGGTTGAAGGCGGATAGTTGGCGATGCAAAGATGGCTAAACTTTGCAAGATGAGATAATGTCCGACCCTAATCTAACCTGTTTCACGGTTATTTTTTAAAGAACCTGTTGAACTCTTCGTAAGAGTAGGGGATTGTTACCCGGTTCAACAGCCTACTTCAAATTGGAGGCAGGCACAAATATACTAACTCCTCATGATTGTAAGCTGCTCGGTTGCCGTAGGCGCCTTCATATGCAGCACTACTAAACTACTACTAAACTACTACTAAACTACTACTAAACTACTACTACTACTACAAAAAGTCCTCCATCGCTTGTAAAGCGCATTGATACAATGTGAAATGCGCTATATAAGAACTTATTATTATTATTATATATTATATATTATATTTCGGGAAACATCTTTTAATAAGACTTCAAGAATTACATGGATTTTACTAAAACTAATTGTATAATTCAGGGTTTATTATGAGTTGATCTCTACACATAGTTGACAGGTCGATGCAGATCGAATTTACAAATCGTAAAAGCGTATCGTTTCAACTAAGAATGATTAGTCAGTCTCAAGATCAAGACTCTTTAAAAATCATTCAAAATTACATTTTTAACACTAAGATAATCAGATATAAACTTTAACACGAATGAACATGAAGCAGATCGCAAAGTTCACCGAAAAAAGTTCACCCCCTCCCCCCATCCCCGCCCAGTCACCCCTCCCCCTCCCCGCCCAAAGTTCACCACCCTCCCCGCCCAAAGTTCACCACCCTCCCCACCCGAAGTTATTTGAAAATCTACCGACAAATTAACGTCTTACGAAAATCAAAGATGTCAACTACTTTTCTGTTTTAGCGGGATAAAGCTGCCGTATCCCGGCTCCTTTTCGATTCGGTTCCAGATAAGAGGTTACTTTCAACTTGAAGGGTTTCTAAACCCATTGACTAGACCTCAAAATAAGCCAAAGGCGGGTCAAATAAAATATGAATATTTTATATGTACTTACAGTTCTATATCATATTAGAATATCATGTTATAGGTACCGGTCTACCTCGGTCAAAATTATCGTTTACAATATGAACTTTCTTGAAACCTGGGTACCAGTTACAATATATTTCAGGATGAAGCCATTTTCTGCTATTATGTCTCTCAATATGAGTGGCAGTCATGCTTTGATTTAATTGGTTGTCAAGGTTGTAGCCTGCATTGCTGGTGGTCTGCGGCTTGGGGGGGGGGGGGGGGGAGTTGAGAGGGTGAGAGAGAAAGCTGATATAATTATTTTCTTTCGCTCGTCTCCTCGCCCTCGCACGCAAACTGTCAAGATTGAAGACAATGTCACGACGCCATGCATTTTCCTAGACTGTCGCGCAGTCTCACGGCACAACGTTTTCATGTGCACTCAGCGGTCTCTTTTCTGAGTCCATGTTCTTAGTTACCAGTCTCCTAATGGATCTAGTTTACATTCTCGCTTTCGTGTGAAATATTGAAGTATTTCATATGGCAGTCTTGATTTGATTCAATGCCTTGGCGCTAGCCATGCAGTGTCTATATAGTCAATACTATAAGATGGCTAGTGAAGGCTAGTCGTATGCTTTCGAGGCATGTGTTGGCTCCCTCGTATCTGACGTCACGAGATCCAAAAGCTTTGTTAGCGTCTCGCGATGGATAAAATGGGTCCATAAAGTTTCTTCAAAATAAACTTGAAAGTTTTGCGAAACTCTGGAATTCGTACTCCGTAGACGACAGGGTTCATTGCGGAGTTGAGGTAGTGCAGTAGTTTAAGGAATACAAGGGTTTCAGTTAAACCAGCAAACATACAAGGGCCACCACAAAACACAAACACAGACTGGAGGATGAAGAAAGGGCTCCACGTAATGAAGAAGAAGCCGATAACGAAAGCGATGGTACTTGCAGTGCGTATCTCACGCTTTAGCGATCTCTTGGTAGGATTGTTGCCCATACGAGTGATGGCGATTTTCCAGATAGCTGCGTAACTTATGACAATCACAACTAAAGGCAGCAAGAAGAACACAACTACGATTAAGAGGGTCAGGTCCGTCTGTGGCAATGTAGGTGATATTAAGCGAATGGATGCCACTAATGCCGATAGCAGCCAGATAACCACAACCATGATGTAGTAGATGTATTTGGGAGCATTCCTGTGCTTGATGGCCCATCCAACGCAGAAATATCTTTCCATGCTTATTGCCATTAAATGTAATATCGAAGCGATACCGCTGAACATGTCGAGAAATGTGAACACTTTGGACACGTTTGGCCCGCTGGTGTACGGATGCGTAATGAAATGCATCCACAGTGGAATCGTCGTCGCGCCGACTAGAATGTCAGCCACAGCGAGCCCAACTACAAGGTAGTTCGTAACAGTTCGGAGTTTATCGTTTATAAAGAAAGAGATGGTAACCAAGAGATTTCCTAATACGGAGACCGCGGCAACAAAGCCGTACAGCGTACAGCTAAATGCAGTGACACCCTCGCTGAGAAATTGAGGCGGAGCCCTTTGCGGGAACCCTGTGGTATTTGTTGTCAGATTTGTCAAGGCAGTTGTGGTCAAATCCATGGTTTTGCTTGTAGTAACTATAAAAGAAAATAAAGGATTATCAGGGACAAAGAAACTAACAAATTTTCATATTGGGAATTCATCAGGGGTCGGGTATACTGGGTAACCTTCTTATTGGGTGGGACGTGGTGTAATGTATTTTAGAGGGGACTTCGTGTCCTATTGTACAACACCTACCTTATGGGCGAATCTTGAAAAAAAATAAAAATAATAAATACCTTCAAACAAGCGAAACTGTATACACCTATTTCAAAAAACGTTGTCGCGTTCAAAGCAAGCGTCAAGCCAATTAAGACCGAAGTGAATGCTGGTTTTGTGTTGGCAAATTATTCAAATCAGACCTGTTTTCTATGGAACGAAGTGTGATATGCAAACAATCACGTGAAAATGTTCATATTTTGTAATTAGTCCTTATAGAAACAATTGTGATTTAAATAATTGTCAGCACATAACCAGCATTCACTTCGGTCTTGGCTTGATCCTTGTTGCTTTGAACGCGACAACGTTTTTTGAAATAGGTGTATATATACAGTCATTCTCAAAAAGGTTGTCCAGATGAAAAGACTACAATACTACAATAAAGTCACGTGATTCATTGTTTTCAATTTCTGCGCGCGGAACTGCGAGTTGATACCAGTGCCATTACATTCAATTCTCACAATGCCGTGTACTTTTGCATCTCAAATTGAAATTCCACGCGAAGAAATTGAAAATATATTGAATCACGTGACTTTATTGTAGTATTGTAGTCTTTTCATCTGGACAACCTTTTTGAGAATTAATGACTGCATATATAGCTAATTGCATAATCGTTGTCGGGTTGAAAATCATAAATCATAGAAGCTGAGACCGCAAGGATGGATGGGAAATCAGTTCATGAGCGACATTACATACAGATATATTCAATGTTCTCGTAGTTTTGAAGGTATATGAGCTATTTAACTAAGATCCTACAAGTCTGGATAAAAAGGTCGATGATTTGACGGTGTTATTTGAAAGTTTTAATTTACCAGAATTCCTTTTGGTCATAGCTTTCATGATTTTCAACCCGACAACGATTATGCAATTAGCTATATAACAACTTTATTAAGCATATCAGTCATGCATGGTTCTAATGATTGTGAGGGCGATGAGTCACGGAAAGGATACATACGGATCTTAGATTCGTTTTTGAAAAGCAGATTTCATCCCGACTGTGAAAAATACCGGAACGGACACGGAACGGACACAGTGTTTTCAACTTGAAAATGGTGAATGAACGGGAGAATCAGCGATGAATCATTTTCCTTAACTTTGTGACAAAAAACCGATTGCAGTAGAAACTATAGCTAAGGAACCGGCAACAACACCACTAACGACCAGCAGCAGCAGCAGCAGCAGCAGCGGCCACAGTACACAACATATCACAATAATAAGAGTTGATTGTTCAAAGGATGGATTTTCCAAAATTTATGTCTTTGTTAAAGTGCTACTTGGACGAAAATCGGTCAAGATTTAAAATGAGCTGTAATTTTGCTGATGTAAATAAATATTGAACGACCTATTTGCCATTTAGTTAAAATACTGCTTTCATATTCCAACACGAAGTACTGTTTCTTTTACAATTTTGGGTTGAGTAGATGACGTCATGATGACATCATCTACTCAACCCGTCACTCAAACACTCATAGCTGATATACATAGCTTTCTCGACAAGTATTCGATCAAATGGGTGTTTTTTTACCGGATTTAGTTTATTTATTGAAAATAACATCATTTACAATGGAACATTTTATTTTTTAAATCGATCGATTTTCGTCCAAGTAGCACTTTAAATTTAACTGAGATTCAGAAAGACTCAAAAAGACTCAAATTGTAGGCGTTAATTACAAATTAAATCTCTGCAAAATTACCGCAAAATGATCGACAGCGACCAAGATTATATAGTCAAATTTTTAAAAGTCGACGATAAAATACAACAAACGAAAGCAAACAACCAGTTTGTGGCCAGAAAGTCACTTTTTCAATACACCAGCAAAGTGTGAACGAACTTTTACAGCCGATAGCTGTGAAGAACTTATTGTGTTCAATTTTGCATGGAACTGTGTCTCACTAAAAACTGTGTCTCAAAAACTGGGCGTTTAGCCCGAAAGCTTGGCAGTTATTCAATAAGAATATAAGAATATACGAACGTCCATTATTTTATTTATTATTTAAAAGTTATGAACCTTCAAACCTACATTAGATTGAACTAACTGCTAGTACTAATCAAGAGTGGTTGATCGGCTTACCTTGGAACGAAGTCGAAATCAGTTTTAACGAGCGAAAGGATGTACAAATATATGTTACTCTTCACACGATAGTTGCCACTGGCAGTGTTGTAAGAGTATGTTGTCTGAAATTGTCTATACAGGACTTGTCTTGGGTGCATGCTGAACTACTTACTGATGAAACTGCCAGCACTGACTTCTTCCTTCACTCCAAAAATCCTTTATAAGGTTTGACTGATCAACACCCTTGCAATCGGTTCAATTCAGATTCAAATTGGTATTGTTTCTCGCGGGGATTTCAAAGAGATAAAAACACCCCATGATCTCGCAGGTTCTTAGAGAGAGAATGACTTTCTGAAATCTAAAGAGGATGATTAAGATACGTTTATAGATTCGGTTTTATTGTCTTACAGTGGGAAGTACGACAGCAAGCTATCAGCAGGAATCCTTACCGCGTCAGTGCCATACGTATATAATATAGGGCTGTAATGATTACAAAAAAACTGCTACAATGTCTCATATGTATTGGTAAAACAACGCATGCTGTGTACAACTCTAATGGTCTATAATAACACACGGGGAATTCCAGCTGGTGTATATATGTGATGAATTAGTTTACGTTGTCATGGAGACAGTTTTCTCCAGAAGAATTATAATCGATATATTGTCCTCGAATTACTTTAATCCATTCGTCCATGTACCGATAATTCTCTACTAGTTTAACCGCTAATCCTCATTGCCCTTAATTCAATTATCATTTCGTTTATTCTTTCGTTCGTTTGTTCAGCCATTTCGTTAACTAGCTTGTTCCTTCTCTAACTTTGTGTTATACCCATTCGTCAAATCACCGATAATTCTCTATACTAGTTTAACCGCTATCTCACAACATTTGTTCAGTCAATTATCAATTCATTTCTTCATAGTTCTATATATCGCTAACTTGTTCCTTCTCAAACTTTGCTCACTCATTTACCACCTACACAAAGCCGAGAAATACTATCAGCCAATCAATCAAGCCTTTCCGATCTATAATCTTTCTGATCTACCATTCTTCCGAGTGCTTTCCCGTTCTTTCTTTTTTCTTTCTAAACTTTCTTTCTTTTAAAAATATATAATACAATTTTTTGATAGCGCTAGAAGTGCAATTATAGCTAGAGTGCAAACCATATGTCCGTGAAACAGTACTAACTAATTAGTACTAAATAGCACTGATGAAACAATAGAAAACAATAGAGATAACACTATTTAGTACTATTTAGTAATAATACTATTTCACGGACATATGGTTTGCACTCTACTTAATTTGCACTTATTTCTTTGAAAATATAACGACA
>JAUJYZ010000824.1:100209-112709 GCA_033675265.1 Actinostola sp. cb2023
TCTTGGCTTTTCTATATCTGAACAAAAAACACGCCCCAATATTATACATGAACTTTGATATGAAGAAACTAAGTACTCAGGCGGAAAACTCCTCGACTGAATTCCGAAAAAAAACACCCTCTAACCACGGACGATATGGATCGCGTAGCGACATCATGTCCAAATGGCGCTCGTAGGAGTGAAGGTACGCAGGGTAGGATGACTCATTCACGTGGCACAAAAACATACCTCAACGAACAGTTATTACTCAAAAACTATCGAACAAAAACCTTATAATAATATAAAATAATAATAATAATAATAATAATAATAATTGTGTTTTAAAATTGTGAAAATTTGAAATGATCGGATGGATTTATGGGATTTGAGCAGATTGATTCAATATATTTAAGATTTAGTTACAGATTTGTATGTTTTTTAGCAACCTATATATATACAGTCATTCTCAAAAAGGTTGTCCAGATGAAAAGACTACAATACTACAATAAAGTCACGTGATTCATTATATTTTCAATTTCTTCGCGTGGAATTTCAATTTGAGATGCAAAAGTACACGGCATTGTGAGAACTGAATGTAATGGCGCTGGTATCAACTCGCAGTTCCGCGCGCAGAAATTGAAAACATAATGAATCACGTGACTTTATTGTAGTATTGTAGTCTTTTCATCTGGACAACCTTTTTGAGAATGACTGTATATATGATCATTAAGTCGATGAAATATGATTGCAATTATAAAGAAATGAAACTGACGCATTTTTAAAAAGCAAATATAATACTCACTATTTATACAAAGTGTAAACATACAAGGCTTACTCGAGACTTACTAGTTTTTTTTACTAGTACCAGTGATATTGTTCTAAAATATTGTACATTGATAACTCAGGAATATGAGATCATTTAAAGTATTTTAAATGAATAGGTTTGGCAAAATTTCTGCTTTTATAATCATAATTGTCACACTGATATTACAAGTAACTTTACCTTAAATCTCTATCTCGTATTTACTCTGGTTTTGTTCCTTCTGAAGATTAAGGCTGAAACTGTCTTAACAAACTTAAGCAATACGATTTTAATCCCGAGCACAAATCCAAAATCTATCTTTCATCTGATTGGTCGGATATCAATGACGTCATGCCTGCTAAAGGCATCCCGTATCCAAGCGATAATAATCCAACATCAATAAACTACTACGTAAGGTCTGGTCCCATATTACTATACCAGCCATGAACCACTATTGGGATATATTACCTGGACTCTTTCAGCTGATCAAAGTATTTACTTGAAGATCTGCTAATTGAACTTGGCAATGCGTCAATGAACTTGCAAATACTCACTCTAGCGTTCTAATATATCAGATTGTAAAATGTTTATATCTCTAAAATTTATCGTAACAAACAAATTTCGCTTACAAAATCTGATTCATCAGCAAATTAAGACCCCGTCCACACTAAAACGCTAACCTGCGTTTTCCTATTGTTTCTGGTAATGAGCTGAATGTTTTCGATTCCCTTGAGGATACAGACAATATAAAAACGATGCGTTTTCAAACGAAAACGGAGTAGTGTGGACGAGGCCTAAGGCCTAGGGCAAACGTCGAACTAACCATGAGCTTAATCCAGTCGAACCTATTATTACTTGGGCTTCCTGTGGAACGCCCAAGTCTAAGATTACAGACGGTTATTCTTGGTATACGCCAAATGTGCAAGTGGTCACCATAGCGCATGCGCATGCTAATCTTCTCTGTATCGTTCCCAATCTCGTCCCCAGAGCCTGCGTTACTTTCGACCAGCGGCGAAGAACGTAGGCTCTGGCATAATCCATTTTTGAGACAATTTGATTGGCTATTCCATTTTAGAAACTACGCACGCGCAAGATTCCGGAAATGAAATATATCCAATGAAAATTGAGTTGTCAAAACAACCCGGTGTCCCAACTTCCGTTCAAAACAAAAATTAACATTTTTCAACGGTTTCATTGACATGTTATTTTAAACATGTCGCCTCGATCTGCAATATTAAAATATCTAAGCACAGAGAAAAATCCAGTTTATCTAAGCTTATATGTATCTCGAAGTGTCTTGGAAAGTTTTCAAACGAAGCTCAAAATTTACACGAAGCGTTATTCAAAGAACATAAGCTTATGTCGATCGTAAATCTAATATTCTTTAGGCTAGCAACTGAAAGGCGGTGCCAATCGAGGTGCTTACGAAGGCGAAAGATTCAAAAGAAATACATTTGAAGGAGAGACAACAATAACTAGAGAAGATGAAGATGATAGATTCAAATACTGAATTAACTGATAATGTAAAGTAGACACGAGTAAATATAAACCCGTAGGAAGAACTGTTCGCGTATCCTTCTGCTGTAAAACCACTGCTTTTAATAAAGACTTCAGATACTGCGCTTCTTTCACTGTTGTATCTTCTTTACCAAGTGCTTTTAAAGCGTACTCTATTCCCTAATGAAACCTTTCGAAGGATTCCACTGAAACTGAATCGACAATATTTGAATCGACAACAACTGCCCAGCTAACTTGCGCATGCGCTCTAAAACCGGAAGAACAAGAAATCCTGTTCCCAAAAAATGGATTATGCCAGAGCCTACGTTCTCGTCGCTGGCCGAAAGTAACGCAGGCTCTGGGGACGAGATTGTATCGTTCCAATTTTTGAGTATACAGAAGTTGTGGTCAGCAGCTTATCAACGAAATTCAAGATGGCAGACGTACGTAACGATAAATCAAATCACCAGCAGCATTCAAAAAGGATTTTGCCGTGCTCCCTTGCTCGAGCCAGTCGAGTCGTTCATTAATACTGCTTAGTAAATATGCAAATATCCTAGAGAATACTTTTTGGCCTTGCAATTCTGTCTGAAAGTGTATTTCTAACGGATGTCTGTGGCTTAGTAAGAACTCGATCGTAATTCAGTATTGAGGTTGTGAAATCGTTTCTTGCAAGGTAATCGAAATGTGCTTCGCCATGCAGCTGTCAGGTAGGAGTGTGAGTGTTGAAGCTAATTACGTATGCATGCTCTACTGAGTCACGCAACGAGTGACTTAAATTCTGCAAGTAATACATGTAGGCTAAAACTACTTCTGTATGATGATACAAGCTATTAGGTTTCACATTTAAAATCTATCAAAACAGCTTTATTAAGAAGCCCAAGTTCACGCTAGTAGAGCGTCTTGTTTGAAATAGGCTCATGGTTAGAACGTCGTTTTGTGTTTGAACTGAAGGCATTTGTACTTTGTGGCAAAGTCGCTCCAGAATCGTAATTTCCGACTTGGCTTGAACCTACTTCAAAATTAATAGGTTCGACTGAATTAAGTTCATGGTTAGTTCGACGTTTGCCGCAGGCCTAAGTCATTCTTGTCGGGTCACGGTGAATGCTGCACAATTCAACGCCGCATTCATTTGTTGATGTTTAATACCTTCATTGACCAGTTTCACTCATTCATTCATTTATCATATCCATCCGTTCGTTCTTTTGTTTCTTTATCCCTCTATCCATTTGTCCATCCATCCAACCATTTGTTCATTCATTTATCCATCCGTTCGTTCTTTCGTTTCTTTATCCCTCTATCCATATGTCCATCCATCCAACCATTTGTTCATTCATTTACCTATCCGTTCGTTCTTTCGTTCCTCTATCCCTCTATCCATATGTCCATCCATCCAACCATTTGTTCATTCATTTACCTATCCGTTCGTTCTTTCGTTCCTCTATCCCTCTATCCATATGTCCATCCATCCAACCATTTGTTCATTCATTTACCTATCCGTTCGTTCTTTCGTTCCTCTATCCCTCTATCCATATGTCCATCCACCTAACCATTTGTTCATTCATTTATCCATCCGTTCGTTCTTTCGTTTCTTTATCCCTCTATCCATATGTCCATTCATCCAACCATTTGTTCATTCATTTACCTATCCGTTCGTTCTTTCGTTCCTCTATCCCTCTATCCATATGTCCATCCATCCAACCATTTGTTCATTCATTTACCTATCCGTTCGTTCTTTCGTTCCTCTATCCCTCTATCCATATGTCCATCCATCCAACCATTTGTTCATTCATTTACCTATCCGTTCGTTCTTTCGTTCCTCTATATCCCTCTATCCATATGTCCATCCATCCAACCATTTGTTCATTCATTTACCTATCCGTTCGTTCTTTCGTTTCTTTATCCCTCTATCCATTTGTCCATCCACCTAACCATTTGTTCATTCATTTATCCATCCGTTCGTTCTTTCGTTCCTCTATCCCTCTATCCATATGTCCATCTATCCAACCATTTGTTCATTCATTTACCTATCCGTTCGTTCTTTCGTTTCTTTATCCCTCTATCCATTTGTCCATCCACCTAACCATTTGTTCATTCATTTATCCATCCGTTCGTTCTTTCGTTCCTCTATCCCTCTATCCATATGTCCATCCACCTAGCCATTTGTTCATTCATTTACCTATCCGTTCGTTCTTTCGTTTCTTTATCCCTCTATCCATATGTCCATCCATCCAACCATTTGTTCATTCATTTACCTATCCGTTTATTTATATTTATTTTTTCATTCATTAATTTATTTGCGTTTCATTCATTTTTTTATTCATTTTCCCAATCAATAATTACTGTATTCTAGAATAGTTACTGACTGACATTTGAAATATGTTTTATAGTCGAATGTAAATACTTAATAAAAGACAATAACCTCCAACTATTAAAGCGCAAATACCTTTCACGTGCCCTGACGCTATTACAAACTAAACACTTGTGATGTGGAAATTAATTTCATGTCATTTTATGTTGACATAGAAAAAGTTTATTTGAAGAAGGATTATTGTTCAATATATCTGTATACACATTTTGCTTGCATGTTCTTTGTATAGAGTTTTTATGAAAAGTGCGCAATAGAAATTAATAAATTATTATTATTATTTTTATTATTATTATTATTATTATTATTATTATTATTATTATTACCATTATTATTATTATTATTATTACCATTATCATTATCATTATTATTATTATTATTATTATTATTATTATTATTATTATTATTATTATTATTATTATTATTATTATTAGACTGAAAAGGATTTCATTCGTTCGGAGATAGAATACAAACTATATTTCAACAGTAATATTCTTTCAGTCGAAAGAAGTAAATTCGGGCAAATTGAATGATAAACTCACTACTAATAATAGGAAATTCACAATTAACTGAGAGAAAGAATAACAATTAGCCATTACCTAAACGAGCAGGGGACTGGGACCAAGTCCGTAAAACTAATTCAACAAGACGCTCAATGAGCGTACACTCGGGCTTATGAAAAGGACAATGTCAGTTGCGTGAGGAGAGACCTGACAATGACTGACAGTTGCGTGACGAGGGAGACTATATGTCTGCCAGATGAAGGGCTATACGATCTCGATTTACGAACATTGACCTTACTTGCCTTAAATGCTTTGATGTAGTTTTGAAGTACGATTTTTACGATTCCTTTTCCTTCTGAATTTTTCAAACGTGGAATAAAATAAACATCCATCATGAGTTACTGAAAATAACTCGACTGGCTCGACTGTTTGCATGACTTCTGTACATATAGCTTTCTGTCAATAGATGGAGTTATACATGACCGTTGTACGGCGTTGGTCGTGAGTTTAATTATAACAAGAGTCCGCGGAGATCTTTATCTATGAGTCAGACACAAGTCTCCCTCGTCATTGAGCGTCTTCTTCTGTAATAGATCCCTAAAATCTAAGGACGTTTTGATTTCGATTGTATTTTTGCCGTTCACTGACCTGTTTTTTGAGCGTGGAAATTCGGTTTTAAATCAACGGTTCTAAAATTAGGTCGCGTAATAGATGTATGACTCAGATAAGGATCACTTTACAACTGTCATCTTACTGAAAAGAACACGGATTTTCGAACATTGACCTTGCTCGATCGCCTTTGTCTCAATTCATTTTTGGATATGAGTTCGAGTTCGTGGAAAGGCGTTATAGAACAGCCGATAAAACACGGGCTTTAAACAGGCTCATTTCACAGACAAAAGCATACGGCTATTCGTGTGGGCCCACTCTGAAAGATGTCGTTTCATTTATAACAAAAGCAAACGCGCCTTAGCTTCATCGTGGAATGATCAACTACAATCCTGAACTTAATAGCTTGAAGATCTATGATGAGAAATCTTGAAACTCGATAGGATCAAATACATCGCATTCTTCGCATTTTTTCTTCATTCCATCACCTGAAAAAAAAAAAAAAAAAAAAAAAAAAAAAAAGTGTATTTTCTAACTCGGGCTTCCTTCGGAAGGGCCCGAGTAATAAGAAACTAGCCAAATTGAGCATCATTTTCTGAGAGAGCAGACCAAACTTAGCTAGTCTGGAAAGTTTGGTGAACTTCGGCTTAATATTGACGATGCTAGAGGGCATCAAATATGTCTATTTTCCCATACAAACTCTGTAATTTTTTGACGTTGTCGACCATCCAAACCATACATTCACTGTAAAATTTTGGCTGGACAAAACAATTTCAAAAGTTTATAATTCCGACAGAATTCACTCAAATCACATCAAACTATGCACAGATACTAATTTCAACATGCTGTTTCATGTCATACACTTATTTCGTAATTGCATTAATTATAATAAACTCGTTCCCAGTCCCCTGCTCGTTTAGGTAATGGCTAATTAGTATTTTTACGAGGTTAAAAACACTGGAAACGCAAGCCAGTGTGTCGAGTAATTGTCTAGAAAATTCCGTGTAAATTCTGTGTAAATTCCGTGTACATTCCGTGTAAATTCCGTGTAAATTCCGTGTACATTCCGTGTAAATTCCGTGTAAATTCCGTGTAAATTCCGTGTAAATTCCGTGTAAATTCTGTGTAAATTCCGTGTAAATTCCGTGTAAATTCTGTGTAAATTCCGTGTACATTCCGTGTAAATTCCGTGTACATTCTGTGTAAATTCCGTGTACATTCCGTGTAAATTCCGTGTAAATTCCGTGTAAATTCCGTGTAAATTCCGTGTAAATTCCGTGTAAATTCCGTGTAAATTCCGTGTAAATTCCGTGTTAATTCCGTGTAAATTCTGTGTAAATTCCGTGTAAATTCTGTACACATTTTGTGTCAATTAAATTTTCATGGTTTTGGACATTGACACACAATTTACACGAAAACCTCTGCTCGTTGATAAAATAATAAAAACGTGATTTTATCGACATCAAATTAAGGTCGGTGAGACTGATTTAATTTCGGTTTTTCTTCAACGAAAAAGTTAAATCCATTGTTTTTTCGATAACGCAGAAAGTGGTTGCACAATTTCCCGAGCCAGGGTCTAATATTAAAGCGCTCATATGTGCGCCACATATACATCTCATGCGACTACTATTAATACCTCGATCAAGAACAATTTACTCAGGCGTACGTGCTGTCTGGGCTTGCATGATTTATCGTTTACAAAGTGACAGCGTTTATCCAATTAGGGATGTATTTAAACCATGAAAATGAAGGCAAATAGGAATTACTGTAATTAGCTTAATCATCGTAGCTCGCAATATTGCTCTACCAAGAAAATGTGACCAGAATCATTGATGCTATGATAAGTCCAAAACCTGTTACTATACCATGGTACACATGGTACAGGACTGCTTTGAGAATGATTGAAATGAACGTAGTTAGCTCCTATTTGGCTTTTTTCACTTTTTTTTTTTTTCATTATCTCTTTTAACTTGAAATTACACGTTTTCACTATTAAGAGGATATTTATCTGAACATCGCGTAATATCCGCGAAAAGCGCCAAAAACGAGCGCTTTTGAACAGTTTGACTTTCGATTTTCGCTTTGGATTAACACTCTAATTTTATTTTAACTAAGCGCAAACTATTAAAAACAAAGAAAATTGGCTGTTTGTAAAGCATGTTTCGACATAAAGCTGTTTTAGCGTTGTACAAAGTCATTTTCCTGCTTTTTGTTTCAAATTTGAGGTAATTCAGGGGAAAACATCATCAATACCAGCAAATATACAGATCTAGCCCATGTGGACAGTTTTCAAATCAAATTTTCACTTTGGATTAACACTCTAATTTCACTTTTACCGGTCAAAAACCATCCCAAATAACTTGAACTCTTTGCTAAAGCAGTTTTAGCCTTGTACAAAACGTATTCTCCATGCTATTGGTTTTTGGCGCTCAATACGCGCGTTCGTAAAAAATCTCCTCTTAAAATAATAATAACATGTTTACTACAAACCTATTATTTATATTAGAATTATCCCTGGCAGATTAGAGCCATATTAATATATAATGCGTAAACCACAGTTAGCTTCTTCCTACCATCCTAATGTTCTGTGGCTTTATAACTATCATATGCTTCACTGACGAACTAATACAGCTTGATATCTATGGAGCTGATATTCTATATATGACAGTGTAGATAAGCGGGTATGAAATGATTGGGTAGTTATTTGTTGGGCAATATTAGCTAAGTAGGTGAAGAGTAGCTGCCATGAGTGCGTGCGGACTGAAGTACTTGCTAACGAGGTTTCTGGTAAGCTTTTAGTTTGCGATTTTAAAATGAATCACTCTCATCCGGGTAGAGGAAATTGAATACAAAATGCTTGGAGTGCGAAACTTACGGTATAAAAATAGTTGTAAACTTACACCGACTAAACGTTTCAGTAAGCTGAGGAAATACGAAATCGAAAGAAGACATTTGTCGGCCATGAAGGGTAGCTACCTTTCGTTTCACTGCTTCAGGGCCGTACGTCAGCACAGGGGCAGGGGTCAGCCCCCCCCCCCCCCCCCCCCCCCCCCCCCCGCAAGCAAGGCGCCCCTAGCAAGGTGAAAAAGATACCAAACTGTACTGAGAACTGTAGTATTTTTATTTATTTTTTGCTGTTAAATGCGTGCTGAATTTTGGGTCATGTACGGCCCTGTGCTTACAATACTTTTAATAGTAGAACATTCAATTTTATTCACGCAATGAATAACTAGCCTAAGTAAAACGGAAGAAAAAATAAAACTGCGTTTTTAAAATATAATTTGTGAATTGATAGTAAAGAGTCCAGTGAAAATAGCAGCCATCTGTATAGTGCCTCACGTGACATACAGGAGATAGGAACTCGGAAGCCGACATACTTCTGCGTACAAGTGTGATATTTCAGTCTAATGGCCGACACTAGTAAGTGCAGTCGGTGCTTATTCTAAGGGCCCTAAACGTTTAATAACATTTTAGAATCAACTAATCAAGGAAACAACATCATTTCACTAAGTCCAGTTTGATAGTTACTTTCAGTACAAATATTTAGCAACATATTTATTTAGTATATTTAAAAAACTAATAGTAATTTTTTTCCTTTTGCGAATGTTTTCAAAACTAAGCCTGGTTTTTACTAGCGTCGCAAGCGCCAGCACAAGAGGTCACTGTGAAAACTGGCATGACGCAACAAGAGCCAACACAAGAGCCGAAATGTCACTGTGAAAACGGGTCTAACGCAAGCATAAGGATCAAGGCATTTCTTGAGATTGCGCAAACTTGCGTGCGTCGGGAATGTTTTCACATGACTTTAGCATTTTAAGCTTGTGCGTATGTTTATGTCGGCCAGTTTTCGCACGCCACAAGTTCTTAGTTGTGCAGCATATGTTCAGAAATAGCGTCGCTAGAGAAAACCAGGCTATAACTTAATTTTAAAAGCGACATGCCTGGTGCGTGCTTAATACAAAATTGCAAGCCGACAAACTTTACCGACATTTTAAAACCAAACGATCAAAACAAATTAAAGTGTATGATTTTGAACCCTTTTAGCGTCCCCCCGCACACTAGTAAATAACCCATCGATTTGTCGGTATTCAGTCTAAGTGCCACGGTGGACTTCAGGGCTTACAAGCCATTAAAATATTTGAGAACCTCAACTTAAGAGGTGCCACGAGTACCGAATCTAGTCTAACAGCTGTGTATAATAAGCTGGAATAGGGACTCTACGCGAAAGGATCACACAATAATGATATAAAATAACATGAAAAGATTCGCACTTCGCCGTGAGAGGACGTACGCACGATAGGGTTGTAGACCAGAAGTTTCTTCGTGCGTCAATGCTTTTGTACGACCATTTTATGCATCGAGAAAGGCAACTTTTCAAAATGCTGTTCAAAGTAGCCTGTTCCATCCCCTGGGAAACCCCAGAGAGTACTTAGTAGGGGAAGGGAAGGGAGGGAAGAAAGGGGAGGAAGGAAAAAACGCTTACCAGGATGTTTCATGGAAATGTTAATTGTCGTTTCCGTGTGAACAGAGAGAAAGAGGGATTTCATGAAGCCTCGTTTTAATGAGTACGTGTGAAGAGGCGGCTCCCTCCCCCTCTCAGGCCTTCCACCCTCCCTCGCTCCTCGCCATCCCCCCCAAATCGCCAACGATGCAGCTTACAATATGACATGTACGATGAAGTTTGTAGGATAAAATTGTTGATTGATAGTGTGTCTTTGTATCCATGTATGTTTACTCAGGCAATCCCAAAGACAGATACAAAACAAACACTGAAATAAGCTTACAGTTTCAAATTGTAATCAAATTGCTCTTCTTTCGCTGAATACCTTTGTGTAGGTTGTGATAATAAAACATGGAGATGAAAGTGGGACTTGCAATTACTGCCGTGAGAAACTGTCCAGACAAAATGTTCAAAATATCCAAAGGAGTTCTAAATCACATACCTTGCGTTCACACTAAATCTATATGCAGCTTTATAGAACGATGAGTATGATATGAGAGATTTTTGTAAACATCGTATGTGTTTTCTTTTTATTTTCGTTTCCACTTCAAAATTATATCTAATTTCAAACTAGCTTTTCATCAATTTAGAGTTTTCAGTATTGCGCAAAGCAACCATACAATTTGTCCAAGTAAACTGAAGCAATCCTTTTGATGATGGCTCCCTCGCGCGCAAATTATGTCTTTTTTTTCGAAACTCAAATTGATTAAATTTTTTTCTTTATCCACAAACTTGTATATATAATTTCAAGCTTTAAAGCTTAAAAAAACATTTCGTAAAGCAGCACAAATGTCTATCGATTGTCGCTGACGCCTTACGGTGGCCCTTCGCAAATATATTTTCATTCCCGCCCTCATATACAAGAAATGAAGATCAAAGTGATTGAGTTTTTTGGGTCTATTTATAAGCCTTTAATGACTCGTGTAGAGCTTCGATGTGAATAAAAATCCGCTTTTACGGCTGTCACATCTATTGTCAACTCTGTTGGATAAGTTTACCTTGCTGAAGGCTAAAGAGAAAACTGACGCGCGGCGAAGTAGTGATTACATTTTGAGAGGGTTTGCTTGGGATTTCGTGATTGCAAGTTAACGACTGATTAACTATCCTTACTTAAACTTCGTGTGTGGTTTTGGACAGAAGAAGGAATGTTTTGAAAGTATACGAGTGATAAGCATGGATAACACCAAGGATGTGTTTTCTGTTCTTTTTTCTAGAATCGAAAGCCAGTAACAAAGTGACACAGGAATGTTGACGATGTTTCAAAAACTAATTCAAACAACACGAAAAACTTCAGAATTATTCTATATTTTATCATTTGTGACTGTTTCGTTGATCATGCAATTATACCGCAGAAAAGTAAGCTAGCAAAATAGAGTTTCATTTACACAGAATGGCTTGGTAGACTCGCAGCAGTGAATGGTATGAGCTTACACCCGCCACTATCTTCCACAACAAATACCAATCACATTGAAGAAGTAAACTGAAGCAATCTTTACTTAGATCAAAACCAGCCAGCATTTCTTAGATAACAACTAGAAAAATGATCACCATATACTCTCTTGTCCCTACTAAACGTGTGATACTCATGGCGCCAATTTGTTTTTGCAATTACTAATGAGTAAATTTAAAAAATGACGGCAAATTTCGTTTTAATTGATCACGCGTTTTAAGCTTTTGGACTTCCAAAAGCTACTAGTCAGTTGATTCATATTTGAATCTTATACTAATAAACTTAGATGACAACAGTAGATATAATAAGACTACACAGGAATTGTAGTTGCTTAGTTCTAACTTACGCTAGGCTGCATGGTAAGCAAAATATACGCGTATTGGGTTAGTTAGGTCTTACCGGTCAACTTCTTAATCTTCGCTGCGTGAATAAAGCCTGTAGGAAGATAGAGGGACGGATTTAGCTTCTCAGCCGATACAACACCGCTAGGAGAATCGGATACGAGTGAATCTCGTGTTCGTGTGTTCTTAAAGCTGTCAAGGTCTCTAATTAAGCGTTGTCTTGTGTAAATATTAATGGCACATCGAGCAAAAACTCACAAAAACCCACAAGCCGTAAAACATTTCAACAAACTGACAACATAATGGATAAACTCGAAATCGTGGTTTTTAATGCTCGATTTTCAGCTAACTTTCAGCCTTTCCTAGTATGGTTTTAAGAATTAAGCCTGTTACTGATTTTCTGATACTGCTCCATTAACGATTACTTCCATATATAAACTTTATTTACAT
>JAUJYZ010000824.1:117709-119718 GCA_033675265.1 Actinostola sp. cb2023
TTAGATTATTGGCTGGATGCTGAAACAGGCGAATATGAACCTGGATGAACTTCAATGAGGTAATTGGTTACCAGCACCCTGCACAGCGTTCTAGTCGTCAAACTTGTTTGTTATTAATGAGATTTGTTTTTTTGTTTTTTTGCAATGTTATGATGCAAGCTTTATTGATAACCAGTTGTTTTATGGTTTGAACCAAAGAAAGGCAAGCTTTTGCATGAGTATCGCAAACCCTCACACTTACTTACACGTAAGTTATATTATTAAAACACTATGAAATAAATATACATATATTTTTAAATCCCTGTGCATGGGGTACCTCGCATGGGTACCCACGTCCCGTTTGCGCCCCCCACCCTTTGTGGTTGCGACATGATTATGTTTCTTGTATTATAACATTTTTTTTATTTTTCATTGTGTAAAATTAGTATTTAAACCAATAAAAGATGTTTAAAATAATAATAATAATAATATCGCGAAACTTACGGAACTTACAGTCTGACCTTCTTTATTTATTCTCAACAGACATTTGTTCACAGGCACCAACAAGCTACCTGTCATCTTCAGATCATGAAGGGCTAGCGGAGATACGGTAATTATTGTTCCCTGCATGTCTGTTTGTCTGTCTGGTCTGTCCTGTACTGTCCCGTCTATTTGTCTGCCTGCCTGCATGTCTGGCTGTGTTTGTTCTGCCTGTCGGTTTGATTTATCTATCTGTCCCCTTCTGTTGTTCCTGACCCTCAGTTCTGCGTGATGCGTGATTGACAGTTGAATCTAACTGAAATAAAAGATTTCTTAATTGGTATTCTTTACTCTCTTTGTACAGCTGAACTTCATTGGAGTGACGGTCGACGAGGAGTCTCGCTACGGTCCATTTTGCCAGGCCACTAACCACATGTTTGAAACCTGTTCCTGTTGGCATCATTCTCCACCTGTACAAATCTACGAACTTTACAATGGTGGAGCCTGTTGTCTGTTAATTATGAGTTGGACCTTGAGCCACTTGCTCAATTAGAAGGGGTCAGTATTGACTCACTCACTCACCCACCCACTCACCCACCCACTCTCCCACTCACTCACCACACACACTCTCTCTCTCCTCCTCTCCTCACTCACCCACCTCACGCACTCTCCCACTCACCCAACACACTCACTCACTGAACTCAAGCACGTCACACCACTTCCACTCACTCACTCACGCCATCACTCCCACTCGCTCCCATCGCGCCACCCACCCAACCCACCCCACCCTCTCCTCTCTCTCTCTCTCACTCAACCCACGTCACTCACGTTTCCCACTCACACACCCAACTTCACTCACTCACTCACCCACTCACTTCACTCTCCCACTCACTCACCTCACTCACCTCACTCACCCAACTCGCTCCACTCGCTCACCCACTCCATCATCCGTACTCACTTCTCTTCTCTCACCTCACTCCCTCGATGGGCAAATTGTAAACATTTTAGCCTCGTTGCTATTCAACCATACAATCAATCCAATTGATCTGTATTTACTAATTTGATTGCTTGTTTTTTACCATCAGCAAAATACGGAGTCGCATCCTAGATTGTTCAACACGTCAGGAGAAATTCCTCCTGGATGTAATGCTTTAATTCACTGGGTCTTTGCACCCCTGGAGGGCAAAGACTTACATGGTTAAAGAACAACGCCTTAACGCGGCCTATGTACACAGGCCAGCCCATCTGTTTCTTCTGAGAATGCGCACGTCTTTTTTTTGTCCCGCGGGTGGGATAATATATATTGGGTTTCCTGTGGTAAAGCGCGCACAATATTTAACAATAGTGTCAGAAGAATCAGTTTGGCTCCCTGTGCCTTCATACAGAGCAGATTTGCCGATGCAGTCTTCCCTGTTTATACACATGGTATCGCTGTTTTTACAGGTCGATATTCCCAACGTATCATTGGTGGAACACTGCTCTTGTTACCTCACGGGCGTTGGCTGATGACCAACGAATCATGGGTGATAACAAATGACTCCCAAGAGAAA
>JAUJYZ010001442.1:0-80000 GCA_033675265.1 Actinostola sp. cb2023
ATGTGTGCATACAGAGGAAGGACTGTGTGTGTTGTATTATTGTATTGAGAAAGGACGGGGTGAGGGTGGGAGCGCATGTTTTGTATGTAAGGGCCAGGGATAGTGTATACGTTTATGTGTGCATACAGAGAAGGACTGTGTGTGTTGTATTATTGTATTGAGAAAGGACGGGTGAGGGTGGAGTTGTTTAGTGTATACGTTTATACGTGTGCATACAGAGGAAGGACTGTGTGTGTTGTATTATTGTATTGAGGAAAGGACGCCAGGGATAGTGTATGATGTGGCATGGAGTATTATTGTTTAAGGCGTTTAACATGTTTTCTGTGTTAGGCCAGGGATAGTGTATACGTTTTTATGTGTGCATACAGAGGAAGGACTGTGTGTGTTGTATTATTGTATTGAGAAAGGACGGGGTGAGGGTGGAGTTGTTTAAGCGCATGTTTTGTATGTTAGGCCAGGGATAGTGTATACGTTTATGTGTGCATACAGAGGAATGACTGTGTGTGTTGTATTATTGTATTGAGAAAGGACGGGGTGAGGGTGGAGTTGTTTAAGCGCATGTTTTGTGTGTTAGGCCAGGGATAGTGTATACGTTTATGTGTGCATACAGAGGAAGGACTGTGTGTGTTGTATTATTGTATTGAGAAAGGACGGGGTGAGGGTGGAGTTGTTTAAGCGAACGTTTTGTATGTAAGGCTAGGGATAGTGTATGCGTTTATGTGTGCATACAGGGTAAGGGCTGTGTATTTGTGATGGGACGGGAGGAGAGAGAGGCGGATTTCGGCTGGTATGTTTTAGCGATGGAACTGTTTAGTGTTTTGGTTCGTAGGAGGGTGGGGTGGGGTGGTAGGAATTGTTGCGCTTCATGGGAGCGAGGTAAAGAGACAGGAGGGGGAGGTTGTTAAAGCGCATGTTTTGTATATTAGATCAGGGATAGCGTACACGCTTATGTGTGCAAACAGTGTAAGGGCTGTGTATTTGGGATGGGAGGGGAGAAGAGAGAGGTGGACTTTGGCGGGTATGTTGTAGTGGTGGAACTGTGTAGTGCTTTGGTTCCTTTTTCAAGCCTCTTGAAAATATTTTACCGCAGAAAGAGCACGTTGTGGAATTAGACATGTGTAATTACTCCTACCGCTGCTGGTATTGAATGATTATCAATTCAAAAACGACACACTTTATATGGACGGTAAATTACCAATTGAGCAGAATGAGCATGAAATGAGCAATGAATTGAGCAGAAAATGAGCATGAAATGAGCATGAAATGAGCAGTTAATGTGCAGTATGAGCATGACTTATGGTATATACAATTGTTACTAGATGACGATGCGAATGAACGCATATTCCGTGATTATTATCAGTGTTAATTTATTCATATTGAATAACATTAAAGCTTGGTGACCACGCGCTTGTTGAAATGTTATAAAATGATTTGGTCAAAGTTTAAAACCTTCAGTATTAAACAAGGTTTCCCCGACAAAACAAACTTACTGAGTTGTTCCTCTACTATGGATCCAAATAAAAAATGCTGTATGAAGGAACTTCTTCGATCCTGCTCGCGAATGAATCACTGTCAGGTGTGCGGTCGCACCTTTGCTGAAATGAAACGATTCTTGATTGACTTGAAAGAGCGTGCTGACACTGGTGAAGATCCCATCGTTCTGGAGAAAGATTGTAACTGTGAAACTACGTTTCATTTCAAACAAGGATATGCTGTGATCGTTAATCGATATTGTAACCATTACAGTCTCATGGATCTCACTCCTACAGAGGAAACGTGTCGGTGTACTACCAGACGCTTTGAAGTCGTAGATTGTCTACTGCCCGAATGCTACAAACGATATCCTAAAACATCATGTCCGCATTGTCAAGGAAACTTTTATCTGTGTAATTGCATCTACCATATAAAACCAAGTAAAACACGTACGCATGCATGGGGTGGATGAACTGAACTGAATAGATGACACATATATGCTAATGAGAACCGCAAACGCTTGTAAGAGGAAGAGAACTCACAAGTAGAAATGACTTTGCGCGTATTTTATGTATTACGTACTATTTACAAAATCAGCCAATCAGACAGTGTTTAAGAGTTAAATATATATCATGTTTATTGAGCATGCATTTCACAAGAATGAAATGAATATTATAATCAGTGTATATCTTTACCCTTTATCATAGTGCATATTGTATTACACGTTCGTGTGCTGAACGAGCTCCCGCCCTTTGACGCAGTCGAGAATATGTAACACATTTTCTGCTCATACTGCACATTAACTGCTCATTTAATGCTCACATACCCAGAAATCAGAGACATGCCTGGTCGCGCAGCTCATTATTCATAAGCTTTTCGTACATTTACATATCAAAGAGAAATGGTAGAAATGTATGGCAAAACATAGAAAATCAGAAATATCTGAAGAACTAAACTTCGGATGCAAACTCCCGATAGCTAATTCACAAGTTTAATGTTTTGGGTGCTCGAATCGAGTACACTTCTTACAATCAAGCGAAAATAAAGTATGACAAAATCGATTTCAAAAATCGCTCTCTCAACAACATCTTACCTCTGTCATTTACTGTAAAAGGCCGCCAAATTAAGTAAATTCCTAAAAGTTGGAGTCCGGTAGCAGCTTCGTCGAGCGTGGTACACACTTTCCCGATAGCCAGTTCGAAAGGACGTCATCTAAACTCACAGAATATCACACTTGTTTGGCCATAAATTCCACTTCTAACATGACAAAGTCCAGCCAAAGATAAGCTAAATTCCACTTTCGCCGATACAGAAGCATACTGAGTAAATATACTGTTTTCGCCGTTGTTTTTCAGGTAAACGCTTATGTCAAGATTATTTGGATCGCCATGTTTACATAAGTAGCCTGGCCTGTTAGATTACACAGGAAACCCAGAGATAGTTAGCTGAGTTAGGCTCAAAAAGCGAGAAATAGGAGAGACAATGGAGGGGAGGGGGTTCAACTTTGGGCTACCTGTGGTAAATACCATTTTCGTATCTTTTTGCTAAATTTGCAATTATTTTAAAATGTAGAGGATGTATGATCAAGATCGCTTCACACTATTAGTTTGTGATTCAGATTTCACATAGTTTACATGAATTTGAGCATAATCTTTTGATTCTGGGTAACTCCGCTGACACAAATAATCGTAGACGCAAAATGTCTCTGATTTCTGGCAATGTTTCATGCTCATTCTGCTCGATTCATGCTCATGCTGCACATTAACTGCTCATTTCATGCTCATTTCATGCTCATTTTCTGCTCAATTCATGCTCATGCTGCACATTGCTCATTTCATGCTCATTCTGCTCAATTGGTAATTTACCGTCCATATAAAGTGTGTCGTTTTTGAATTGATAATCATTCAACAGCAGCAGCGGTAGGAGTATAATTACACATGTCTAATTCCACAACGTGCTCTTTCTGCGGTAAAATATTTTCAAGAGGCTTTAATTTGAGACGCCATTTAGAAAATAAATCCTGCAAAATGGATGACCACAGAGATCAGAGCGAAATAACCAGTAGCGAAGAGGAACACAGCGATGACAGTTCTCCAGAGAATTTCACCGACGATAGTCAAGAATCAGAATCCAGCGAGAGCAATTATGGCTCAAGTGACTCTGATGACAATCAATCATTACCACAGTGCTGGACAACTCTCATTGACGAAGCAATGGGACGACATGAAGTAAAGGTAGAAAGCCTTATGGAAGAGTATGAACACCAAGGTGAAACGAAACCGAGTGCGGCTAAAGTAAAAGCACATAATAAAATGTTGCCAGTTTTTAGAAAAGAACTACGAAAAGTATTGATGGAAAAGTTGGAATGGATGCATGCAATGAAAAGAGATCCATTTTATCAAAAGATCACGAGAACTAGACATGATCTACTAGACACAGGGGAGTATGGTTGACTCCCAGAACACTGTTATTCTGTTGCTTTTAGACTTATCTGCTGCGTTCGATACAGTTGATCACGTGCTTCTGCTATCCCGTCTAAACAAAAGATTTGGTATTGGTGGTAAAGTCCTGGATTGGTTTAAGTCCTACCTGTCTGAACGCACACAGTTTGTAAGAATTAACGACAGCTCATCTTCTCGTCTATCTCTTGATTTTGGCGTTCCTCAGGGATCAGTCCTTGGACCCTTACTGTATACACTTTATACCTCTCCACTTAGTGACATCGCCAGTCATCACTGTATGAATTTTCATTTCTACGCTGATGATACCCAATTGTACGTGACTTTTAAATATAATTCTCTCATTGACATGGTTAACAGTAAATCCAGTATAGAGGCATGTGTTAGAGACATTGACACGTGGATGGTCCATAACAAGCTCAAACTTAACAAAGATAAGACCCAGTTACTGGTCATTTCATCTCGACATCAGCCCAGACCTCCGCTTCAAGCTGTGACTGTCTGCAATGAACTTGTAACGTCCTCATCTGATGCCCGTAATCTCGGGGTTCAATTCGACAATTGTCTCTCCATGACTTCCCATGTCACTACAGTCTGCCAATCTGCCTTTTTTCATCTTCGAAATATTTCAAGAATACGTAAATACCTCACTCAAGATGCCGCAAAAACTGTTGTTCATGCATTTGTCACTGCCAAGTTAGACTACTGTAACTCCTTGCTTTATGGTCTTCCTAAGTACTGCATAAAAAGGATTCAACACGTTCAAAATGCTGCTGCTCGACTGGTTACTTTAACATCAAAGTTTGACCACATTACTCCCGTTTTGGCTGAGCTCCACTGGCTTCCCGTGGAGTATCGAATCCAATACAAGATCTTGGTGATAACTTACAAGGCCCTTCATAATCAAGCTCCCCATTATATCTGTGAACTAATACAACGATACTCGCCGTCACGTGCCCTGAGATCGTCCACCAAGAATTTATTAGTTCAACCAAGATACCAATTAGAATCGTATGGTCAGCGTGCTTTTTGCATAGCTTCCCCGAAACTTTGGAACAATCTACCAGATGGTATTAAGAACAGTAATTCTATTAACATTTTTAAGAAAGAACTGAAAACTAATTTTTATAATCAAGCATTTAATTTCTGATTAATTACTATTATTATTATTAATTGTAACAGCGCCATTGAACCTCGTAATTGGCGCTATATAAATCTATTATTATTATTATTATTATTATTATTATTATTATTATTATTATTATTATTATAAAGAGGCAACGCAAGTGGCCATTCACAAACGAAAGTTTTTGTTGAACCGATTTAATCAAACAGTTAGATGACGATGATGTCTTTGACCAAGATGTGGAGATGCATTAGGCTTGAAATACAGTATGTGGTTCTAATTGTGAACAGTTCTAATTGTGAACACTTTTCAGTAAAAGTGCTGTTTTTATACCGTAAAGTTAAGATCGGCCAAAAATATTTTACCCGAGCAAATATTGATTTATTTTCAATCATTCAATGCTAGTTTGGGCTTCCTGGCATTTATTCCGCGCAAAATTTCAACTTTGATTCAAAGTAAGCTGACGACTGTTGTTTACAAAATCGAATTTTAAGCGCGCCTTTAAGATTCTCAGTGGCAAAGTTCGCATGTTTTCTTTCTAAAAACGCAAAGTATGGAGTTTGTTTTTATATGAGCTAAAAGGTAAATAATAACTCTTTTCTTTACAAAACAATAATTAGAAAAGTGTTGAAAATGAACGAGCAGCATCGGAATGAAAAATTGTGCGTGTTTTTGCGATGTGCATCTAATTGTAAACACGCATATGCTCACGCATAACCTGGCACTTCATAACATATGTAGTTCTTGAGATATAGAGTAAAAATACCGCTAATGTACCTGCACTAGTACAATAGCAAATATTGAGAAGGAAATATGTATAAGAAGTCCGCGTTTGTGATACAAATTTGCGCCATTACGTTGTTAGCAATTACACGAGCGTGATGAACGGCATGCATCAATGAACATGAGAACACGTCAGTAATTTAGCATTGCCGTCTGACTTCACTTCGTTTTAACATTTTTCTATCATTCGTATCGAAATAACACAAACATAAATATTGTTTTAAGACAACTTGGAACTTGTACATCGAATTGCAAGGCTAGAAATCGATAATAATACACAATATTAAGCCATTAAAAAGCACGCCAAAAGTGTTCACAATTACAAACATCTGTTCACAATTATGCACCAGTCAAAGTAAACCCCGACCCCCCCCCCCACCCCGGGATATAGGTGGGGATTGGTTCTAGATACCGTACAAAAACTGAAAATGCCCCACCATGTGGAGCAATATTTTGGGGTAAATAGCAGGAAATTCCCCACCCCCCGGGGCAACTAAAGATGTTACATGCTTATGAATTTGCCTTTGTAAAATTTGACAAAGCAGCGCAATTCACAATTTATGCCAGCTTGCTGTAAGCATGAGGGCACTATTCACAATTATTGACAGTTTTGATAGCATACGGCAGTCATAGTTCATTTCTCATACAATGTATTAAAGTTATAGCAGTTTTGATAGACTGCAGCTAAACACATTGACACTTGAATAAAGTTTTTATTACTATCATTATTATGGCAGTCACAGTTCATTATAACATTTGGAACGACTTTCTTCTAACATAAATAACAAATTAACACCTATTGCTAATGTTTGCATTGTTGGCAGTACCAAGACCCATCAGGCACACTTTCTTCAGATAGACCAACACATTCAGCATGGAACCAAAAAATTGGACAATTTTCCCCATCACAGGATATCATCAGCCCATGTTCACCTTCACCACAAAGGCAAAAGGCATCTTGTTGAATTTCTATAGTACAGAGGGGAAAAATTACAAGGAAATCAGGAAATTGCCTTCTTCAAGGTCTAAACGTGGGACAAAATATGAACATTCAAAAATACCTTTCTTTCTTGACTTTGACTGTTTTTTTGCTGCTGCTCGTTTTGCTCCCTCCGTCCTATTCTTGCGCACCCCATCAAGATGTTCCAGCCACATCTGCACATGATCCGTTGAGAGCAATGTTTTCTTTGCTAGGTCAGTTATTGTTTCTTTGTTTGGCTGTATCTTCTCCATACAAAGCTTCTTGTGAGCTTCTCCAAGCATTTTCGAGGGGGGCTTGACCATCATCCCTTCTCTGCCATGGTTTCTGTAATGCTCAAGATGGTCATCGGGTTTCAGGAAATGACCCGCACATGTCCCCTGACATTGACTGCAGTCACCACCCCATGGGCGATTAGGATCTGGGATCGGGATAGGAAAGTACTCCAGTGATGGGCCGTTTGGAAACCACTTCAACTCCAGATTGTGTTCAACTGCCTGGCATTTCACGTGTGGACAGCTCTTTTGGAAGCATGGAATAAGCATAAACACATACTGCTCAGGCAGATTCTTGACCATATGACGATTACGTACTTCCCATACCTCTTCAAAGTAAGCATAGAGTGTAGGCTCGCGTTCTTTTAGGGCCTTTTTTTCCTTATTTGTACCTCTTAGAAACGTTAAGAGCTTTGGCCGCCTGTCCTTGGCATGCTGTTGCAGGCAAATAGAGGGAACAGAGATCCTTTTAGTAAATTTATTGTTCCATTTCCACAGGGTGCTCCATTTACTCTCTGTTTACCACAGGTATCCCAATTCTATTTTCTCTAACTGTGTGGCACTATTCGCTTTGCTTCTGTGTTGATAAGCGCACGGGCGAAGCAAAAGATAAGATGGACTTAGTGTTATTTGTGTAAAATGCCTTTTTGTTTCGGATATTCACGATTAGCGGAACCATTCGCAGATTCGAATGGAGAAATACAATTTACCATTCGTACGAATGGTGAATTTACCACAGGTATCCCAATTCTATTTTGCTATTCGCTTCTGTGTTGATAAGCGCAAGCGCGAAGCAAAAGATAAGACTTAGTGTTATTTGTGTAAAAAAAAATTGTTTCGGATATTCACCATTAGAACCATTCGAACCATTCGTACCAATGGTACGAGATTTTGTGCCCCCACCAAAAGACTTAGCATATTAATGATCAAATTTTTTTTTCAGACTAGATATATCCTGTTTAATGATAAATGGTGCTAATGGTGAAACTTTAAGTTCAATGGTGAATGGTGCTGTTTAATGGTTCGAATCGGTGTGTCGTTTTTTTTTGGGGGGGGGGGGACCCTGTGTAATATGTATGATGATGAATAGAGGATGCAGAGGGCCCTTAGAAAGTGGTACCAATGGTTCCAATGGTTCCAATGGTAAAACGAAATGTCTAATGGTGAATGGTGTTGTCTAATGGTTCGAATGGTGGGAAAAAAATGTTGGGAACCCTGTGTAATATGTATGATGATGAATCGAGGATAGAGAGGGCCCTTAGAAAATGGTACCAATGGTTTCAATGGTTCCGATGGTAAAACGAAATGTCTAATGGTGAATGGTGTTGTCTAATGGTTCAAATGGTGGGAAAAAATTTTTTGGGAACCCTGTGTAATATGTATGATGATGAATCGAGGATAGAGAGGGCCCTTAGAAAATGGAACCAATGGTTTCAATGGTTCCGATGGTAAAACGAAATGTCTAATGGTGAATGGTGTTGTCTAATGGTTCAAATGGTGGAAAAAAAATGTTGGGAACCCTGTGTAATATGTATGATGATGAATCGAGGATAGAGAGGGCCCCTTAGAAAATGGAACCAATGGTTTCAATGGTTCCGATGGTAAAACGAAATGTCTAATGGTGAATGGTGTTGTCTAATGGTTCAAATGGTGGAAAAAAATGTTGGGAACCCTGTGTAATATGTATGATGATGATTCGAGGATAGAGAGGGCCCTTAGAAAATGGTACCAATGGTTTCAATGGTTCCAATGGTAAAACGAAATGTCTAATGGTGAATGGTGTTGTCTAATGGTTCAAATGGTGGAAAAAAAATGTTGGGAACCCTGTGTAATATGTATGATGATGAATCGAGGATAGAGAGGGCCCTTAGAAAATGGAACCAATGGTTTCAATGGTTCCGATGGTAAAACGAAATGTCTAATGGTGAATGGTGTTGTCTAATGGTTCAAATGGTGGGAAAAAAATGTTGGGAACCCTGTGTAATATGTATGATGATGAATCGAGGATAGAGAGGGCCCTTAGAAAATGGAACCAATGGTTTCAATGGTTCCGATGGTAAAACGAAATGTCTAATGGTGAATGGTGTTGTCTAATGGTTCAAATGGTGGGGAAAAAAATGTTGGGAACCCTGTGTAATATGTATGATGATGAATCGAGGATAGAGAGGGCCCTTAGAAAATGGAACCAATGGTTTCAATGGTTCCGATGGTAAAACGAAATGTCTAATGGTGAATGGTGTTGTCTAATGGTTCAAATGGTGGGAAAAAAATGTTGGGAACCCTGTGTAATATGTATGAATCGTGATGATGAATCGAGGATAGAGAGGGCCCTTGGTTTCAAGGTTCCGAAAATGGAAATGTCTAAATGGTTGGGAACCCTGTGTAATATGTATGAATGAATCGAGGATAGAGAGGGCCCTTAGAAAATGGAACCAATGGTTTCAATGGTTCCGATGGTAAAACGAAATGTCTAATGGTGAATGGTGTTGTCTAATGGTTCAAATGGTGGAAAAAATGTTGGGAACCCTGTGTAATATGTATGATGATGAATCGAGGATAGAGAGGGCCCTTAGAAAATGGAACCAATGGTTTCAATGGTTCCGATGGTAAAACGAAATGTCTAATGGTGAATGGTGTTGTCTAATGGTTCAAATGGTGGGAAAAAAATGTTGGGAACCCTGTGTAATATGTATGATGATGAATCGTGTAAAAAAAATTGTTTCGGATATTCACCATTAGAACCATTCGAACGATTCGTACCAATGGTACGAGATTTTGTGCCCCCCACCAAAAGACTTAGCATATTAATGATCAATTATTTTTTCAGACTAGATATATACTGTTTAATGATAAATGGTGCTAATGGTGAAACTTTAAGTTCAATGGTGAATGGTGCTGTTTAATGGTTCGAATGGTGTTTTTTTTTGGGGGGGGGGGGGGGGAACCCTGTGTAATATGTATGATGATGAATAGAGGATGCAGCAGGGCCCTTAGAAAGTGGTACCAATGGTTCCAATGGTAAAACGAAATGTCTAATGGTGAATGGTGTTGTCTAATGGTTCGAATGGTGGGGAAAAAATGTTGGGAACCCTGTGTAATATGTATGATGATGAATCGAGGATAGAGAGGGCCCTTAGAAAATGGTACCAATGGTTTCAATGGTTCCGATGGTAAAACGAAATGTCTAATGGTGAATGGTGTTGTCTAATGGTTCAAATGGTGGAAAAAAATGTTGGGAACCCTGTGTAATATGTATGATGATGAATCGAGGATAGAGAGGGCCCTTAGAAAATGGAACCAATGGTTTCAATGGTTCCGATGGTAAAACGAAATGTCTAATGGTGAATGGTGTTGTCTAATGGTTCAAATGGTGGAAAAAAATGTTGGGAACCCTGTGTAATATGTATGATGATGAATCGAGGATAGAGAGGGCCCTTAGAAAATGGAACCAATGGTTTCAATGGTTCCGATGGTAAAACGAAATATCTAATGGTGAATGGTGTTGTCTAGTGGTTCAAATGGTGGAAAAAAATTTTGGAAACCCTGTGTAATATGTATGATGATGAATCGAGGATAGAGAGGGCCCTTAGAAAATGGTTCCAATGGTTCCAATGGTGCCATTGGTAAAACTAAAAGTCTAATGGTGAATGGTGTTGTCTAATGGTTCAAATGGTGGGGGGAAAATTTGGGAACCCTGTGTGATATGTATGATGATGAATCGAGGATAGATAAGGCCCTTAGAAAATGGAACCAATGGTTCCAATGGTGGCATTGGTAAAAGTAAAAGTCTAATGGTGAATGGTGTTGTCTGATGGTTCAAATGGTGAAAAGAAAATTGGGAATTCTTGGTGATATGCGATGATGGTGTAACAGAGAATACATAGGGCCCTGAATGTTACGGAATATTGTCTCAAAGAAGAATATTTCAGTCTTGATACTTTGTAGAATGAGGCTATTGTTGCTTAACAGACACCTGGCAGTTATGAAACCGGTGTCTGACAATCGCAGACCGCAGACTGCAGATCGACTGCAGATTGCAGACTGATATGAAGTGTATACATATATATATATATATTTCGAAAGTCTCGCTATTTGGAACAAATCCATATCCCTTGGATATTGATTTTAAGTCAATTACCATGTTGTTACCAGCTGGTTACTTATAAGGTCATAAAATGTTGAAAGAAAATGACTGAAGTATGTCTGTCATCGTTGGGTATTTTTAAAATTGTCATTGTCTGAGAAAACCGGGAAGAGTTGAAAGATGGGGTTCGGCCGATTGCTTTCAAATTGCTGTCATTTATTATCTATAGTAATATATTAAGAATGTTTGTGTTTAAAGTTTGGTTGAGGCTTTTGCTCGAAAGTTTAACCACGTACCCTGGCTCTTTGTTTTGCATAAAAATCGACGGCCTTGGGCGTGCGACTACATTTAAGCCAATTGACGGATTTCCGTTCTTAAAAGTGCGGCAGTTTGTTTTCGTAATTTAGTAATTTTTGACAAGATGATTTTGTCTGTTATTGATTTCCTTAAACTCTTATACTCGGATATTTTAAAAGAGATTTCGCGTGAGGAGCCTCCGTCTCTTCTAGTTACTCGGCTCTTTTCCCTGATATTTTTGTGTGTTTGTCATCAGCAATTCGGAATTGGTTCTTCTTATGCTTTCTTTTGAACCGCAAACCACTTTTTATTACGGTGAATTATAAGGGAAATGAAATTTCCCCCAAAAAATTGCTAACAAGTTACGTTTCATGCAACTGCGAGTTATTGATGTTGCAAGCTATAACTCGTTTTTGCAAGTTATAACTGTTTTTGCAAGTTATAACTCGTTTTTGCAAGATGTAACTTGCTTTTGCAAGTTATAACTCGTTTTCGGTTTTTATATCAATGATTGATCACGTGATAGAGGTTCCTTTGCCATTCGATTTTCTATATATAAGCCTATTTCAAAAATCGTTGTCGCAGCCGACGCAACAGTCAATACTCGAAGACGGCAAAGGATTTAGGTAATTTTTCTCGTAATTAATTTATTCAGTTGTGGTCATTGTAAATAGTTATCATGAATGTAGTTTTTCAGCTCATTAACTGTTTGGAAGCGTGGCACATGAAATTGCTTGATGCCTGCTCTTGTTCGACGGGTTTAGTACCCACAACAGCACTTTTGTAGTACAACTACTTTTCGAAATATTCGGTTTAATACCTGAGCAACCACTTCAGTTTGCCATAATAACATGTCACAAACACATGCAACCAAAATATGATCTGAATGAATGAATTACGTGATTCGTATGAAAATATATGTTGGAAGGCAACGCTTGCTCTCCAAGCGAAAAACCCATGCAAATCCTTGTCAAAGCGGGAAACTTTGAAAGCCTTTAACTTGTGTCTTATTTGCTTGTTTCTTTTTAAATTTTCAACTTTTGCTAATTTTAGTATGCTCTTTCAAGTTATGATATTTTCGTCTGCCTTCGGTGAATTTTTAAAAAGTCACGTGACAGGTGACACAAACCTATTTTGAGCAAATTTGAAGCTCTATGGCTCACGAATGACCGTGTTAAAAGAATTTTGAGCATTTTGTATATATATTTTATATTTTAGTCAATTCTCTTATTATTGAAGTATGTTCTTGTTTGCCTAACGGTTCTACTACGAACAATGTGTTTGTATGTGAGATGAGGGTATTTACCTCATTCGAATGATCTTGAAACTGGATACGAACAAATAGTTCGGATGTTAAACTGATAAGAAGAAAATCATTATAGATAAATAAATAAAGTGTATTTTATAGTTTGAGCTTCCGTCGGAAGTGCCCGAGTAAAAAGTTGTTTGTACGGAAATAAACGAGTAAAGTGATTTTGTTGATATTTTTTATTGTTATAGAGGTTTTTTATCTTTCACAATGCAGCATTTTGAAGTTTAATTTATTAAATCTATTAGAAATGTTTTGAAATATGTGTGACATCATAATGACGTTTTCAATTTTTTATTAGATTTTAAAATATTCTTTGAATTCAGTTACAATTGAAATAGTAAAATTGCAAAGTAAACTAATTTACCGCATTTCATATAGTTGTTCCTATACGATAAGTATAGTGCTAAAATGTTTTCAAACAACGATTTTCCAAATGAAATATTTTTGATTATTATTGACCGACGGTTTTGTGAGAATTATTTAGAAAGGTTTACGATGTTAGGTTAGTTTTCAAGAGAAATACATATAGTGTTAATTTTGGGCTGTTTGAAAAATTGAAATGATCGATTTCGGAGCCAGTATGGTCCGTGTAACACTCCACAATTGAATTTTCTATTGGAAATCTTAAAACCAAAATACAAAATTGCTCATGTTTTAAGAATTTTGATTATTGCAAACTAAATTCAAAATTCAAAATTGCTACGTTTTTGTATATTCAAGCTTTAGAATTAAGTTCAAAAATCTTAAAAGCACACAAAATTACATATTTTTAATTTTGAAAGCAGAACGGAAAACAAAAAAAGAGCTAATTGATTATTATTTATTTGAACGTGATTTCAATTTACAAAATCTTTGTAATTTCACTTTTTAAGTTTCAAAAGATGGAAGCTCCCTTTAGGGGAGGGGTCAAAGGAGCTGTTGGTCAAGAGAGGACAATATATTTATATGCCACCCCCACCCATATGTGTTACTTTTCAACCAAGGTACACCCTCTCCCTCGATTGAAAGGAAGTTTACACATATAAGCAAGTTTCAGAATATTTGCTTAGTAACCAGCAACAACCGTATCGGTAAAAGCGATCAATTTAATTACACATTAGTTGTCGTTATCTTGAGAAAATAAAGTTTAACCGGGTAGACTTTGTATGCATATATTGGGACAGGAAAAAGTGTCCGTTGTACGTATTATCCGTTGTACGTATGGAAACGGGTATATTTTATAGGCATTTGTATGAGTTTCAGCCGGGACAGAACAACATGTCCGTATTAACCATGTGTCCGTATTAACCGGGTGTCTGCACATGTAATAACCGGGTGTCCGTATTAAGCCGGGTCCAGTCCACTGTCAGTAGTACTGCCAAGTTCATTGAGCGATTCTTTAATAGCGTACTAGCTATAGTATATGCTTATATTATAAATATATTGTTCTTTTACAGGTTAGGCATACATACGGTAGAAGAATATTGTACTGGTCTTCTTCGTACTAGTGGTTATAATCTTGGGGAACGAGCGGTTCGGCCGCAAAGCTTAGCAAAAACAACTCCATTTTATCAGTCACAAAGGCGATGGGAAACGGAAAGACTTCGAAATCCGACTCCATATTTTGCAGCATATGCTGGACCTAAGATCCATGTAGACCAAACTGGAGAAGTTGGCTGAGTATGGAGTCGTTCATATTTTACAGCATATGCTGTACATAAGATCCATGTAGATCAAAACGAGAGGTTGGCTGAGTATGGAGTCGTTAGCTATGATTGGTCGAAAATGATTTTTTTCACGTTTGTAGATTATGGCACGTGCACCAGAAGTTCAGTCGTGGGAGCGGGTGTACCTTGGTTGAAAAGTAACATATATGGGTGGGGTGGCATATAAATATATTGTCCTCTCTTGACCAACAGCTCCTTTGACCCCTCCCCTAATAGTTAGGCGGTTATGTGAGAAAATTGTGCACTTTGGGTTAAAAGCACCAAATTTGGTGGAAAGATGGACTTTTATATGTTTATTAAATATGGATATGGTGCCACCGCGAAAACCAATAGGTTTACGAGTTAAGGCCGATTTTCAAAATGGCGGCCATTTTCAAAACCTCCCATTAACTCTCTTCTGAACACAATTTCGAGGTGGCACCATATCAGATATTAATCAGCATAACAAAACCTTTATTTCTACCAAATTTGATGCTTTTAACCCAAAGCGCACAATTCACCTAAAATTCTGCACATAACCGCCTCACTATAAAGGGAGCTTCCATCTTTTGAAACTTAAAAAAGCGAAATTACAAATATTTTGTAAATTGAAATCACGTTCAAATAAATAATAATCAATTAGCTCTTTTTTTATTTTCCGTTCTGCTTTCAAAATTAAAAATATGTAATTTTGTGTGCTTTTAAGATTTTTGAACTTAATTCTCAAGCTTGAATATACAAAAACGTAGCAATTTTGAATTTAGAATTTAGTTTGTAATAATCAAAATTCTTAAAACATGAGCAATTTTGTATTTTGGTTTTAAGATTTCCAGTAGAAAATTCAATTGTGGAGTGTTACACGGACCGTTACTTTTCAACCAAGGTACACCCGCTCCCACGACTGAACTTCTGGTGCACATGCCATAATCTACAAACGTGAAAAATCATTTTCGACCAATCATAGCTCTCCATTTTGTCAGCCAACTTCTCATTTTAAACTACATGGATCTTATGTCCAGCATATGCTGCAAAATATGGAGTCGGATTTCGAAGTCTTTCCGTGTCCCATCGCCTTTGTGCCTGATAAAAATGGAGTTGTTTTTGCTAAGCTTTGCGGCCGAACCGCTCGTTTCCCAAGATTATAAGCCCTAGAACGAAGGAGAGTTAATATTCTTCTACCGTATGTATGCCCAACCTGTAAAAGAACAATTAGCATATACTATAGTACGCTATTAGAATCGTTCAATGAACTTGGTACTGCTGACAGTGGAACCCGGCCTTACGGACACGCAGTTAATACGGACACCCGGTTAATACGGACACCCGGTTAATACGGACATGTTGTTCTGTCCCGGCTGAAACTCATACAAATGCCTATAAAATATACCCGTTTCATACGTACAACGGATAATAAGGACAACGGACACTTTTTCCTCTCCAAATATGCCCATTTTCATACAAATTTTACCCGGTTACACTTTATTTTCTCAAGACAACGACAATGTGTAAATTAATCGCTTATATTACATGCGATCAGAGATTCAAGTATTCAATAGCAATTCAAGTAGCAATAGCAATGTATTACACAATCATGAGTGACGTAAATTGACCAACCCGGTTAATACGGACACTGCGCGGTCTCGTCCCGATGGTGTCCGTATTAACCGGGTTCCATGCATTGTATTGAAAGTGAACTCTCGTTATAGCACACATCCTCAGGACCGTCATTTGTTGTCCGTATAAATAGCGAGAGTCCGTTATTTTCAGTCATTGGAGTATTAATTTTTGTCGGGGATCTAACCGGCCTGTCCGTACGTATTAGCGAGGTGTCCGTAATAAGGGGGTCCTCAAGGCGAGAGTTGACTGAGTAGCAGAGTAGGCGGTAATACTTGATGTACTGTGCTATCAACCTGTTCTTGTGACATAGCACCATAATAATGTAGGAAATATATAATTTTGTTGATGTCAGGGAGCCGTAATGACGATTTTCCCAAATAAAACATGAAAACCGTCAATAAAATATAGTGATCGTTTTCCAGCTAATAATTACTAATTCTGTTAATTGTTATTAATTGATTAAATTTTTCATAGCAACGGCTTTGGAAAAGAACAGGAAAATGACAATCTTGTAAAGGATGATGATCTCAGCCCAAAACGAAAAATTACTTGTGGAACTGAAAAGGGAAAACACAAATGCAAGAATAATAAAACAGCTGGTAAGATATCATTTCAATACTTAAACAGTAATAGAGCATTCAGTTGACCTGATTAGAATTGTGTTCTCACTTAATCCAAAATGAATAATAAAACATTTATTGAATTTGGTTTTCGCGCATGATATCGTAAATTATCAAGACCTCGAGTCTGTGTTACTCAGCTTACGGCTTCGGCAGATAACACAGACCTCGTTCTTGATGATTTACGATATCATGCTCAACCTCATCCAATAATTGCTTATTATTTGTAAAATGAAGGCGCAATCTTCCGTTATTGATACTTCTTATTTCATTTCGAATGCCACAAAATAGATAAGAAAATTATATATTATCGTCATTCAAACCATTATCGAAGTTTTTCATAAACAAAAACAACTGCGGACGTAATATTCGAGGTTATATCGTTTATCAAAAGTTTATCAAAGTTTAACACTATTCTACGTTGTGATCATTGCATAATTCCCTGTATGTTTTCCTTTTAACGTTATAATACAATTTACACGAACTTATACAGAAATAACTTACTCATCTCCTATTTTGTCACTTTTGAAAATCACATTATAATCCCATTAAGATTTTCTAAAAATATCTGACTCCTCCCACAATCCCGCCATCCCCCTGCGATAAACATTGAACGGTTCTTTAGCAAGTTTGCTTATTTAAAGTGCCTATAACCCCTGTGAGATTGTTTTAAAAATCTATTCAATATAAGCTGAATAGTTGGTGGGTTCAGTATTTTGTGATTTGAACCTTGCGTTTATGAGTTATAGAGTTTGAAATCTCAATATGCAAATTTGATGACGTCAACCCAGGCTTTTGCCATAACTTATTTAGACTTTTCCAAGAAGAGCTTATTTATTGAAATGGTGAAAAAGTTATAAAATCATTTATAAAGACTGTGAAAATATTATGTAAGTTTACAAATGTCAATAATCAGCACAAGGGCGTTTTTGTATAATAAATGAAGACTGGGTAGACGTCATCAAATTTGCATATTGAGATTTCAAACCTCTATAACTCATAAACGCAAGGTTCAAATCACAAAATACTGAACCCACCAACTATTCAGCTTATATTGAATAGATTTTTAAAACAATCTCACAGGGGTTATAGGCACTTTAAATAAAACTCTTTGAAAGGAAATATCATTGTAATGAGAAAGATACATTACTGACAATGTTCACTGAGGTCGTTTCAATAAGATATATAGTTACAATATAAAAACACATTATATTCTTCTATTTCATTGCGAAACGTTACAGTGTCAGCTCATGCACTGATCACCTTAAATCAAGCAACACTGTCAAAATGAAGTTCAGAAATTAAGAGAGCACCTCGAAATTAATAAAAATCATAAGTTTCAGTTGATAATATGTACCACAGAAGAAATAACAGTGCATATAAGATTGTACTGATGGCACGAGCTTGCTACACCACACATATTTTCAAACCATATATTACTATCTTGTGTTACATAATATGAACCCAAACATTACATTCGTACTAATATCGAGGTGCTCATTCCATTTCTTAACTTTATCTTAAGAAGATACTAATTTTAAGGAGATAGGGTAATGTCACTTCTTAGTATCAATCACCTATTCTCATTTTACAGGAATACTAGTATTTGAAAGACCATGTGGTGTGGTTACTGATGTAAGAGAACTTTTTGGAAGTGAGAGCAAATCACAAGTGTATGCTCATTTACATACATTATTGGTTAAAGATCACATGAAGAACACAGGTGAATTGCTTATTTTCAAAATAGAAAGGGATATTTCATAATTCCTATCTTTAAAATAATCTAAAGGAATGCTTACTTTGAAAATACCGTGTTTTAATAAACGACTGTAGGAGCGATACACTGGCTCTCAGCGGTCTTACAATAATTTAAGAAAAAATCTTAAAAGTCGTATCATTCAGTTATCATTTTTATTTATTTTTAATTTTAGTGTGTAAAAAATATACTTGAAGTAGAGTGCAATTTAGCAAAGCTTGAAAACTAAATAACTAATTGGTACTAAATAACACTAATGAAACAATAGAAAACAATAGAAATAGCACTATTTAGTACTATTTAAAATTAGTACTATTTCACACTTTCCTAAATTGCACTCTAAAAAAGCAATTTTCACACAATTAACTCTCAATTTACAATTAGTACTAAATAACACTAATGAAACAATAGAAAACAATAGAAATAGCACTATTTAGTACTATTTAAAATTAGTACTATTTCACACTTTCCTAAATTGCACTCTAAAAAAGCAATTTTCACACAATTAACTCTCAATTTACAAACAATATCAAAGGAGATACTAATTACTTCTGAAGAGTGTTAAAAATTACCTGAAAAACAAGTGTGAATTGAATGTTCAATAGCACTTAAAAACTATTTAACTTGACTATACATTCTTCACGCCCCCTACTATTTTAATTACTTTATAATTAAACATTTAAACTGTAACAGCGAACGATAAACACGTAGCTGACTGGGAATCAAAATACACCTATTTAAAAAAAGGTTGAACCAAATATTAATTTAAAGAAAAGGATTTAATAACCTATTTTTACCTATATCATCTCCAATGATTACCTTTGAAGATAAATATTTCCCATTTCACTATTTTATATATTTTTACATAAAACGTTTCAGAAAATATATTGTAATTGAAAGTAAATGCTTATTTATAAAGACATGTTGCAATTTTCATTCCAGACATCATTTGCTATGACGATGCATGTCACCTCAAGAAATTTGCACAGAATCCTGTTCGATCTGAAAAAACTTCAACATCGAAGAAATTGTTACAAATTGAAATATTGTGTGATAAATTTCATTTTAAAAATCACGTGGATCGGTGGTGTAAAACTAATTGCAATCCATATAACTGTGATGCACTTAAGGTAAGTAGAAATATCGTACCTAGTTATAGCTATATATACACCAGCACATGTTATTTATTGGAGAATTCTATTCCTTGAATTGATTTGAAACAAAGAAATATATCTTCTCAAGCATTATCGTTAGAGAAACAATAAATCAGGATCACACGCCAAAACTAAAATGGTATTTCTCAATGAAATCATGCAGTCAACTGAAATAAACTACAACTACAATTTTGAACGAGATAACTATCATGATTTGGAAACCTTTTAATATACGCCTAACATATGCAACCATCCCCTTATGTTCTATCTTCCCCTTTAAATACCACTATATCAACAATGTGCCCTAACTCCTTTCAACAAGGAGGTTATATTTCCCCAAGTTTGTTACTCTTTATGCTCGATAACAAGACATTTTCTTTTCAACTAGGATGTCAATACCGAAGTTTGTGAGCAGTTGTTCTCCTGGCTTTCAGGCTTCTCGCGAATAACGAAACACATGAATCGTTGGAGATTCATCTTTTTAATGTTGTACATCCTTGACAATCATAATGAGGATATTTCAACAGAAAACGAATACCACTCATGAAACATTATAATTGTTTAAAATATTGATATTGATGTTTTACATTTGCAATTTAAATACGGTTCACCCGCCGAGCAACGCAAACACAAGCAACATAGTTAAAGAATCAGTGTTTCTAGGTATGAGAAAAATAAATATACCGCTAGAGTAGAAACAATGTAACCGTGAAATTGGACTAACTAATTAGTGCTAAATTCCACTCATGAAACAGCAGCAAATGATAAAAATAACACTATATAGTACTATTTAGCAATAGTACTATTTCACAGTTATTTTGTTAGAACTGTAGAGTGCAATTTAGAAAAGCTTGAAAACTAAATAACTAATTAGTTCTAAGTAGCACTAATGACACAATATAAAACAATAGATATACCTATATTTAGTACTATTTAAAGTTAGTACTATTTCACGCTTTTCTAAATAGCACTCTAGCAATACATCATTAAGGTATGCTTATTTATCTTACACTCCCGTTTCCGTCATTCCCATGAACGGGGCTGTACTAATTCATCGAATTAACAAAAACAATAATTTCTAAAGCATGTTAAAGTGCATATGACACAATTTCTTTATTTTATAACATAGATTAGTGATGGAAATAACAATATAACAAAGAGTTTTTGATTAATGTATTGTTTTTAGAAATATTTGTAATAAACATGTTTGCAAAGTGTGACGTCATCTTGACTTTCGATAGTCACCTGACCTCAACATGAGGAAAATAGGAAAATCGAAATGGAGGGAAATGGGTATCTGCTGTTTTTCATTAACTCCAAAAATCGTTTGATGTGAACTTGTCACGTATAACGTGTTTAAAAAGACTGTATTTGGATATTTTTTTGGGGAACGACAAAAGATGTCACGTGACGGACCAAGTCAAGTACTTGCATATTTTCATTTTTATTGTGAAAACAAAACTAAAGATAAATGACAATTTCACATCCAACGATTTTTGGGTTGAATGAAAACCATCACCCCATTTTCAAAAATCTATTTCCCTCGCCTTGAGGTAACTTGTCCACCAAAACTCTTTTTTTTTTTAAGCTTGAAATGTTCCCTAATTGTCACTTTATGTCCAAACATCAAATTCATGCGTAGAAACTGGAAGGAGATATTTGATAAACGTCGTTTTTAATGAATCTGGAAAAAAAAAGCTTTAACATGCTCGAGTTTATTGATACCACGTAGATTGGTGAAGTATAAATCGCTTTTTTTACCGGCAATTAAAATATTGATAGACTTACGTAATCAATGAAAATATTGAAATTAATTTCTACGACTGCCTATCTTCTTCAAAAAAAACATCTTCTTAGGGACTATGCAATAATGAGAAGAAAGAGGGGAGTTGAGAAACGAGAGGGGGGGGGGGGGGTGGACATACTATTACTTCATGACAAGAAAGTGGAGTAACATTAAAATCTACTCTGAAAAGGAATTTGTTAGAAACTCACTGGTAAATGCAACAATAAACAATGCATATGAATTCATTCAACCGTCAAATGTCAAGGGCCGTTTTTTCACAATTTAAGGGTTTGCCTGCAAGCGTATCCTTCTCGCCCTTCTAAATGATAGCCGATCAAAATAACAAAGACTAGCCAGCAGTCAAAACTATTTTATAATTTTCAACCACTTCGGCCTACAGTAGCACTTCACATATTCCAAGTTTGGCGAGAGAAAATAAAAACGTTTCCATTTGAAATTCTCATTGCATAAGGACTGTAACGTGTCTGTCAACAGTTTGTTACGATAGCGATTACATCGCCGGTACAGCTATAAGGCACAACGGACACTACATGAAAAATCAATTATGAACAATACCCCGATATAACGATATTTTTGGCTCTTTTCCCGAAAAATCGTTATATCGGGAATTCACTAAATATTTCAACCAAAGTAAATGTATTATAGAAAATCATGTAATATGAGTTTTACAGAGGCCCAAACTGTGACCCGAAATTTTAGCCTATTTTAGGGTGATGTTAATGCAAAACAAGGGGGGGGGGGGGGGGGTGTGTTTAAGCTTTCGAGCAAAAGCGTGAATCAATCTTTAAGAGGCCGTCTCCCTAAAAGCCACCCACTCAAATTCGCGCCTAAAATAATTTTTCCTGAAACTCTAGCGAATGAAAGACTTTATCAAGGTTAGTACTAAAACAGGTTTGGTTTGGTTCAAAATATTTTTCTGGCGGCGTTAGAAACCGTCAAACATTTTGAACAGCCAGGGCCCAGTAGCGACGTATCAAAACTTGAAATTAGGCATTATTCGTGGCGCTGTAGAAACTTCAATTCGCATCATCAGGCAATGAATTTCATGTCAAATTGCTCACATATCTTTCTAGTTTTCCTACTTAATGATGATGACGATGATGCCTGGGCGGTACTAAGGGCGTATTCGGATAGAGGTGTTCTACGGACCCCTGACCCTCTCCCAGACTTAAAATTGCGATTTTCCATTAACGTTATTTCTGACGCTGTTTTATTTGGTAAAACTGTAATTCGCAACAATGATAACGCTGGTAGCCTCCTTTGCAGTAGCTCTTTGTGTTGATCGCTTTCCGACACAAAGGTCGGACCGACACAAAAAACGGTGTAATTGGGCGCGTCAATTATATATCCCGACCTCAAAATGTAACCTATATCCCGAATGCAAAAGGGACCCTATATCCCGACCGCAAAAGGGAGCCGATATCCCAACCGCAAAAGGGACCCTATATCCCGACCGCAAAAGGTATCTTATATCCTGATCGCATAAGGTACGCTATACCCCGACCGCAAAAGGTATCCTATATCACGACCGCACAAGGTATGCTATATCCGGCGAACGCAAAAGGTACCCTATATCGCGACCGCAAAAGGAACCCTATATCCCGACCGCAAAAGGTACCCTATATCGCGACCGCAAAAGGAAACCCTATATCCCGACCGCAGAAGGAACTCTATATCCCGACCGCAATAGGTACCCAATATCCCGAACGCAAAAGGTACCAATATGCAATGCAAATATATTATGCCACCCTAACAATTATAGCGATTATATGATAATAGTGTTAAAGCTCTTGGACATAATGGATAGCTTTTTAATTCATATTGTTAAAAGTCGTTTCACGATTGAGGCATGACTCATTAAAGGCTTATCATATAATGGTGAGTGACAGACTTCATGATAGAATGTCGTTCGTTAATACTTCACTCTTTTTAATAGCTTAAGATTTCGATAACATTTTAAGTTATCCATGTAGGAATGATAAACTAGTTAAAGAATATTGGGAAACAATATTTAAGCTTTGTATTCATGTAATATATTCAACAATTGAAAACTGTTGATGATAAGCAATTACACTTGGATTAATGTGATTATCTCTTCTTATGAAGAATTACCACCCACTTCGTTATTTTAAAATGTTAGCTGTTTAATATACTAATGTTACAACGATCTTTCCAAATGACGATGCATAATCGAGGATTTGGATTGCTATAGATTTGTTTTTTCACTTATCTGGAGTAAGCGAAAGTAGTAAATTTTTAACGGCGAGAATGGAATTCGATAATTAGGTGTTTCGAGCTTGTCACAATGGCGCTACTTCTTATCTCGAATAGACATCCGATCTAAAAGGATAGTTATCGATAGATGAAAGTATATTTGGCTGTAAATGACAGCTTAGCCAGTAAATAAACATATTTCAGGAATTGTTAAAATAAGTTGATAAGTTATTCTCCTTTGAGATACATTAAACGTCATGGAAGTAAATTGTTCTTATGCTATTGTTATGGTTTTTTATATTTCTGAAAGTTGAAGTAATGTTGCAATCCGTTAGCAGACACATGTATTTTAAAACTGTGACAACGGGGTTCGATAATGATGTGTTGCGAACCTGTCAAAATGTAGCCCGGCTTATCGTCTGGAAAAGACATCCCGACTAAAATATTAATGTGGTCCAAAATGACAGCTTAGCCAGTAAGTAAACTAATTGTATCATCTATCTATAATGAGTGTAGTAACAATACGAGTCAAGAAGTTGCGAGTTAGGAGTTGCGAGACATATTGCAGGGATTGTTGAGTAAATGACAATAATAAGATAATTTTAGAGCCATCTTATAGTTGTCATTTTCTTCAGACGATGTTTTAAAAGGTCCATCAGGTCTGCTACTCATCAGAGTTCATTGACAGAGGAACGTGATTCATACACCACACACACTTCTCAAATATCAGCACAAAAGCACATTACAGAAATAAAAAACAAACTGATACTGAGCCGATCAAAACCATTCAAAACTGTAACCAAGAATAGCCAGCAAATTGAACAGTCAAGGAATGTATGCAATATAATTTCACTATAATTGTTTCCATTGAATAGTCTGGATCGGATCGAATGTATTTATGGAGATAGCAATTACAATACACATATCGGTGGTTCGAATCTTTTAAGAACGAAGCATCATATACATGAAGCAATATGAAGGTATGTAATATAATTTCAGTTTGGTTTCCATTGAATAGTCTGGATCGAAGAATACACATATCTTTTATGGAGATAGCAATTAGAATACACATATCGGTGGTTCGAATCTTTTAAGAACGAAGCATCTATACATGATAACATGAAGCAATATGAAGGTATGTAATATAATTTCAGTTTGGTTTCCATTGAATAGTCTGGATCGAAGAATACACATATCTTTTATGGAGATAGCAATTAGAATACACATATCGGTGATTCGAATCTTTTAAGAACGAAGCATCATATACATGAAGCAATATGAAGGTATGTAATATAATTTCAGTTCGGTTTCCATTGAATAGTCTGGATCGAAGAATACACATATCCTTTATGGAGATAGCAATTAGAATACACATATCGGTGATTCGAATCTTTTAAGAACGAAGCATCATATACATGAAGCAATATGAAGGTATGTAATATAATTTCAGTTCGGTTTCCATTGAATAGTCTGGGCTGGATCGAAGAATACACATATCTTTTATGGAGATAGCAATATTAGAATCGCACATATCGGTGTTCGAATCGAGCAATATTAGAATCGCACATATCGGTGTTCGAATCGAACCACCAGACAACACGATTCACCGTTCAACTTCCGGTCTCACCATTTGAACGAATGGTACCATTGGTAAAACTTTTCAAGGCCTCTAAGATTCCACAGGGTTCCCGTTAGAAAAAAGCTAGGGTTCCCCAGAACGAGTCAGATTCCACAGACTTCCCATTAGAAGAAAAATACGTATAGTAATTCCCAAGGTATCCCGGTCATCGAACATATATTATTATTATAGTTAGATTCAATTGATAAATTCGGGTTCCCTGTGTTAAATTCACCATTCGTACGAATGGTAAAATCGATTTCTCCATTGGTATCTGGTGGTGTGTATTGGACATTCATGCATAAATTGGACTTCTACATGAGATGGACCTTCATCTGCGCCGCCATCCACTCTAATAAATTCAACCTGTTTACTGAAGAGATCTTTGAAGTCAGAACTTTCCTCCAGCATACGCAAATCTGCCATATGCTGTGCAGGGGATTTTTGATATAAGTGATGAGCTTTGACAATTCCAAGACATACTTCAGGTGTTGTTTCAGTTTCAAGAAACATATAAGAAGACACCTGGAGTGTTGATGAATATTTGTTTACGTAATCGGCTCTAGTGGTCACCTCCACATCATCAGAAAGAGAAAGTGCAGAATGCTGGCGATGCGTGTAGGTAGTGTCCAACCTAAATCCAGCAGCGTCATCTCTGTTGAGAATGGACGACATTGTGCCATCTTTCTTCTGTAATTTATCCAGACTACTATACATTGCAGTACTGTAATGGGCATCTGGATTTAGTTTTATTGCAAAGCCTTTCCTTGCACGACGACAAGTCGCCTTAGCAACCCCTCTGTACCGCTTTGCACTAATGCGTCTCTTGTTTCTCGCTACGCACAACTGGACAATAGTGCCATGTGAAATGTTTGTTTGATACTTTTTCTCAAGGTATTCCTTGATACGTTTGTACGTTACTTTAAGACCGCTGTTTTCCTGATTTTTACCATAGGAAAAAGTTAAAACGCCAGTCCTGCGCCACGCATCGGCTCCTACCTTTTGTTCCCTGACGAAATCTTCAATATCCTTCCCTATATTGGGATATGTTTGTATGATTTTTCATACTTTCTTGGTAACTCTTCGCTTGAGTAGGCCTGCTTGTGCAATGACTTTAGCAGCATTAATCTGAGCTCGTCGTTTAAGAATCTGCCACTGCTTTGCCACCATTTCTTTTGCATGCTTGCTTGATATGTCATCTACATCAACCCAATTATCAGGATTATCACTCTCAGAGTCACTTACAATGTCGCTGTTAGCTTCCATAACCCGCAGTCTCTCTCGCTCAAGATATGCTTGCCTTGACTGTTCAATCAAGAGTTCCTCACTTCTATCAAGGTCACTAGAAGACAAATAATGTGCAAAATCAAGTAACACCTGATTCAGGGCCTCTGGCGTGAATTCTCGTAACAGCATCGTAAGCTCTTCAACAAATGAGAACCAGTTTAGTTCATTAGATCGCAACATAAACAGCATATGCTCCATTGATGGAGTAGGGTTAACTATCATGCCATCTTCCTTCTGTTTACTTATAGTATCTGGGTCAATAGCAGCATTTACACTCTGGCTTGAACATTCTGTACCTTTCGTCAACTCACCATTTCCTAACACTGCACAACCACTATCAATACAGATCGATGTAGCCTTTGAGTTGTCACTAGTGCAAGCATCAGATCTTTCTTGCTCACTATTTTTGTTCCTTTTGAAATGAAAATTTGGGTCCTGAACTTCTGTTTCAGTGTCACATGCATCCTTACTAGAAACCCCCTCTTTTGTAGCAGTATTTTCAGAGGTACTTTTATTGTTATCTGACTGTTCTGACCATTCATCTGCAGACAAGTCACTGTCAGAGACCAATTGATCAAAATCACTGCCCTCCGAGTCACTAATATCTGAATCATCACTAGGTAACTCATAACCCAGGCTTCTAAGAGTGGCTTTGTTCCTTACACCAGCTAACTGCATAACAGCATCTCGAATGCCTTGTGCTTTCTCTACAGCCTTCATGATCATATCTTCTTTGCTGTGAAGGTCATTGAAACCATAGTCTTTTTTGGCTTTCTTGGCCGAGAGGCCTTGACTTTTGCAAACATAGTATTTAATCAGGCATCGGTCTGACTCAGTTGTTGCTAGTTGACACAAAACATCCAATGCTTCTTTGGTAATGCCTTTGTCCTTTCTCTTCATGGTTTCTGACGAAAAAAACATTTGATACACTTGACAGAAAGCATCGTAATCGACCTTTGCACGAATCTCTGATACATAGAGTCTTTGAGACCCAGGTCCATCTAATTCAAGCTTGAAAATGGCCACAGGCAGTTGCATTAACTTTCTAACAGCTTTGTCTGACTGATACTGAACAGTTGGGAACACTGAACGGTATAATGAAGAGAGTTCACAAATTCTTTCATTGCAAATTATTTCAGACAGACGAATTAAAGGATGGCACCGGGAGCACTCCTCTGGTGTAGTATCTTTGTGGTGCAACTTGCAATACAACTTACGAACAACAACATACTCATTCAATGTAAGATCATGGATTGAGGACAAGTAAACTTTAGAACCACTGTTAGCTCCCTTGCTCAGGTTGGTATTAACATGAATTAAATATCTCTCATACAACTGTTTATACATTAACAACAATTCGTCAGGTTCACTGTCATTGTAAGACAAATTCCCAGTGGTGTTCCTGTGCAATAAACACATGTCTGGCAAACTTGTCCTCAAAGTCATAAAATGGTCACCATTCGATAAATCTGTATTATGTGTCGTAGTTTCACTGCTTTCTCTTGTTTCATCATTACCAGGTACACTGTTGTTCCTATTAGCTTCCTCCACCTCAGCAGTGATGTTCATGTCATCTTTCTCAGATCTGGTGTTCTCTTCAGAACATTTGCTGCAATCTTTGGTTTCATTACTCTTACTGTGAACTGACTTGATCCCACTATTAAACAGACTGAGCTGAGTAGATATGAAATGGCGGTTCTGGAACACCTTTGGTGGGGTATGGTGGGGTATATTGGGGTATGCCGTGGGGTATTGTGACATCATCAATTTGGGGTATGGGGTATGGGTGAGTCAGGTCTATTTTTAAAACGTAGTTCTATTTTGGGACACCGATAACGTCATCGAGGGTGTTATAAAACCTAGGGTGTAAGGCATCAGAAATCAAATCATTTCAACCCTCCAACCAAACGTACATTTATTCAAGTGAAGTTGATAAGATGGCCCTTCCACCAATCCTTGGTCGATTATATTTTCTTGGCGATCGGGATTATTGTGCAACCGTGAACACATTCAACAACCAACTCAAAATCCATATAAGAAAGTTTTTCGAACCAAAAGCCATCCCAGGTGAGGCACCTCCTCTCTTGCCAACCAAATACGGGGTGGCCCTCGACATAAAAGAATGGAAGGAACTGATGAAGATCGCACCAGAACTCAATACCGCGATTGAGAAATATCAAGCGAGACAAGAACCATCAGTAGACAATTTGGAATATACTAAAAAACTGAAAAACAAGAGAGTTGTAAATCATAAACCATACGACCGAAACTTGAATGAATGAACAGATACCACATGAAAAGAATAAAGAAATTAAACGAAACAAAAACAAACAACAAAAAAAAAATTGTCTGTACTTCTTGAGTCGTCACATAGATTAATTTCATAAAATAAAATAATTGACTTTCCCCGCTCTATTAACTAACGGTTTTCCACTTTAATTGTTTCTGTACTCACAATGACACATCCGCATAATTGTCTCAATTACACGTTTGATTGCACAAACACTTCAATATATCTACATGGAACACATTATTAAATATCACAGCGGGAGGGTATCTGGAAAATCATTTTTCAGCAATATACCCAAGGTGCGAGAAATTATAAAGCAAACTATTTTGTATCCCAAAAATCAAGGACCAGATAAAACCCACCTGGACAGGTAACGATAAATTGGTAATTTGTTTTTTATACACACCTCGACCATTTGTAGTGATCTATATACATCTCTTGATTTTAGGTGGGTTTATTATAGTTACCCATTTAGTAACTCAATTGGAGTGAATGGCCTCACTAATAAACCCTGTCACAGGGTAAAAGTTGTAGTGGGGTCAAGAGGCCAACTTATAACTGCATACCCTATATTGTGAGAAAAAAAGAAAGAAAGAAAGAAGAAGAAAAAGAATAAAAGAAAGAAGAAGAAGAAGAAGAAGAAGAAGCAAAAGAAGAAGAAGAAAAAGAAAAAAAAATAATACTATGATAATGTAAATAATAAAACCGTCAAGTGAAATTATTGTACATTTGCGCGCGTGTAAAACAAAACAAATCAACGATCCACATCATTTAAATATTAGTTTTATTATCAACAATCCTTTTATATACATTGATTGGAATACAATTTTTCCAATGGTTCATAGTTCTCATTTATATTTATTCCTTCTTCTCACCTACTTTATTATCCATACAATCTTCCCAGGGAAAGTTGGCATTCGTATCAAAATGTATGTAATCACTTATCATCAGGTTTAATTGTTCATCCCATGCTTCATTGAAAATGTCTTCACTAAATAATGAATCACTTATCAGGTTTGATTGTGCTTCCCACGCATCATAAACACTATCCTCGTCAAATAATGTAATTGTGCTTAAATTTTCAAAGTTCATCAAATCATCTGATATTATTCCATCTTCTTCCATACATGCTTCATAAACACTATCCTCGTCAAATAATGTAATTGTGCTTAAATTTTCAAAGTCCATCAAATCATCTGTATTGAAAATTACACTTGTATCTACGGTTTCTACATTTAATTGTTCGTTCCAATACTGACACCACCAATTCAACGATTTGTCATTTTGGTCACTCTGTCCATCACAGTACCATGGCTCGGTCTGATCTTCATGAATGGTAACTTCTACCGGTACATCCGTCATATTTTTATACAGTTCATTAACTACTTTTTCGACATCAAACTCTTCCTGACTCGCCAGGTTGGCGTTCTGTCGTTGGTATACAGGTCTATTCTTTTTGAGTACGTTGTGAATTTCTTTATCGACGGTATTAATATTCTCTTTCAGTCCTTCCCATTCTGATAAGGTTAGGACAATACCTTCATTGGTTGGAGTGTCATCCTTGTATTTTCTGATTGCAACCACTACATTTCTTCGAAAGTCTTGATGTATACCAACTGTAATTTCAATATGCTTCTCTTCTAGTTCCATGTTGACCTCTCGCAGTGTATTTTTAAACGAATACAGTGAGCTTATTCTTTTTTATAAGCGAGGATTCTAATATAAGCTATGATGTAATTGTTTATGCGTCTTTATAAATCATAAGTTAAAATCTGGACATGACATCATACACTTATATAAAAAACCCTTCCCGCCATTTTCAATTAAAAATCTGAAAATAGGAAAATGACATAGATGTTCTATTTTGAAAATGACATCATTCATTCAAGTTAACCCCTATAAATATGAGCAGAATACTCCAATCCAGTACAGAGTTTCAGCAACCATCAAGCACAGAACAACTCCAAAGAAAAAGAAACGATGGAGGATAACGACTGGTTAGAACAATTCATCGACCCAACTATACAATTATATGAAGTACCAGAAATTATCCGCATGGATGAACCGCGACAACCCTTCACATGTGATATATGCAAGGTACCTTTTACACAAAAATACAGTTTGAATCGACACTATAAAGAACAACATAACAGAACAGATACACTCACCTGTCCTAACTGTTCCAAAGAATTCACTAGAAAACAACACTTGGAAATACACGAGAAAGTGTGTAACGGCGGCTCTTCTAAACGAAAACACCTCTCAGACTGTCCAGAACTAACCCCACCAGCAAAGAAATCCAGATTGATAGGTCAAACACTCATTGATTATGAGGTATGTACATAGTTTCTTCATTCATACCCTTAGTTGATAACAGTTAACATAGTAATAAAATAAAACATAAATTCATAGCTCTATCAAGCATCACTGAATAAAAGTAATAATTAACACACAAAGAGATGACACAGGGATCCCAATTTGTACACATATGTTTAGCAATGCTGTTGTTTTTTTCAGTTGGCTAACATTCCCGATGTAATGTATCAAGAATATAGTGGACCACTCCTAGGTGATGATGTTCATGATGAGCATGATAAAAATAAAACACTCACCTGTCCTAACTGTTCCAAAGAATTCACTACAAAACAACACTTGGAAATACATGAGAAAGTGTGTAACGGTAGTTCTTCCAAACGAGAGCACCTCCCAGACTGTCCAGAACTAACCCCACCAACAAAGAAATCCAGATTAATAGGTCAAAAACTCATTGATTACGAGGTATGTACATAGTTTCCACATTTATACCCTAGTTGATAACAGACGCTTTCAAGCAACACTGAACATCAAGTAATAATAATTCATGACACACATCACTACACAAATAGATGACACAGGGATCCCACAATATTTTATAATTTTTGTTTCTCAGTTGAACCATATTCCCGATGAAATGATGGAGGAGTATGAGGGACCACTCTTAGGTGAAGATGTTCAACAGGAGGGAGGTGGAGAAGTTGAAGAGGACTGTGCATTGGATGAAAATGCAACGATAAGTAAATTTAACCCAACCCAGCGTGAGAGACATGATCTCCTTCTCACATTACAAGGGAAAAAGAAACATGTCCTCAAACAACTCAAAAAACAACTTGAAAAACAACGAGGAATCAAGTGGTTTCTCTGTACAAAAGTGGAGATGATCAAATCCTCTCCTGATGGTGAAGATCAAGTCTCCACCCCCCACTTCAGAAGCGTGTGTCACACTACCACCCACCCAAACGACTTAGAAAAGGCTTACGATGAAGCAGTCGAAAAAATAAAAACGTCCTTCCTGGAGTTCCAACGGGAAGGGTCCGGCTGGCAACTCAGTCAGGTAATAATAATAATAAATAATAATTTTTATTTATTTATTTATTTATTTATTTATTTATTTATTTATTTATTTATTTATTTATTTATTTATTTATTTATTTATTTATTTATTTATTTATTTATTTATTTATTTATTTATTTATTTATTTATTTATTTATTTATTTATTTATTTATTTATTTATTTATTTATTTATTTATTTATTTATTTATTTATTTATTTATTTTTATTTATTCACAGTGTATGATTTATTTACAGGTCCTTCATCTCGAATTAGGAGTGGCTGTATACACCCCCCTGGAAGGTGCCAGCTACCTCCCCCTCCCTAAGAAAATCAAGAACAAGAAGGCGGTACTCAATATTCAGAACCAAGATCAAAAATGCTTTCTGTGGTCTGTACTGGCGGCGAAACACCCCATTCAACATAACCCTCATCGCGTCAGTCACTACCAAAGGTATGAAAGTGAGTTAAACATGACGGGGATGGAGTATCCTGTGAAAGTTTCCCAACTGAAAAAGTTTGAAAGACAGAACCCCACCATCAGTGTGAATGTTTTGGGATACGAACAGGATGAACTGTTCCCCCTCTACATCACCAAAGAGAAAAAGGAGTTACATGTAAACTTACTCCTCTACTCTCAAGGTGACCAGAGGCATTATTGTTTGATTAGGGATTTAGACCGTTTATTGTATAGCATGAATCGACATGAACATCGCATGTTCCACTGTATGTACTGCTTGCATGGCTTTGTCAGGCAAGATTTATTGGACGACCATGAACCCCACTGCGGTCGTCACGGTCCCCAAAAGATCAGATTGCCTGACGAAGACCACGCTACCCTGGCCTTCAAAGAGGTTCAAAACAACTTAAAGTCCCGTTCATTATTTATGCGGATTTTGAGTCCATTCTGGTGGAATGCGACAGCACCCCTTTGAAGGACCATGCAAGTGGGAGGGTTGTCCAATACACCCCACCAGATACGAATGGAGAAATACAATTTTCCATTTGTACGAATGGTGAATTTACCACAGGTATCCCAATTCTATTTAGCTATTCGCTTCTGTGTTGATAAGCGCACGGGCGAAGCAAAAGATAAGATGGACTTAGTGTTATTTGTGTAAAAAAAATTTGTTTCGGATATTCACGATTAGCGGAACCATTCGCAGATTCGAATGGAGAAATACAATTTACCATTCGTACGAATGGTGAATTTACCACAGGTATCCCAATTCTATTTTGCTATTCGCTTCTGTGTTGATAAGCGCAAGCGCGAAGCAAAAGATAAGACTTAGTGTTATTTGTGTAAAAAAAATTGTTTCGGATTTTCACCATTAGAACCATTCGAACCATTCGTACCAATGGTACGAGATTTTGTGCCCCCACCAAAAGACTTAGCATATTAATGATCAAATTTTTTTTCAGACTAGATATATCCTGTTTAATGATAAATGGTGCTAATGGTGAAACTTTAAGTTCAATGGTGAATGGTGCTGTTTAATGGTTCGAATGGTGTTGTTTTTTTTTGGGGGGGGGGGGACCCTGTGTAATATGTATGATGATGAATAGAGGATGCAGAGGGCCCTTAGAAAGTGGTACCAATGGTTCCAATGGTTCCAATGGTAAAACGAAATGTCTAATGGTGAATGGTGTTGTCTAATGGTTCGAATGGTGGGAAAAAAATGTTGGGAACCCTGTGTAATATGTATGATGATGAATCGAGGATAGAGAGGGCCCTTAGAAAATGGTACCAATGGTTTCAATGGTTCCGATGGTAAAACGAAATGTCTAATGGTGAATGGTGTTGTCTAATGGTTCAAATGGTGGAAAAATTTTTTGGGAACCCTGTGTAATATGTATGATGATGAATCGAGGATAGAGAGAGCCCTTAGAAAATGGAACCAATGGTTTCAATGGTTCCGATGGTAAAACGAAATGTCTAATGGTGAATGGTGTTGTCTAATGGTTCAAATGGTGGAAAAAAAATGTTGGGAACCCTGTGTAATATGTATGATGATGAATCGAGGATAGAGAGGGCCCCTTAGAAAATGGAACCAATGGTTTCAATGGTTGCGATGGTAAAACGAAATGTCTAATGGTGAATGGTGTTGTCTAATGGTTCAAATGGTGGAAAAAAATGTTGGGAACCCTGTGTAATATGTATGATGATGATTCGAGGATAGAGAGGGCCCTTAGAAAATGGTACCAATGGTTTCAATGGTTCCAATGGTAAAACGAAATGTCTAATGGTGAATGGTGTTGTCTAATGGTTCAAATGGTGGGAAAAAAATGTTGGGAACCCTGTGTAATATGTATGATGATGAATCGAGGATAGAGAGGGCCCTTAGAAAATGGAACCAATGGTTTCAATGGTTCCGATGGTAAAACGAAATGTCTAATGGTGAATGGTGTTGTCTAATGGTTCAAATGGTGGGGAAAAAATGTTGGGAACCCTGTGTAATATGTATGATGATGAATCGAGGATAGAGAGGGCCCTTAGAAAATGGAACCAATGGTTTCAATGGTTCCGATGGTAAAACGAAATGTCTAATGGTGAATGGTGTTGTCTAATGGTTCAAATGGTGGGAAAAAAATGTTGGGAACCCTGTGTAATATGTATGATGATGAATCGAGGATAGAGAGGGCCCTTAGAAAATGGAACCAATGGTTTCAATGGTTCCGATGGTAAAACGAAATGTCTAATGGTGAATGGTGTTGTCTAATGGTTCAAATGGTGGAAAAAAAATGTTGGGAACCCTGTGTAATATGTATGATGATGAATCGAGGATAGAGAGGGCCCTTAGAAAATGGAACCAATGGTTTCAATGGTTCCGATGGTAAAACGAAATGTCTAATGGTGAATGGTGTTGTCTAATGGTTCAAATGGTGGAAAAAAAAATGTTGGGAACCCTGTGTAATATGTATGATGATGAACCGAGGATAGAGAGGGCCCTTAGAAAATGGAACCAATGGTTTCAATGGTTCCGATGGTAAAACGAAATGTCTAATGGTGAATGGTGTTGTCTAATGGTTCAAATGGTGGGAAAAAAATGTTGGGAACCCTGTGTAATATGTATGATGATGAATCGTGTAAAAAAAATTGTTTCGGATATTCACCATTAGAACCATTCGAACGATTCGTACCAATGGTACGAGATTTTGTGCCCCCCACCAAAAGACTTAGCATATTAATGATCAATTATTTTTTCAGACTAGATATATACTGTTTAATGATAAATGGTGCTAATGGTGAAACTTTAAGTTCAATGGTGAATGGTGCTGTTTAATGGTTCGAATGGTGTTTTTTTTTGGGGGGGGGGGGGAACCCTGTGTAATATGTATGATGATGAATAGAGGATGCAGAGGGCCCTTAGAAAGTGGTACCAATGGTTCCAATGGTAAAACGAAATGTCTAATGGTGAATGGTGTTGTCTAATGGTTCGAATGGTGGGAAAAAAATGTTGGGAACCCTGTGTAATATGTATGATGATGAATCGAGGATAGAGAGGGCCCTTAGAAAATGGTACCAATGGTTTCAATGGTTCCGATGGTAAAACGAAATGTCTAATGGTGAATGGTGTTGTCTAATGGTTCAAATGGTGGAAAAAAATGTTGGGAACCCTGTGTAATATGTATGATGATGAATCGAGGATAGAGAGGGCCCTTAGAAAATGGAACCAATGGTTTCAATGGTTCCGATGGTAAAACGAAATGTCTAATGGTGAATGGTGTTGTCTAATGGTTCAAATGGTGGAAAAAAATGTTGGGAACCCTGTGTAATATGTATGATGATGAATCGAGGATAGAGAGGGCCCTTAGAAAATGGAACCAATGGTTTCAATGGTTCCGATGGTAAAACGAAATATCTAATGGTGAATGGTGTTGTCTAGTGGTTCAAATGGTGGAAAAAATTTTGGAAACCCTGTGTAATATGTATGATGATGAATCGAGGATAGAGAGGGCCCTTAGAAAATGGTTCCAATGGTTCCAATGGTGCCATTGGTAAAACTAAAAGTCTAATGGTGAATGGTGTTGTCTAATGGTTCAAATGGTGGGGGGGAAATTTGGGAACCCTGTGTGATATGTATGATGATGAATCGAGGATAGATAAGGCCCTTAGAAAATGGAACCAATGGTTCCAATGGTGGCATTGGTAAAAGTAAAAGTCTAATGGTGAATGGTGTTGTCTGATGGTTCAAATGGTGAAAAGAAAATTGGGAATTCTTGGTGATATGCGATGATGGTGTAACAGAGAATACATAGGGCCCTGAATGTTACGGAATATTGTCTCAAAGAAGAATATTTCAGTCTTGATACTTTGTAGAATGAGGCTATTGTTGCTTAACAGACACCTGGCAGTTATGAAACCGGTGTCTGACAATCGCAGACCGCAGACTGCAGATCGACTGCAGATTGCAGACTGATATGAAGTGTATACATATATATATATATATTTCGAAAGTCTCGCTATTTGGAACAAATCCATATCCCTTGGATATTGATTTTAAGTCAATTACCATGTTGTTACCAGCTGGTTACTTATAAGGTCATAAAATGTTGAAAGAAAATGACTGAAGTATGTCTGTCATCGTTGGGTATTTTTAAAATTGTCATTGTCTGAGAAAACCGGGAAGAGTTGAAAGATGGGGTTCGGCCGATTGCTTTCAAATTGCTGTCATTTATTATCTATAGTAATATATTAAGAATGTTTGTGTTTAAAGTTTGGTTGAGGCTTTTGCTCGAAAGTTTAACCACGTACCCTGGCTCTTTGTTTTGCATAAAAATCGACGGCCTTGGGCGTGCGACTACATTTAAGCCAATTGACGGATTTCCGTTCTTAAAAGTGCGGCAGTTTGTTTTCGTAATTTAGTAATTTTTGACAAGATGATTTTGTCTGTTATTGATTTCCTTAAACTCTTATACTCGGATATTTTAAAAGATTTCGCGTGAGGAGCCTCCGTCTCTTCTAGTTACTCGGCTCTTTTCCCTGATATTTTTTGTGTGTTTGTCATCAGCAATTCGGAATTGGTTCTTCTTATGCTTTCTTTTGAACCGCAAACCACTTTTTATTACGGTGAATTATAAGGGAAATGAAATTTCCCCCAAAAAATTGCTAACAAGTTACGTTTCATGCAACTGCGAGTTATTGATGTTGCAAGCTATAACTCGTTTTTGCAAGTTATAACTGTTTTTGCAAGTTATAACTCGTTTTTGCAAGATGTAACTTGCTTTTGCAAGTTATAACTCGTTTTCGGTTTTTATATCAATGATTGATCACGTGATAGAGGTTCCTTTGCCATTCGATTTTCTATATATAAGCCTATTTCAAAAATCGTTGTCGCAGCCGACGCAACAGTCAATACTCGAAGACGGCAAAGGATTTAGGTAATTTTTCTCGTAATTAATTTATTCAGTTGTGGTCATTGTAAATAGTTATCATGAATGTAGTTTTTCAGCTCATTAACTGTTTGGAAGCGTGGCACATGAAATTGCTTGATGCCTGCTCTTGTTCGACGGGTTTAGTACCCACAACAGCACTTTTGTAGTACAACTACTTTTCGAAATATTCGGTTTAATACCTGAGCAACCACTTCAGTTTGCCATAATAACATGTCACAAACACATGCAACCAAAATATGATCTGAATGAATGAATTACGTGATTCGTATGAAAATATATGTTGGAAGGCAACGCTTGCTCTCCAAGCGAAAAACCCATGCAAATCCTTGTCAAAGCGGGAAACTTGAAAGCCTTTAACTTGTGTCTTATTTGCTTGTTTCTTTTTAAATTTTCAACTTTTGCTAATTTTAGTATGCTCTTTCAAGTTATGATATTTTCGTCTGCCTTCGGTGAATTTTAAAAAAAGTCACGTGACAGGTGACACAAACCTATTTTGAGCAAATTTGAAGCTCTATGGCTCACGAATGACCGTGTTAAAAGAATTTTGAGCATTTTGTATATATATTTTATATTTTAGTCAATTCTCTTATTATTGAAGTATGTTCTTGTTTGCCTAACGGTTCTACTACGAACAATGTGTTTGTATGTGAGATGAGGGTATTTACCTCATTCGAATGATCTTGAAACTGGATACGAACAAATAGTTCGGATGTTAAACTGATAAGAAGAAAATCATTATAGATAAATAAATAAAGTGTATTTTATAGTTTGAGCTTCCGTCGGAAGTGCCCGAGTAAAAAGTTGTTTGTACGGAAATAAACGAGTAAAGTGATTTTGTTGATATTTTTTATTGTTATAGAGGTTTTTTATCTTTCACAATGCAGCATTTTGAAGTTTAATTTATTAAATCTATTAGAAATGTTTTGAAATATGTGTGACATCATAATGACGTTTTCAATTTTTTATTAGATTTTAAAATATTCTTTGAATTCAGTTACAATTGAAATAGTAAAATTGCAAAGTAAACTAATTTACCGCATTTCATATAGTTGTTCCTATACGATAAGTATAGTGCTAAAATGTTTTCAAACAACGATTTTCCAAATGAAATATTTTTGATTATTATTGACCGACGGTTTTGTGAGAATTATTTAGAAAGGTTTACGATGTTAGGTTAGTTTTCAAGAGAAATACATATAGTGTTAATTTTGGGCTGTTTGAAAAATTGAAATGATCGATTTCGGAGCCAGTATGGTCCGTGTAACACTCCACAATTGAATTTTCTATTGGAAATCTTAAAACCAAAATACAAAATTGCTCATGTTTTAAGAATTTTGATTATTGCAAACTAAATTCAAAATTCAAAATTGCTACGTTTTTGTATATTCAAGCTTTAGAATTAAGTTCAAAAATCTTAAAAGCACACAAAATTACATATTTTTAATTTTGAAAGCAGAACGGAAAACAAAAAAAGAGCTAATTGATTATTATTTATTTGAACGTGATTTCAATTTACAAAATCTTTGTAATTTCACTTTTTAAGTTTCAAAAGATGGAAGCTCCCTTTAGGGGAGGGGTCAAAGGAGCTGTTGGTCAAGAGAGGACAATATATTTATATGCCACCCCACCCATATGTGTTACTTTTCAACCAAGGTACACCCTCTCCCTCGATTGAAAGGAAGTTTACACATATAAGCAAGTTTCAGAATATTTGCTTAGTAACCAGCAACAACCGTATCGGTAAAAGCGATCAATTTAATTACACATTAGTTGTCGTTATCTTGAGAAAATAAAGTTTAACCGGGTAGACTTTGTATGCATATATTGGGACAGGAAAAAGTGTCCGTTGTACGTATTATCCGTTGTACGTATGGAAACGGGTATATTTTATAGGCATTTGTATGAGTTTCAGCCGGGACAGAACAACATGTCCGTATTAACCATGTGTCCGTATTAACCGGGTGTCTGCACATGTAATAACCGGGTGTCCGTATTAAGCCGGGTCCAGTCCACTGTCAGTAGTACTGCCAAGTTCATTGAGCGATTCTTTAATAGCGTACTAGCTATAGTATATGCTTATATTATAAATATATTGTTCTTTTACAGGTTAGGCATACATACGGTAGAAGAATATTGTACTGGTCTTCTTCGTACTAGTGGTTATAATCTTGGGGAACGAGCGGTTCGGCCGCAAAGCTTAGCAAAAACAACTCCATTTTATCAGTCACAAAGGCGATGGGAAACGGAAAGACTTCGAAATCCGACTCCATATTTTGCAGCATATGCTGGACCTAAGATCCATGTAGACCAAACTGGAGAAGTTGGCTGAGTATGGAGTCGTTCATATTTTACAGCATATGCTGTACATAAGATCCATGTAGATCAAAACGAGAGGTTGGCTGAGTATGGAGTCGTTAGCTATGATTGGTCGAAAATGATTTTTCACGTTTGTAGATTATGGCACGTGCACCAGAAGTTCAGTCGTGGGAGCGGGTGTACCTTGGTTGAAAAGTAACATATATGGGTGGGGTGGCATATAAATATATTGTCCTCTCTTGACCAACAGCTCCTTTGACCCCTCCCCTAATAGTTAGGCGGTTATGTGAGAAAATTGTGCACTTTGGGTTAAAAGCACCAAATTTGGTGGAAAGATGGACTTTTATATGTTTATTAAATATGGATATGGTGCCACCGCGAAAACCAATAGGTTTACGAGTTAAGGCCGATTTTCAAAATGGCGGCCATTTTCAAAACCTCCCATTAACTCTCTTCTGAACACAATTTCGAGGTGGCACCATATCAGATATTAATCAGCATAACAAAACCTTTATTTCTACCAAATTTGATGCTTTTAACCCAAAGCGCACAATTCACCTAAAATTCTGCACATAACCGCCTCACTATAAAGGGAGCTTCCATCTTTTGAAACTTAAAAAAGCGAAATTACAAATATTTTGTAAATTGAAATCACGTTCAAATAAATAATAATCAATTAGCTCTTTTTTTATTTTCCGTTCTGCTTTCAAAATTAAAAATATGTAATTTTGTGTGCTTTTAAGATTTTTGAACTTAATTCTCAAGCTTGAATATACAAAAACGTAGCAATTTTGAATTTAGAATTTAGTTTGTAATAATCAAAATTCTTAAAACATGAGCAATTTTGTATTTTGGTTTTAAGATTTCCAGTAGAAAATTCAATTGTGGAGTGTTACACGGACCGTTACTTTTCAACCAAGGTACACCCGCTCCCACGACTGAACTTCTGGTGCACATGCCATAATCTACAAACGTGAAAAATCATTTTCGACCAATCATAGCTCTCCATTTTGTCAGCCAACTTCTCATTTTAAACTACATGGATCTTATGTCCAGCATATGCTGCAAAATATGGAGTCGGATTTCGAAGTCTTTCCGTGTCCCATCGCCTTTGTGCCTGATAAAATGGAGTTGTTTTTTGCTAAGCTTTGCGGCCGAACCGCTCGTTTCCCAAGATTATAAGCCCTAGAACGAAGGAGAGTTAATATTCTTCTACCGTATGTATGCCCAACCTGTAAAAGAACAATTAGCATATACTATAGTACGCTATTAGAATCGTTCAATGAACTTGGTACTGCTGACAGTGGAACCCGGCCTTACGGACACGCAGTTAATACGGACACCCGGTTAATACGGACACCCGGTTAATACGGACATGTTGTTCTGTCCCGGCTGAAACTCATACAAATGCCTATAAAATATACCCGTTTCATACGTACAACGGATAATAAGGACAACGGACACTTTTTCCTCTCCAAATATGCCCATTTTCATACAAATTTTACCCGGTTACACTTTATTTTCTCAAGACAACGACAATGTGTAAATTAATCGCTTATATTACATGCGATCAGAGATTCAAGTATTCAATAGCAATTCAAGTAGCAATAGCAATGTATTACACAATCATGAGTGCGTAAATTGACCAACCCGGTTAATACGGACACTGCGCGGTCTCGTCCCGATGGTGTCCGTATTAACCGGGTTCCATTGTATTGAAAGTGAACTCTCGTTATAGCACACATCCTCAGGACCGTCATTTGTTGTCCGTATAAATAGCGAGAGTCCGTTATTTTCAGTCATTGGAGTATTAATTTTTGTCGGGGATCTAACCGGCCTGTCCGTACGTATTAGCGAGGTGTCCGTAATAAGGGGGTCCTCAAGGCGAGAGTTGACTGAGTAGCAGAGTAGGCGGTAATACTTGATGTACTGTGCTATCAACCTGTTCTTGTGACATAGCACCATAATAATGTAGGAAATATATAATTTTGTTGATGTCAGGGAGCCGTAATGACGATTTTCCCAAATAAAACATGAAAACCGTCAATAAAATATAGTGATCGTTTTCCAGCTAATAATTACTAATTCTGTTAATTGTTATTAATTGATTAAATTTCATAGCAACGGCTTTGGAAAAGAACAGGAAAATGACAATCTTGTAAAGGATGATGATCTCAGCCCAAAACGAAAAATTACTTGTGGAACTGAAAAGGGAAAACACAAATGCAAGAATAATAAAACAGCTGGTAAGATATCATTTCAATACTTAAACAGTAATAGAGCATTCAGTTGACCTGATTAGAATTGTGTTCTCACTTAATCCAAAATGAATAATAAAACATTTATTGAATTTGGTTTTCGCATGATATCGTAAATTATCAAGACCTCGAGTCTGTGTTACTCAGCTTACGGCTTCGGCAGATAACACAGACCTCGTTCTTGATGATTTACGATATCATGCTCAACCTCATCCAATAATTGCTTATTATTTGTAAAATGAAGGCGCAATCTTCCGTTATTGATACTTCTTATTTCATTTCGAATGCCACAAAATAGATAAGAAAATTATATATTATCGTCATTCAAACCATTATCGAAGTTTTTCATAAACAAAAACAACTGCGGACGTAATATTCGAGGTTATATCGTTTATCAAAAGTTTATCAAAGTTTAACACTATTCTACGTTGTGATCATTGCATAATTCCCTGTATGTTTTCCTTTTAACGTTATAATACAATTTACACGAACTTATACAGAAATAACTTACTCATCTCCTATTTTGTCACTTTTGAAAATCACATTATAATCCCATTAAGATTTTCTAAAAATATCTGACTCCTCCCACAATCCCGCCATCCCCCTGCGATAAACATTGAACGGTTCTTTAGCAAGTTTGCTTATTTAAAGTGCCTATAACCCCTGTGAGATTGTTTTAAAAATCTATTCAATATAAGCTGAATAGTTGGTGGGTTCAGTATTTTGTGATTTGAACCTTGCGTTTATGAGTTATAGAGGTTTGAAATCTCAATATGCAAATTTGATGACGTCAACCCAGGCTTTTGCCATAACTTATTTAGACTTTTCCAAGAAGAGCTTATTTATTGAAATGGTGAAAAAGTTATAAAATCATTTATAAAGACTGTGAAAATATTATGTAAGTTTACAAATGTCAATAATCAGCACAAGGGCGTTTTTGTATAATAAATGAAGACTGGGTAGACGTCATCAAATTTGCATATTGAGATTTCAAACCTCTATAACTCATAAACGCAAGGTTCAAATCACAAAATACTGAACCCACCAACTATTCAGCTTATATTGAATAGATTTTTAAAACAATCTCACAGGGGTTATAGGCACTTTAAATAAAACTCTTTGAAAGGAAATATCATTGTAATGAGAAAGATACATTACTGACAATGTTCACTGAGGTCGTTTCAATAAGATATATAGTTACAATATAAAAACACATTATATTCTTCTATTTCATTGCGAAACGTTACAGTGTCAGCTCATGCACTGATCACCTTAAATCAAGCAACACTGTCAAAATGAAGTTCAGAAATTAAGAGAGCACCTCGAAATTAATAAAAATCATAAGTTTCAGTTGATAATATGTACCACAGAAGAAATAACAGTGCATATAAGATTGTACTGATGGCACGAGCTTGCTACACCACACATATTTTCAAACCATATATTACTATCTTGTGTTACATAATATGAACCCAAACATTACATTCGTACTAATATCGAGGTGCTCATTCCATTTCTTAACTTTATCTTAAGAAGATACTAATTTTAAGGAGATAGGGTAATGTCACTTCTTAGTATCAATCACCTATTCTCATTTTACAGGAATACTAGTATTTGAAAGACCATGTGGTGTGGTTACTGATGTAAGAGAACTTTTTGGAAGTGAGAGCAAATCACAAGTGTATGCTCATTTACATACATTATTGGTTAAAGATCACATGAAGAACACAGGTGAATTGCTTATTTTCAAAATAGAAAGGGATATTTCATAATTCCTATCTTTAAAATAATCTAAAGGAATGCTTACTTTGAAAATACCGTGTTTTAATAAACGACTGTAGGAGCGATACACTGGCTCTCAGCGGTCTTACAATAATTAAGAAAAAATCTTAAAAGTCGTATCATTCAGTTATCATCATTTTTATTTATTTTTAATTTTAGTGTGTAAAAAATATACTTGAAGTAGAGTGCAATTTAGCAAAGCTTGAAAACTAAATAACTAATTGGTACTAAATAACACTAATGAAACAATAGAAAACAATAGAAATAGCACTATTTAGTACTATTTAAAATTAGTACTATTTCACACTTTCCTAAATTGCACTCTAAAAAAGCAATTTTCACACAATTAACTCTCAATTTACAATTAGTACTAAATAACACTAATGAAACAATAGAAAACAATAGAAATAGCACTATTTAGTACTATTTAAAATTAGTACTATTTCACACTTTCCTAAATTGCACTCTAAAAAAGCAATTTTCACACAATTAACTCTCAATTTACAAACAATATCAAAGGAGATACTAATTACTTCTGAAGAGTGTTAAAAATTACCTGAAAAACAAGTGTGAATTGAATGTTCAATAGCACTTAAAAACTATTTAACTTGACTATACATTCTTCACGCCCCCTACTATTTTAATTACTTTATAATTAAACATTTAAACTGTAACAGCGAACGATAAACACGTAGCTGACTGGGAATCAAAATACACCTATTTAAAAAAAGGTTGAACCAAATATTAATTTAAAGAAAAGGATTTAATAACCTATTTTTACCTATATCATCTCCAATGATTACCTTTGAAGATAAATATTTCCCATTTCACTATTTTATATTTTTACATAAAACGTTTCAGAAAATATATTGTAATTGAAAGTAAATGCTTATTTATAAAGACATGTTGCAATTTTCATTCCAGACATCATTTGCTATGACGATGCATGTCACCTCAAGAAATTTGCACAGAATCCTGTTCGATCTGAAAAAACTTCAACATCGAAGAAATTGTTACAAATTGAAATATTGTGTGATAAATTTCATTTTAAAAATCACGTGGATCGGTGGTGTAAAACTAATTGCAATCCATATAACTGTGATGCACTTAAGGTAAGTAGAAATATCGTACCTAGTTATAGCTATATATACACCAGCACATGTTATTTATTGGAGAATTCTATTCCTTGAATTGATTTGAAACAAAGAAATATATCTTCTCAAGCATTATCGTTAGAGAAACAATAAATCAGGATCACACGCCAAAACTAAAATGGTATTTCTCAATGAAATCATGCAGTCAACTGAAATAAACTACAACTACAATTTTGAACGAGATAACTATCATGATTTGGAAACCTTTTAATATACGCCTAACATATGCAACCATCCCCTTATGTTCTATCTTCCCCTTTAAATACCACTATATCAACAATGTGCCCTAACTCCTTTCAACAAGGAGGTTATATTTCCCCAAGTTTGTTACTCTTTATGCTCGATAACAAGACATTTTCTTTTCAACTAGGATGTCAATACCGAAGTTTGTGAGCAGTTGTTCTCCTGGCTTTCAGGCTTCTCGCGAATAACGAAACACATGAATCGTTGGAGATTCATCTTTTTAATGTTGTACATCCTTGACAATCATAATGAGGATATTTCAACAGAAAACGAATACCACTCATGAAACATTATAATTGTTTAAAATATTGATATTGATGTTTTACATTTGCAATTTAAATACGGTTCACCCGCCGAGCAACGCAAACACAAGCAACATAGTTAAAGAATCAGTGTTTCTAGGTATGAGAAAAATAAATATACCGCTAGAGTAGAAACAATGTAACCGTGAAATTGGACTAACTAATTAGTGCTAAATTCCACTCATGAAACAGCAGCAAATGATAAAAATAACACTATATAGTACTATTTAGCAATAGTACTATTTCACAGTTATTTTGTTAGAACTGTAGAGTGCAATTTAGAAAAGCTTAAAAACTAAATAACTAATTAGTTCTAAGTAGCACTAATGACACAATATAAAACAATAGATATACCTATATTTAGTACTATTTAAAGTTAGTACTATTTCACGCTTTTCTAAATAGCACTCTAGCAATACATCATTAAGGTATGCTTATTTATCTTACACTCCCGTTTCCGTCATTCCCATGAACGGGGCTGTACTAATTCATCGAATTAACAAAAACAATAATTTCTAAAGCATGTTAAAGTGCATATGACACAATTTCTTTATTTTATAACATAGATTAGTGATGGAAATAACAATATAACAAAGAGTTTTTGATTAATGTATTGTTTTTAGAAATATTTGTAATAAACATGTTGCAAAGTGTGACGTCATCTTGACTTTCGATAGTCACCTGACCTCAACATGAGGAAAATAGGAAAATCGAAATGGAGGGAAATGGGTATCTGCTGTTTTTCATTAACTCCAAAAATCGTTTGATGTGAACTTGTCACGTATAACGTGTTTAAAAAGACTGTATTTGGATATTTTTTGGGGAACGACAAAAGATGTCACGTGACGGACCAAGTCAAGTACTTGCATATTTTCATTTTTATTGTGAAAACAAAACTAAAGATAAATGACAATTTCACATCCAACGATTTTTGGGTTGAATGAAAACCATCACCCCATTTTCAAAAATCTATTTCCCTCGCCTTGAGGTAACTTGTCCACCAAAACTCTTTTTTTTTTAAGCTTGAAATGTTCCCTAATTGTCACTTTATGTCCAAACATCAAATTCATGCGTAGAAACTGGAAGGAGATATTTGATAAACGTCGTTTTTAATGAATCTGGAAAAAAAAAGCTTTAACATGCTCGAGTTTATTGATACCACGTAGATTGGTGAAGTATAAATCGCTTTTTTTACCGGCAATTAAAATATTGATAGACTTACGTAATCAATGAAAATATTGAAATTAATTTCTACGACTGCCTATCTTCTTCAAAAAAAACATCTTCTTAGGGACTATGCAATAATGAGAAGAAAGAGGGGAGTTGAGAAACGAGGGGGGGGGGGGTGGACATACTATTACTTCATGACAAGAAAGTGGAGTAACATTAAAATCTACTCTGAAAAGGAATTTGTTAGAAACTCACTGGTAAATGCAACAATAAACAATGCATATGAATTCATTCAACCGTCAAATGTCAAGGGCCGTTTTTCACAATTTAAGGGTTTGCCTGCAAGCGTATCCTTCTCGCCCTTCTAAATGATAGCCGATCAAAATAACAAAGACTAGCCAGCAGTCAAAACTATTTTATAATTTTCAACCACTTCGGCCTACAGTAGCACTAGTCTTCACATATTCCAAGTTTGGCGAGAGAAAATAAAAACGTTTCCATTTGAAATTCTCATTGCATAAGGACTGTAACGTGTCTGTCAACAGTTTGTTACGATAGCGATTACATCGCCGGTACAGCTATAAGGCACAACGGACACTACATGAAAAATCAATTATGAACAATACCCCGATATAACGATATTTTTGGCTCTTTTCCCGAAAAATCGTTATATCGGGAATTCACTAAATATTTCAACCAAAGTAAATTTATTATAGAAAATCATGTAATATGAGTTTTACAGAGGCCCAAACTGTGACCCGAAATTTTAGCCTATTTTAGGGTGATGTTAATGCAAAACAAGGGGGGGGGGGGGGGGGGGTGTTTAAGCTTTCGAGCAAAAGCGTGAATCAATCTTTAAGAGGCCGTCTCCCTAAAAGCCACCCACTCAAATTCGCGCCTAAAATAATTTTTCCTGAAACTCTAGCGAATGAAAGACTTTATCAAGGTTAGTACTAAAACAGGTTTGGTTTGGTTCAAAATATTTTTTTCTGGCGGCGTTAGAAACCGTCAAACATTTTGAACAGCCAGGGCCCAGTAGCGACGTATCAAAACTTGAAATTAGGCATTATTCGTGGCGCTGTAGAAACTTCAATTCGCATCATCAGGCAATGAATTTCATGTCAAATTGCTCACATATCTTTCTAGTTTTCCTACTTAATGATGATGACGATGATGCCTGGGCGGTACTAAGGGCGTATTCGGATAGAGGTGTTCTACGGACCCCTGACCCTCTCCCAGACTTAAAATTGCGATTTTCCATTAACGTTATTTCTGACGCTGTTTTATTTGGTAAAACTGTAATTCGCAACAATGATAACGCTGGTAGCCTCCTTTGCAGTAGCTCTTTGTGTTGATCGCTTTCCGACACAAAGGTCGGACCGACACAAAAAACGGTGTAATTGGGCGCGTCAATTATATATCCCGACCTCAAAATGTAACCTATATCCCGAATGCAAAAGGGACCCTATATCCCGACCGCAAAAGGGAGCCGATATCCCAACCGCAAAAGGGACCCTATATCCCGACCGCAAAAGGTATCTTATATCCTGATCGCATAAGGTACGCTATACCCCGACCGCAAAAGGTATCCTATATCACGACCGCACAAGGTATGCTATATCCGGCGAACGCAAAAGGTACCCTATATCGCGACCGCAAAAGGAACCCTATATCCCGACCGCAAAAGGTACCCTATATCGCGACCGCAAAAGGAACCCTATATCCCGACCGCAGAAGGAACTCTATATCCCGACCGCAATAGGTACCCAATATCCCGAACGCAAAAGGTACCAATATGCAATGCAAATATATTATGCCACCCTAACAATTATAGCGATTATATGATAATAGTGTTAAAGCTCTTGGACATAATGGATAGCTTTTTAATTCATATTGTTAAAAGTCGTTTCACGATTGAGGCATGACTCATTAAAGGCTTATCATATAATGGTGAGTGACAGACTTCATGATAGAATGTCGTTCGTTAATACTTCACTCTTTTTAATAGCTTAAGATTTCGATAACATTTTAAGTTATCCATGTAGGAATGATAAACTAGTTAAAGAATATTGGGAAACAATATTTAAGCTTTGTATTCATGTAATATATTCAACAATTGAAAACTGTTGATGATAAGCAATTACACTTGGATTAATGTGATTATCTCTTCTTATGAAGAATTACCACCCACTTCGTTATTTTAAAATGTTAGCTGTTTAATATACTAATGTTACAACGATCTTTCCAAATGACGATGCATAATCGAGGATTTGGATTGCTATAGATTTGTTTTTTCACTTATCTGGAGTAAGCGAAAGTAGTAAATTTTTAACGGCGAGAATGGAATTCGATAATTAGGTGTTTCGAGCTTGTCACAATGGCGCTACTTCTTATCTCGAATAGACATCCGATCTAAAAGGATAGTTATCGATAGATGAAAGTATATTTGGCTGTAAATGACAGCTTAGCCAGTAAATAAACATATTTCAGGAATTGTTAAAATAAGTTGATAAGTTATTCTCCTTTGAGATACATTAAACGTCATGGAAGTAAATTGTTCTTATGCTATTGTTATGGTTTTTTTTTATATTTCTGAAAGTTGAAGTAATGTTGCAATCCGTTAGCAGACACATGTATTTTAAAACTGTGACAACGGGGTTCGATAATGATGTGTTGCGAACCTGTCAAAATGTAGCCCGGCTTATCGTCTGGAAAAGACATCCCGACTAAAATATTAATGTGGTCCAAAATGACAGCTTAGCCAGTAAGTAAACTAATTGTATCATCTATCTATAATGAGTGTAGTAACAATACGAGTCAAGAAGTTGCGAGTTAGGAGTTGCGAGACATATTGCAGGGATTGTTGAGTAAATGACAATAATAAGATAATTTTAGAGCCATCTTATAGTTGTCATTTTCTTCAGACGATGTTTTAAAAGGTCCATCAGGTCTGCTACTCATCAGAGTTCATTGACAGAGGAACGTGATTCATACACCACACACACTTCTCAAATATCAGCACAAAAGCACATTACAGAAATAAAAACAAACTGATACTGAGCCGATCAAAACCATTCAAAACTGTAACCAAGAATAGCCAGCAAATTGAACAGTCAAGGAATGTATGCAATATAATTTCACTATAATTGTTTCCATTGAATAGTCTGGATCGGATCGAATGTATTTATGGAGATAGCAATTACAATACACATATCGGTGGTTCGAATCTTTTAAGAACGAAGCATCATATACATGAAGCAATATGAAGGTATGTAATATAATTTCAGTTTGGTTTCCATTGAATAGTCTGGATCGAAGAATACACATATCTTTTATGGAGATAGCAATTAGAATACACATATCGGTGGTTCGAATCTTTTAAGAACGAAGCATCTATACATGATAACATGAAGCAATATGAAGGTATGTAATATAATTTCAGTTTGGTTTCCATTGAATAGTCTGGATCGAAGAATACACATATCTTTTATGGAGATAGCAATTAGAATACACATATCGGTGATTCGAATCTTTTAAGAACGAAGCATCATATACATGAAGCAATATGAAGGTATGTAATATAATTTCAGTTCGGTTTCCATTGAATAGTCTGGATCGAAGAATACACATATCCTTTATGGAGATAGCAATTAGAATACACATATCGGTGATTCGAATCTTTTAAGAACGAAGCATCATATACATGAAGCAATATGAAGGTATGTAATATAATTTCAGTTCGGTTTCCATTGAATAGTCTGGGCTGGATCGAAGAATACACATATCTTTTATGGAGATAGCAATATTAGAATCGCACATATCGGTGTTCGAATCGAGCAATATTAGAATCGCACATATCGGTGTTCGAATCGAACCACCAGACAACACGATTCACCGTTCAACTTCCGGTCTCACCATTTGAACGAATGGTACCATTGGTAAAACTTTTCAAGGCCTCTAAGATTCCACAGGGTTCCCGTTAGAAAAAAGCTAGGGTTCCCCAGAACGAGTCAGATTCCACAGACTTCCCATTAGAAGAAAAATACGTATAGTAATTCCCAAGGTATCCCGGTCATCGAACATATATTATTATTATAGTTAGATTCAATTGATAAATTCGGGTTCCCTGTGTTAAATTCACCATTCGTACGAATGGTAAAATCGATTTCTCCATTGGTATCTGGTGGTGTGTATTGGACATTCATGGCAAGTGGGACTCAAAAAACCCAACACCATCAACCGTGTGGGTTTGGTTATACTGTGGTGTCCACCGTGGACCAGTACAACCAAGCCCCAGTGGTGTACCGTGGGGAGGATTGTGTTGATCAATTTTTAGAGAACCTACTTCAAGAAGAGAAACGAATTAGTGAAATTTTGAAAGTAGTTGAACCTATGGTAATCACGGGAGATGAGGAACGAGTATTTCAACAGGCAGAGGACTGTCATATCTGCGGGGATCCCCTCGGGGCAGATCGTGTTCGGGATCACGATCATTTGACTGGATTGTACCGAGGACCCGCCCACAATGAATGTAACATCAATTACAAGTTTACCGGGAAAATTCCCGTCGTGTTGCACAACCTCCGCGGGTACGACAGTCATCTTATAATGCAAGGGTTAGGAAAACTGAAATCAGAAAAGATTTCCTGCATTCCCAACAATACAGAAAAGTACATTTCCTTTTCAGTGGGAAATTTAGTGTTCATTGATTCTCTACAGTTTTTTAAACAGTTCCTTAGAACGTCTAGTAGATAATTTAAGTAAGGAGGGGGTGGATCAATTTAAGGTACTTAAGAAGTATGTTGACAGCGACAAACTAAGTTTGTTACTGCGCAAAGGCGTGTACCCCTACGAATTCATGTCTAGCGTTGAAAAGTTTCAAAACACCTGTTTGCCTCCGAAAGAAGCTTTCTACAGCTCGTTGAAGGATGAGCACATCAGTGATGCAGATTACGAGCATGCGCAACGGATTTTTGAAACATTTCAATGTCAGAACTTAGGGGATTACCATGACCTTTATTTAAAATCGGACGTTCTGCTCTTGGCAGACGTTTTCGAAAATTTCCGCAACATTTGTCAAGAGTACTACCAACTCGACCCAGGTCATTTTTACACCTCCCCTGGATTGTCATGGTTGGCATGTTTGAAAATGACTGGGGTCGAATTGGAATTGCTCACGGACCCTGACATGTATTTGTTCGTGGAGGAGGGACTTCGTGGCGGCATTTCGATGATCACACATCGACATGCCAAAGCGAACAACCCCTATGTTCAAGACTACAACCCCGAACAACCCCATAATTACTTAATGTATCTCGATGCAAACAATCTCTATGGTTGGGCGATGTCCCAGTCCCTCCCGGTCAACAACTTTGGTTGGTTGTGTCCTGGGGAAGTAGAGGAGTTACAAGAGAACCTCATGACCCTTTCTGATGATGGGACTGAGGGTTACATTCTGGAAGTCGATCTGGAGTACCCTAAAGAACTTCATGACCTCCACAACGACTACCCTCTGGCTCCCGAACGACAAAAAGTACCTCAAGACTGGTTGTCCCCGTACTGTCACCAACTCATTGAAGAACTTGAACTGAACTTCACCCCTACTGAGAAACTAGTTCCTAACCTCAACGATAAGACCCACTACATCCTCCACTACCGAAATCTGAAACAGTACTTGTCCCTAGGCATGAAACTTACCAAAGTGCACCGCGTCCTTGGGTTTGACCAATCACCATGGCTCAAGAAGTACATTGACTTCAACACAGAGAAACGCAAACAGGCCCGTAATGACTTTGAGAAAGACTTTTTTAAGTTGATGAACAACAGCGTCTTCGGGAAAACGATGGAAAACCTACGTAAACGCGTTAGTGTCCGTCTAGTTAATACACCCAAACAACTTAAGAAACTCACAGCCAACCCCCTGTTCGACTACTTTCGTATCTTTGACGAAAACCTGGTAGGAGTCAACATGAAGAAACCCACCCTCTACCTCAACCGTCCCATCTATGTCGGCTTCTGTATTCTGGATCTTTCAAAGGTGTTAATGTATGACTTCCATTACCATGTGATCAAACAGAAGTACGGGAACAACGCCACCCTCTTGTTCACCGACACCGACAGTTTATGCTACAACATCCAAACAGAGGACATTTACGAAGACATGCAACAGGACCACGACTTGTACGACACCTCAGAGTACCCCAGAAACCACGTTTTACACAGCACCGTGAACAAGAAAGTCTTGGGCAAGATGAAAGATGAAACCCATGGACTCCCCATCGAAGAGTTTGTAGGTCTACGCCCTAAAATGTACTCCCTCTTATACACCGAAAACAACAAACCCATTGAAAAGAAGACCGCCAAAGGCGTGGCCAAACATGTGACCAAACACCGTATTCGACACGCTCACTATAGAGATTGTTTGTTTGAGAAAAAACGAACCATGGCGAACATGAAACAACTACGTAGTTACAAACATCAAATATATACTGTCAACTTAAATAAAATTGGGTTAAGTCCCTACGATGATAAGCGTTACATTTTAGACGACGGTGTGACCACGTTAGCGCACGGTCACAAGGATATCACATTAACTAATTTTGATTTAGTGGACATTTTACTGTCATTATTATAAATAACAATGTACATCATGAAAATTAAAACACTTAATTTGAAGAAAAACGTGGCCCTCTTAATAGTATATTTCTTTTGTTCTCAAAATGAAGATACGTGAAAAAAAGTGGCCCCCGTGGCCCTCTTTCTTTTGTTCTGAAATCGGATAAACGTGAAAAATGGCCCCCGTGGCCCTCCCTTGAGATCTTAGGATACACATATGCACATTTCATGGAAATGAAATTGTGTAAGTGATTTTTTTTATTTATTTTTTATTTTTTTTGTGTGTGAATTTTTTTTTTTTTTCATGACAGGGAAAGCTTAAAAGAGGGATGATTTCTAACTTGTATTCATTTACGATGGTGCAGCGAAAACGAAAAGACTGTCCCATTCCTGGTTGTTTTAAACCACAATTATTGAGACTAGCCAATCATTTAGCTAAAGTTCACACGCTCAATTCTGATGAACGTAAACCTTGGTTAGAACGTGTGCGAATTAAACATATAAGCGATCAACAATCCAACAATGACTTAGTGTTCAATCAACCACCGTCTGCAATGGATGTCTCGTTCAAAAATCCAACCAACATTCAAGTGTGTGGACCAACCTGTTGTGGGAAATCGTATTGGACCGAAAACCTTTTACGACATGCGGATGAGCTGTTTACACATCCCATTCATAAGATTGTCTATTGTTATGGAGAATTTCAGCCGCGGTTTCTCATTATGGAACGCGAAATTCCAAACCTTCAATTCATTCAAGGATTCCCAGAGGAAATCTATCCTCTCTTTGATAAGACCCCAGGCCTTTTGGTGTTGGACGATCTGATGCGAGAGAGTAGTACAAATGACGCTATGATGAACTTAATCACTCGAGGTTGTCATCATCGTAACATTTCAACCATCTTCCTGGTTCAAAACATGTTTAGTGGAAACAAACACTCCAGAACCATTTCTCTGAACACCCATTACATCGTATGTTTCAAAAATCCCAGAGATTCTTTAGGGGTGTCTACTTTAGCCCGACAAGCCTTTCCTAGAGCTGTTCCCTATGTGATGGAGAGTTTTGAAGACGCGACCAAACAACCTTATGGTTATTTACTTTTTGATTTGCACCCTTCCACACCTGACAACATTAGACTTCGAACCTCCATTTTACCGGATGAGCAACAAGTGGCGTACGTAAAACGCATATAAACTGCGACACACGAGAAACTCAATCATTTGATCATGTCTCAGCGGATGAGACACAACGCCGATCTTTTACGCGTATTGGCTCGTGCAAGTAAAAAACAAAGGAAGGCGATTTTAGAAACGTGTCACATTGACTTAGTCAAGTGTCTTGCTGAAATTTCACTGAACGTACTTGAAGGGGTGGTGCCTATCAGCCCCACACAGAAAAATAAACTGAAACGTTACAAGTCGCTCTTGAGGTCGTTGGCCGATAAGAAAGTGTCTTTGAAGAAAAAGAAAACTAAGTTGAACCAGAGTGGTGGTAATTTATTGACATTACTCCTACCTCCTGTACTGTCAGCACTTGGAAGCTTACTTATAAAATGAAACACAGCCGTAAAATGCTGTTGGTCCCTGAAGAGGTCATGCGTTTGATTCAACAAAAAACCGACCTACAAACCTCACCGCTGGTGAAATCCATGAGCTCAATCAACCAGCAAATGAACCAAACCTTAACCGATCCCAATGTACCCGATGACATCAAACTCAAAAATCATGAACAATTGTTTAATCGTTACATGAATCTACAAGAACAGCGAGAGAGATACATCCCTACCGTGAAAATTCACTCAGAATTTACACCGCAGGTATCCCAACAACCGCAGGTATCCCAACAAACTCAAGAACAACAAACTCCACCCATCTCAGATTCTGAGATCTTGACCACGGTTCCTAAAAAGTTTCGAAGTCAAGCTGAAGGCTTATTGCGCTGGGTGAAAAAAACTCCCGAGGCGGTCAAGTGGGATGACAGGGGTGTGGTCTCTTTGGACGGTACCCCCATTCAGGGCTCAAGCATATCGGATTTGGTCAACGATGTTTTGAGAACACGAAGAGGGTTTTCTCCCGCTGGAAGAGATGATTTCACTCGAGTTTTAGCTAAGTTAAACACCCCCGAGGACTTTATAAGAAACGAGGGCAGAAGAAAATTGATGGCTTTGCATAAAATTGATGAGAGTCTACCCCCCTCTACACCATCTTTACCCACCCTACATCCCAGTCCTCCCAGTCGACCTAGAAAACGACCGATTTCCCCCGCCTTACAGAAGAGAGGACTGAAGGGTCCCCCTCCAGGGAAGAGGGGTCTGGACTGGATTTCCTATGATTGATTGATTGTAACCAAGAAACGAATAAAAATGTTTCAAGTACTTTATTGTCTCATTTTCTTCATTACAAATTCATAGACCGAGTGGTCGTTGTGCTGTTTGTCTGAACTAAATAAGTTAACAGTGGACGTCATGCTCACACCACGTGCTCGGTGCATTATATAAAACACACAGTATTCCCCACAGACAGCCGTAAAAGGGCTTTGTAGTAGTTTTTTGGGGTTGAAGGTTTTATTTGTACTGTTTCGTTTGAGAAAGTTTACAAAATGTGGACTATAAAATTGAGGTGGGTGTCCGTAACTGTCAAAAAATTCACCCTGGTGTGGCGAGGTGAAATAAAACGCCACCCAGTGTTGTCCAGGTTTGGTATCTGGGTCTGTGTTGGCAATAAAACCACAGGGAAAAAAGTCAATGATGTAGGGCAATCTGTTTTCAGTAAACACCCCTCCAAACTTTTTCTGGGTCATGGGGTCTTGTTGGATGACATGTTCTATCTGTTTGGTATTCATGCTGAGTAGTCGAAGGTCACGTGACGAGAATAGTCAATCTCTACAATGGATTCAAACTCTCCGTAGACAATGAGGTTGACTGCGTTGGGAAGTCCGGTAGTGAACTGTATTTCCAGAGATACGTTTCCCTTCTGCTTCTGATTGAAGTGATTAGAGGAACCGCAGAGGTCGGGGGTTAAATCAAAAACCAAAATACCATAACCTTTATTGTAGTCTCCTCTTCCGATGTCGATTCCAGAGTCGGCAAACAGCCTCCCCGTTCCAGAAAACAGAGACTGATAAGCCTCCATAAAATTGGTTTCCTTAGCTTGTGTTAGTTTCAAGGTGATGGGTTGGAATGGGATCATCTCCCCGTCAATGGTTAGGGTAATAGAATTCGCTTGATACAATTTAAAAGCGAAGGGGTTCTTGGTGTAACTTCCGTTAAAAGAATCAGAATCTACCATGGCCACGACTACGCGTTTGGGTACCAGTCCATTAAACAAATCACTCTTATGTATCGATGGGTTTCCTAATGGGATGGTGTAGGTTTTGCAATCTACCCTTCGTATAGGGTATTTCGCATTCGCTCCCTTTTTCAACTCGTTCAAGTGCTGTAACTGTAGGACAGGACTGGCTTTCACGGTGCGAACTTTCAATACAGCGTTTTGAATTACAATTTTGTAATTAGGGTTGGCCTCTCCCGACATCAAAGCGAACGCTGGGGTGTTGGGCGTTAATTTGATGGTGACGTTGACGTGATTTAACAGGAGACGATCGCTGAACAGCATGTCACAGTGTAAACCTCCAAACAAATCCACAATGTAACTTTTCTGAGTGAACTTATAGCGTTCTTTGAGTCCTGCGTTGGTTCCAGTTGTAGTACAATCTACACTATCCATGGCACCTGCTGTGTCTTTGTAGTAAAGACCTCCCGTTAGAAGGGACTTTTTAGCAGCTGGACCATAGTTTAACAGGGTTTCTAGAGTACTTTTGTAACTGTAAGTTCCTGTTGATTGAGTGACTTGAATTCCGTTGAGAAACAAATCCACTTGTTTGAACAAGCTTTGCAGGAAATTGTTCACAGGTGCGGTTTTTTCTCCATTGTCAAGGTCTGTGCCATCGGCTTTGGTCACTTTCACTTTAAGTAATATCATGGTCTTGGCTAAATCCAAATAATTTTCTGTACCCACAATTTGAAATTCTATGGGTGCTGTTGCTGAAATAGCTGACACGGGTTGGTACTCTATCCATTGCCCTTTGTCTAGAACGACTTGAGTTGCTGGTACTGTAAACAAATCCACTTCACTCTTGGTACAAGGAATGGAGTGGGGGTGTACAAAGGCCATGTTAATATCCAAATATGTCTTTTTTACTGGCGACTTTAATTCTTTTTATCACACCCACTGTCTGCGGTGCACGACGTTTTTTCTGTGGTGCTTTTTTCTGAGGAACTTTTTTAGGTCTTTTTACGTTGCCTGTCCGGGGTGAAATGAGCTTTTGCTTTGGAGCCCTACGTTTTAAACGTTTTGCACCACTTCCACTTTGTGGAATGATGTGGTTCAAAGCTTGTCGTTTCATGTTGTTTGCCGTCTGTTGTAGTCTTGCTTGGGCTGAGTCTTTTAGATTATTCCCAGCTAACACATCTTGTGTGATGTTCATTCCAGTGTTGAGTGCGGCTTGACCGATTGATTTAGCCCCCTTCTGAAGGAAGGGGAAAGCTTTTCTAGCTAATGATTGGAAAAAGGAGCCGAGACCGTAACCCTTTTGAAACTGTCCACCGTGGAACACCATCATCTGTCCTCCTTGTTGTTTAACCATTTTATTGGAAATAGGGTGATTGGCGGAGCCTAAAATTCAATGTGATCACCACGCGTCCACGTTCAAATGGGATTTTTTTCCCTGTGTCGTTGGTTATAAGGACTTCTACAATTTCAAAGTCTCTCGTGGTGAGAGAGAGGTACTGGGGGTTGTCGTAGTTGATCGTAATAATTTCTCCGTCTTTGCCTTTTGCGGGAACGATACGTAATAGGGGAGCACGAATGTCCCCTACAATCTGACTTTCCACTAGATTCAGGTACACATAGAGTGATTGAAGACCGATATTCAAATCACTGACGAAGGGTGCTGTGGTTGTCTTGGTCATGATAATGTCGTTGCTAAACCCCAAAATCACTCCCAAGTCGTTTTCAAAACTAAGCTTCTTCCCTGTGTCTAGTGTTATCGTGACTTTTTGAGATCGAGTATCCAACTTGAAGGAAATACCGGTGACTGCATCATATTTGATTGCTTTATCTAGTTCTGTGATAACCTCTGCGATGGTTGAATAATAACCTACTGGAATCAATGCGACCGTCCACACTTCATCACCATCGTCGTAATAAAATTTACAGTTTTCCCTTCTAATATTAAACCACGTGTGGGGAAACGTGATGGAGGCGAGTCCTACTTCCCAATTCCCTGATAAATCCACGTGCTCGGGAAGTTTGACTTTATATTCTGCTAGAGTGTTATTGGGGAAAATGGTCATGGAGCTGTTGCTGGGCAGCGTTATGTAGAACGAACTGACTACCATGGTTGGTTGAGGTAAATGAAACCACTTAACACACAACTGAAGTTTATAATACTTTTATTATTCAATTCACCACGGTTGATTACACAACAATCATTTTTCAATGTCACTTTGTAAGACCCAGCTGTTGTATTTGTCTGGGTACCCTAACCACTTGACTAATACTTCAACTCGTTTTCCTCGTTTACGTTTCTTCAAAATCTTTTCTATCTTATACACTTCATCCTCTCCCTTGGTCTGAACATGTTGTAATTCTTGCTTGTAAAAGGTTCCTTCTAACTCATCCCCATCGTACTCTTTCAACTTGTACACTGGTGGGTTTCGAGGTAGACGCTTGGAAACGTAAAATATTTCCTCACTCCAGTTGGGTAGATAACCTTTCTCAAACAACCCTTTGGACTTGGAAATGCGCACCTGATCGCCTAGTTCGAAAGCATATCCCCTCTTCGGGGGTTGGTTGCCATACAAGGTCATCCAAACCTGTTTTTCATTGTTTTTCGTGACTGATGCTGGGGTTCTCTGAATACTTCTGTGGTAGGAATGGTTGTAGGCCTGAACCAGTTCGGGTAATGCATCTGTATACTTCAAGGTTCCTTTCAGGGTGAAGTATCGATACATTCGCTGTTTTAATGATCTATTAAAACGCTCAACAATGCTGGCTTTTATTTTTGTGTTGTACGTGTGGTACAATTTGATATTTTTTTTCTTTTAAAAACGATTGAAATTTCCGATTGGTAAATTCACTTCCACGGTCTGAATGGATTTTTTCAGGTTGACGACTGGATTCTTTTAATATCTGTTGAAACGCATGAATTAGTGTTGCACCGGTTTTGTCTTTCAGAGGAACAGCCCAGGCATATTTTGAGAGAACGTCAATGCAGCACAGTATGAATCTGTTATTCTTGTTGTATTTCTTGAGAGATTGAAGGTCAATCAAATCCAGTTCCCACACGGCATCCATGGATCCTACGATAACTCGGTTTCTACGGAATTGTTTACGCGCTGGTCGGTGGAGTGAATAAACCCGTTGTGCTTTTAACCATTCTCGAACTTTTCTTTTCGTGACTTTTTTATTTTGCTTTTTAGCAGCATAGTATAGGGCATCTACGCTTCCGAGGCTCCCTCCTTGGTTTATGTTGTAGTACAGTTTCTCTAGAAGGTTCTCCATCGATGTGAGAGTTTTCTATAACCACTTTACCCCCGCAACACGCGAGAACACAACGAATTTTACGAAATATGTTTTGAAAGTTTAAGATTGGGAATGGAACTAAGGCACCCACAACCCATGTCTTTATCCTATGAAATCAAACACGAGACTGATTTATGGTGTAGAAAAACATCCTTTTATTCAGTTTGTCATCACTACTTTAAATTTATCATAAGTATCTAGTGACCATGCGCTACTGTTATGCATGGTGTCACACATCATATTTACAAAGTCGGTAATGATTAGATCATCATCCCAGGAATGCACCATCTCTTCCCAAATGGTAAACACCATGTGGGTGGACATGGATGGGAAGTTTGAAATAAACTCATTCCACTCTGTGGTCATGGGTATACCAACTAGGGTGGTAAACGGAACACACAGATTGTGTAACATTTCGAGATCAATGTCGTTTTTGACATCATCATAGTAACTGTCGAAGATGTCCTCTTCACTTCTGATACAGCATTCATGATCGCGTTGACTGGGCCAATTCTGCTCACAACCCTCACAATGGAACTTTTTGAAAATGCTTCTCTGACATAGTTCAGCATAGAGGTAGGTCAGTACTTGACGGACTTTGACGCGTCCAACCACCTCTACTTCATCACTGACAATCATAACTACTTTGTCGTCTATGAGGGAGACGCTTTGTATCATCTTCGAACTTGATACGTTCATGAATGGTCCACAGAGGTCCTTGGTAGTAATCTCGAATCCAACAATAAATGAGGGGTATAATGGTGAGCAACATGAGCAGCCACCACATCTCCGTAGAATGAAGAAGATCCCAGTTTTATACTCTTCTTTATACAGAAAGCATAACGTCATGATTCTGTTTTTAGAAAATGACCACATTTTCTATTTACATCAGGATGATGTAATCTGTTTAGAAATGAGTTATAAGAAGCCATAGTACTTAAGTATGGGAGTTAGTTTGATCTAGACACCAAACTTGAAAAAGAACACGATGACCAGATCTATGATGACGCCATCTGCGGTTCTGGAAGATCTTTTGCAAAAAGTGAATGTACAAAGTGTGACTGTGGATCAACCCAATTCTATAGTTGTGAAATTCAACATGGCCGACCCCGTCCATCAAAGACAGCGAAAAGCCCTAACAACAACACCTGCTTCAGAAGTGTACAAGGAAACCAAGAAAGTGGTCTTAGACGGTCAAGTGACTGTCGTACGCGTGGGAATAAAACAAGAGTTTAGTTTTCCTGCTGAGTGGTATTACCATGTGGTAGAATCAGATACGTTTTTTAAAGCACCTACAGTGGATGCAGTTTTGGCTTACGAGTTTTGGATAAAGAACCGTGACATAATTAACTGTAATCTCACCCCATCTGTACAGAAGCGATTTCAAACTGAACACAAAGGGGATAAAGGCGAAGAGAAGAAGGAGTCCAGAAAGAGGAGCGGTTTGTTTGATGTGCCATTTACAAGTAAAAAGATTATGTTTGGACCCCATCAAGTATCAGACCAACCTTTATTTGTGTCAAAAGAACTTTTTTAAACAATGAACCCTTATCATTTAAAAATACTATTCTTTCAACGATGTAACAACATGTAAATAAATAAATAAATTGATTAGCTAAATTGAACATTAAAACCTTTTTTATGATTAAAATGAATCACAGGCGAATTTGTTGAATTGAATTTATTTTCGTTTTTCTTAATTAGTACATGCGTATAATTTTAACTGTTTCTTTAATCTTTCGACGAAGATCATAACTTGATATAGGAGTGGGTTATTGTTCAACCAAGAGTACAACCCAGTTTTGGTTTTAGCTGTGAGTTCAAATGGGCTCATGCAGTCTAAGACTTTTGTATTAGCATTTTCATGGTTTACAGTCTGTAGAGCATGATCAAAGTGAAAATCTATCTTTTCCTCTTCTGATAGCATGAGGCATTCCACTGTTTTATTCTGTTTACACCCACAACACCGTTCCATATCAATTTGAACAAGATGCCGACAAACCTCCACGGCATAAGTTGAAATGTAGAGCTTTTCCGCTAATGTGTTGGGATCCATAGTTTGATTTTTGAATAAATGTACGTTTGGTTGGAGGGTTGAAATGATTTGATTTCTGATGCCTTACACCCTAGGTTTTATAACACCCTCGATGACGTTATTGGTGTCCCAAAATAGAACTACGTTTTAAAAATAGACCTGACTCACCCATACCCCATACCCCAAATTGATGATGTCACAATACCCCACGGCATACCCCAATATACCCCACCATACCCCACCAAGGTGTTCCAGAACCGCCATTTCATATCTACTGAGCTGGATCCCACTTTTTGATTGAACATTCTCAGTTTTTCCTTGAGTCTCTTTGTTATCCTTACTATCCTTGCCCATGTGGTAACGTTTAGACCTGGCTTCCTTTTCTTGCAGCTTGGTTAGCTCCACTTCAAGGGCGCGTTTTTCTTTTCGTTTAGAAGCAAACTGTTCCTCTATGCTGGCAGCTTGAGCATATTTGTTCATGTTATGCTGCTTGTACCTCTCTTTTTCCAAAAGATCCATAGTCGTATTCATACTATTTATGTCTTCTAAAAGGTCTTGAATTCTCTTTTGTCGAAACTCAGCAGAGAGCTTGATTTTCTTATCTTTATCTTGCTCTTTTGCAGCACCAAATGCCTTTGATCTGCTTCGTTTCTTCTTATAGACATACCCTTCCTCGTCAACTTTAGCTCTTGAAAGGTTTAGAAGCTGACCCTTATTATTCATCAAACTTGGATTTTCCAAACACAGTTCATAAGCTGCACTGTTTATGGCTTGTTGGTAATTTGTCAGTGTACCTAGATTTCCTTTGTTGTAGATTCTGCTCTTTTCAATTAACTCATTCCTTGACAATTGCACTGAAACAATGTCTTTTTGCTCACTCGACGTGGATTCAATCTAAACAACAAGAAACAGGCAAGTTTAGAACCTGGACTTGATAGTTCAAAATTAGGGGACTTTTTGTTGCAGAAAAGTGAAGAGGTTATGTAAATAAATACAAAATGTGCACATTCATATGAAGGGAATGTAGTCAATGAAAAGTGAATAGGGCTCTGCTTAATATAGGACAACTATTTTGCAATTCAATTTCACTCAATAGTGAAATGAAAACTGTACACATGCATGCTAGTTTCCATCATCATCATCATCAACAACATCATCAAGATTGACATTATCATAACCTAAGAAATGAAATGGAATTAAAGGGAAAACTTGCCAAAGTCATGTACTTACAAGAAGTTCTGGGGCCCATCTGGGCATCAGCTGTAATAGTCAACTGTTTGGAACGATGAATGACAACAGTCTGGGAATAATCCTGATCAACCTTTTTCTTTTCTTTTTCTTTCTTTTCTGGTGATGAAGACACCTAGCCTGAAAAAAATGAAAGATCACAGCAAATTGAGAGTTAAATAGAGTTGCATTCAACAATATACTTATTCCACACCTTTTTTGCATGCTTCAATATCAATATGATATCTCCTAGTGGAAAAATTCCAATGTCTTTGATAATGTCCTTAGTAAGGTCCTCCAGCATGTTTTCTTGCATTCTGAATAAATACAAAAAATTAGGCAATCAAATAGTGTTCATCCTTTCACTTGCATGTTCAGTAGATTTTAAGGCAAGTTATTAAGCTTATATGTACATTTTGACTACTAGTAGCTTATAGTATAGAGATAATTTAGCAAAATAGTTGTTTTACTTTTCTCATAAATGGATATTAAAATATTCACAGTAAGCTTATTTAATACTTCCTTAGCTGTTTCACATATCCTTTGTTCAATATCATCCACAGCAAAACATACCGATTTTTATCAAAAAGCTCAGCATATTCAGGTACAAATTTGTCTTGAATCCCAGCATCACTTAGGAATGTTTTCCACCTATGAAAAATACAAACGAGTTACACATGTACTTGTTTTAAAAGATAAGCAGTACAAATATTTATCCGCAATCTCAATATCAAAGTGTAAACATAAATCAATGACAAAGAAAGTACTCATTTGAATAAGAATAGAAAGATTTCGTACCTGGACACGCTTGTACTTCTAGCTGCCATCTTGGATTGCATTAACCTCGTCCCCAGGGCCCTCTCATTTGTGAAGTACTACCCAGAAATCTTTGCAGGAACAATGGCCTCCAAAACGAATCCCCAACTAAATGCCCCACGTTCCTGCGATGGAATGACAAAACGCGCGAATCCCCCACCTACTTGGGACTCAAATAGCTGCCAATGAGGTAATAAATCCCCACCAAAGCCCCACATATCCCGGGGTGGGGGGGGGGGGTCGGGGTTTACTTTGACTGGTGCATTAGCACTACCAACGGACATGATATAATCAAATATATTTAGAAAAGTTCAATAATAAATACAACGAATCTTAATCACATGTTAGCTGAAGTGTAGAGCTAATTTATAACAAAGGTTCACGATAATCGTACCATATGTTGACGAGAAATAACATGAAGTGCAAAAAGTGTTCACAATTAGAACCACATACTGTAATTAAATATTGAAAATTCGGAACTGAAAATGAGCACGCAACATTTATGGTTTTGAAGTATTTATATAGTTTTATTTCATTACGTTTAAACATTGTTCAGTCAGTATTACAGCTACTATTGACATTTAAATTTAACCCCTGCTGAAAAAAATCACAAGAATATTTAAATACTTTCACAATTTAAATTTAAATTTCTTCACATTCTATATTGTGACCAGTATTTCATGCTGAGTTCATAATCTCCAACTTCCTGCCTGTATAGTATTTTTAACTTCTTGATTTTCACGAATAAGTACCCATGGTCCATCTTTGAGGATGCTCCAGTCCTTGTAGAAGGGCGAGAAGCCGGCTCTGCAGAAGCCGCAATAGTTTCATCAGCAGAAACACTAGGAATACATTCCATTCTTTGACTGTTAGATGATTGTTCATTGTTGTTCACTGAGATAAAATCAGGTTTAGATTCTGGCGTGCGTTGAATGACATTCAATGTCTGCATACAGTGGAACCTCGATATAACGATACTCGATATAACGATGTTCCCGGTATAACGATCAACATTTGACAGCCCGGCAAATGTTACAGTAAATGTATGGAGAAAAATCCCGATATAACGATACTCGATATAACGATATTCCCGATATAACAATCACAATCTGGCAGCCCAAACGTAAAATTTACCCTGATATAACGATAAAATAAATCATTGCGCGATGAAAAAGGTAGGTTTAACACTTGAAAATATATGACAATACTAAAATCCTTTAGTTCTCATTGCATAAAGACTGTAACATGTCTGTTAACAGTTTGTTACGATAGGGATTACATCGCCGGTACAGCTATAAGGCACAACGGGCACCACATGAAAAATCAATTATTAACGATACCCGATATAACGATATTTTTGGGTCTTTTCCCGAAAAATCGTTATATCGGGAATTCGTTGTAACGATATAATAATAATAATATAATAATAATAATAATAATAATAATAATAACTAGTCGTTGCTACATGCAAGTGGAATGCTGCGAGTAGAGGCTAGGTAGTAAATGCTAGTCTTTGTTAATGTATTATTTATTTGCAAGGAGTTTATTTGTGGATAATTTCATTATTTGAATGTTACTATTTGTGGTGTTCCTGTTGTTTTGGGGGGGGGGGGGGGGGGGGGGGGGGGGGGGGGGGTGAGGGGAATTTGTGTGGTAAAATTGTAAAATAACATTGTCAGAACTACTTTTCCCTGTATTAATCTATATTGGACAACAATGAATGGAAATGATCATATTTTTGTTGTATTTTTTATTTATAAAAACAATTTCAGGAACTCAATAAAACTAATGGCTATTGATCGAAAATAGCAAATTGTATTTGAAACAATAACAACTTAACACCCTAATAGGTGATTGTGCCTCAATGGGCTCTACCACACGGGTAGATCAGTACTAGTCACCCTAATAGGTGAAACGACAATGGACGATTGATTTGCAAAGTCTCCCTCGATAGGCGATTTCATAGGCGATTTCACGGACCAGCAAGCACGATTGGGCAGATAGTTTAGCGACAATGTATCTGCATCTGGAATAAGTTGGTTTTCAAGGGCATTAAGGTGCATCCTGTCTCCTTCTGTCATCGATTGTTCGACTCCTCCAGTGTGGCAATTGGCACGTGAGCTGAAAGACTCATAAAAGCACATTGTCTTCCCCTCGAAATTTCACTAAATCGTTCGTCACCCGGATGACTGCTTCCAGCAACGAATAAAGATGCGAAAGACATTGTTGTTAACTTAGAAAAGAACACTTACCTTGCTATAAATGTAGAAACGAACCAGTCGAAGCACGATGTGGATTTCGCAATATAAACCACGAGGTCATGAGCAGTGACGTCATAAGTCGAAGCATGATGTGGATTTCGCAATATAAACCACGAGGTCATGACCATTGACGTCATACTCAGAAATCATCTTGATCGATTCCTCAAATCTCGAATCAAGCTGGATAATAAAGAGCCCAGTGACACGCGCCCACACACAACACAGGAAGCCCATGTCCGGATTAGTTTCGCTGCTCGCTTCGCTCGCAGCAATAATAATAATAATAATAATAATAATAATAATAATAATAATAATAACGATCTAATTTGGTCAGTCCCTTGGCACATCGTTATATCGAGGTTCCACTGTACTAGGATACGAATTAGGTTGACTTTTCTCTCCTACTGGTTGTTGGGTTGGCTTTTTTTACCAGGAATCGATGAGTCATCCAGTTTGCACATAACATTTGCTAATTGATTCCACATCGATTATTTGTTCAGCCTTTTTGAGCTCTCTCCAATCATCAATGGATAAGGATTTGGTCGAAATACATCTTCCTTTCAGTGGGTCTTGATATTGTCTTCGGATATAAATTCTAGGCTCCCCTCGAAAGACTTTCACTGTGACTTGAGACATGTTTGCTCTTTAGTATAACTGTGCAGCAACTGTATGATCTGCTGTTCCTTTGAGCTTATATATACCTTTGCCATCATGGCCACCCCTCCCCTACCAATTACGCTATAAATTTAATCCTCTGGACTTTGGTCATTCTGGCCACCCCTCCCCCTCCAACTACGCTATAAATTTAATCCTCTTATGAATTTATGACCTCCCCTCCCCCCCCCCCCCCAACTACGCTAGGGGGGGGGGGGGGGGGGGTAAACTACTTATATGGCGGACAAGCGATTTGAGCATTTTCAAATTGCTTTTTCTGTTATATCCGAAAACATTAATTTGTGAGGATTTCAAATATTCATACCACATACACTTTGATTAAAATCGGTCAAAAAACTCAGTGTTAACGTTCGATATTGGTCCACGCGTAGTCGGCGGAGTGGTAATTACCAAAAGTGGTTGTGGTCGCATACCGAGAGCTTTTAATTACAGACTTTGAGTGACAATGCAAACGGGGTTTCGTAAAGGTGGTCGTAACTAGAGCTGGTCGCTTACGAGAGTGGTCGCAAGGAGAGCTTCTACAGTATGTAAATATCACAGCTTGGGATACCTGTGGTTGAAGTGCCCAAGGATCTAACCATTTTTCACCATATAGCCTCAATCTCGTGTCCATAATATCATATGACATGGGTGTGTATGTTGTAGCGGCATAACCTCTTTGCTCATAATCCTGCATGCTGCGATCTTGAACTCTGCGTGTTTTTCTTAGCAAATATCAAAATTATGAGTATATTTGGTATTATTTTGTGTTTGTTCTTTGGTTTGGATATTTCAGGTAAGTCATTCAGCCATTTTAGTATGTTTTGTTAATGTTTTCACGACTTGTTTGGAATATGTGATCATGGCCACTAATTTTCAAAAGACACAAACCAATCAGTCTTTCTTTTAGTTAGTCGACTAATAAAATACATAAATACAATAATACAATAGGTCCGAACAGCAGTAAGTTGATACATATTTTGAAGAACAACACGATACTTTTTAGTTTTTTAGACATGTTTCGGCAATGACGTTTGCCATATTCACGGTGGTGAAGTACAGATAGAATAATACAATAATACACTGATACGAAATTGAACTGTTTCAGATGCACTGAAGTTGATAGACTATGATAAAATAGTCAATTTCACTGAAGGCGAAACAGCAGAAATGAATTGGTCGTTTGATGCTGATGCACAAGATTCAAACATACTGATTAGCAGAAACCAAGAAAAATCACTAAATGGTATGCAAGATCTTATTATCAAGTGGAGAAACGAAAATACCGCATCGGCACAGTTTACAGAGAGAGCTGAAGACATGAATTTGCAAGTTCAAACAATTACATCAAATATTGTAAAAGTGACATTTACACTAGCAAATCTGTCAAGAAAAACGGATGAAATGTATTACAGGATATATGTGTCCCGTGACTTCTTTCGTAACATTGAATACTTCACAAAGTTGAACGTACTTGGTAAGTATGTTTATGAAGTTGGGATAGTTTTGGGCAAGGTGAGCTTAGTTTAATGGGGGTGTTGAGTTCATTTTTTGTTTGTAGGGGGGGGGGGGGGGGGGGGGGGGGGGGGGGTCGGGTTTAGTTTTAGTTTTGTATGTTTAGATTCACTACCACACCAGCCATGTTGTAAACCCATCGGTTCAGTATTTTGTGATTTGAACATTGCGTTTATGAGTTATAGAGGTTTGAAATCTCAATATGCAAATTTGATGACGTCAACCCAGGAATTTGCCGTAACTTATATAGACTTTTTCAAGAAGAGCTTATTTTTTGAAATGGAGAAAAAGTTATAAAATCATTTATAAAGACTGTGAAAATATTCTGTAAGTTTTCAAATGTCAATAATCAGCACAAGGGCGTTTTTGTATAATAAATGAAGTCTTAGTAGACGTCATCAAATTTGCATATTGAGATTTCAAACCTCTATAACTCATAAACGCAAGGTTCAAATTACAAAATACTGAACCCACCAACTATTCAGCTTATATTGAATAGATTTGTAAAACAATCTCACAGGGGTGATAGGCACTTTAATCCTTGCATTACTTTTATCTCGGTATTAATATTCTTACACAATAATACCTCTAGAAGATAAAATAATATACATATAGACTGTACATGTAAATATGAACAGAATATTGAGCATTTTATAGTCGGCATCAAGAAGACCAGATATTGAAATTCGTTCAAGCGAGCCGTGACGTCACACTGGTAGGTATGATTGAATAGAAATGCTAATCCGAGAACAATAGAGTCACCCCCTCCCTCCTGCCGCTGAAGTACTGTTCTCTAACGTTATTTCATATTTTTCAAGGCATGTTCACCACGACCTCGTGCTTTTCTCCATTGACTACATTTTCCAGATTTTAGTCTTTTGAGTATTTTTCGGCTTTGTTGACTGTCAAAAGGCATTTTTCAGATTTCACACAATGACCAGGCACAAGGTGAAGCTTTCCCCACTGATAAATAATTCTCTGAGAGTTTCTTTCAGACTTGAAAACTTTGATTTTGAACTGATTTTGGCTGATCGATCCCCGAACCAAATTTGAAAACTGATTTCACAAGCTTGCAAGAAGCATTCACATGGTTGCTTGTCAAAATCCAACCAATCAAAACGACAAGACGTTTGTTTGCAAATTCCATCAACCAATGAAAAAGTGAGAAAATTATATAATACTATGATCGCGCGATCTGCGATGTTTTTGAGCAAGAGTTCGTTCAGAGAGGATCATTATTTTGCGCGATTTATTCTGTTTTTTTTTTTTTTGTGGTAAAAAAACAAATTCACGTAGCCTCGTGAGTCCATAGCATTTTGACCATGTGATGACGTAACATCGTGGTAAATAAGAGAACATACCACGGCTAGCCATCGTAAATTTGTCAAATGCATATTACAAAGTCTAATTGACTACAGACGACAAGTTTACACAAATACAAAATGCAGAAAGATAAACTTCTAATCAGACAAGAAACATTATTGCTCTGTGTCTATAACTTGTTCAATCTTGCATGTTTTTACATTTATAATTAGTCAACACTCCTTTACGTACCAATAAAGCGGTATTCATTTAACACAATTTAATTCAAGTTTTTTTTATATTCAGTATTATTATTATTATTAACGCTGAAAACAAAACTTACCTCCACAATATTACAATATATTCTCCATTGAATTAATATCACAGTTGTTGATAAACTGATATTTATCAAATTGACATGTAGCCTTAAGGGTATTACTGCCCCAAGGCAACTCCCATATCAAGAGTGATAGGTGCTCGTCAGTCAGTATGACCTTTTATATGGCTTAATATCGTTGTTTAGTGCTACTTTTAGGTACCCTGGTTGCAGAGGCTCTGTCAAACTGTGACCACCAGGGCGCGATTATGGTAACCATCACTCTTTATATGGGAGTCCACCATCCCTGATTAATAAAGAACTCCCGACAAGGCCTAACTTGGACTCACTAAATTAAGCTATTGTTTTAATCTTTTATTGGAGAGTTCATAATAAAGCTCGGGTTACCACTTCGATTCTCTGCGGCAAAGACAATCTCTATTCAGTGAACAAACCACCCTGAGTAGTGTTTTTCATTTTCACTTAAATATATTGGCTGCATGGTCCTTGCCTCACATATTAAATAAATATTGCACCCTCTAGCTAGTGTTTACCACTAATGACCTCCCCTTGGTGGTAAAATGCTACAAGTAATTAATAGTACATTCATTAACTCTGTAGGTTACTTTACGCATTTTCCAAAGTTTTTAACTGTTCAAAAAATATATATATTGGAGTATTAAATCGAGTATTGCATAGGGTGTATAGAGCTAGAAATTAAATTTTCATGTACAAAATAAAAATGTTCTCTTCATCGAAAGATTCATAAAAAATGTATTACTTCCCATTGGAATTTTTGAGAAAAAAATTAAACAGTGATTGTCGGTATGGGTCTTTGAGATTATTTCAGTAAAGTTTCAGCTAAATCAAACTTTCGAGCAACCGCGGGCTGATCACACCTTTGATTTTTAAACTCGTCTCATAACAGATGAACTTGTACTATTTGTTAGATTCTTATATATTACTGATTTTTAGTTAACAAATAGAACAGCTTCATCTGTGCTCCGTTCAGTTATAAAGCACGCAGGAAGTGACGATAGCACGAGAGAAGTGTAGGGAGAAACACAAGCCGTAGGCGAGTGTTTCTCCTCACTTCTCGAGTGCTATCGTTACTTCCTAAGTGCTTTATAACTGAACGGAGCACAGATGAAGCTGTTCTATTTGCTTTATTATATAGAATTTAGTTTTCTTTCAAATCACATTTATTAATTCATTTATTTACGATAAACGGGTTTCTGATTAATACAAATTCTCCCAACATAACTAGAACTCGCTCCTTTTCGTAAATAAATACAATGATTGGTTAGTTTGCTCGGTACAAAATCTTGAAAACTAGAAAATTCACAGTTTTTGTGAAAGAAAAAAGGCTAAAAGTCAGAACAAACGAACAAACAAACAGTTCTGAATTTCACCGTAAATACAATTCATAGTTTAGGAACTAGTGAAGCATGAAAAAGTCTTATTCATTACAAGTTCACTGAAATCTTGCTGACTTATTGTCAATGAAAACTTGGACGGTTCCGATGGAACATGAAGAGAAAAAGCTGCCATCCAAAGCATTTAGCTTAACAGTATTCAAGCTAGAATTCTCCTCTTGATGATTTTCACTTGCCGGCCAATGACGAACTTGACATACCCAGAAATCAGAGACATGCCTGGTCGCCCAGCTCATTATTCATAAGCTTTTCGTACATTTACATATCAAAGAGAAATGGTAGAAATGTATGGCAAAACATAGAAAATCAGAAATATCTGAAGAACTAAACTTCGGATGCAAACTCCCGATAGCTAATTCACAAGTCATGTTTTGGGTGCTCGAATCGAGTACACTTCTTACAATCAAGCGAAAATAAAGTATGACAAAATCGATTTCAAAAATCGCTCTCTCAACAACATCTCACCTCTATCATTTACTGTAAAAGGCCGCCAAATTGAGTAAATTCCTAAAAGTTGGAGTCCGGTAGCAGCTTCGTCGAGCGTGGTACATACTTTCCCGATAGCCAGTTCGAAAGGACGTCATCTAAACTCACAGAATATCACATTTGTTTGGCCATAAATTCCACTTCTAATATGACAAAGTCCAGCCAAAGATAAGCTAAATTCCACTTTCGCCGATACAGAAGCATACTGACTGAAATATACTGTTTTCACCGTTGTTTTTCACTCGGTAAACGCTTCTGTCAAGATTATTTGGATCGCCATGTTTACATAAGTAGCCTGGCCTATTAGATTACACAGGAAACCCAGAGATAGTTAGCTGAGTTAGGCTCAAAAAGCGAGAAATAGGAGAGACGATGGAGGGGTGGGGGTTCAACTTTGGGCTTCCTGTGGTAAATACCATTTTCGTATCTTTTTTGCTAAATTTGCAATTATTTTAAAATGTAGAGGATGTATGATCAAGATCGCTTCACACTATTAGTTTGTGATTCAGATTTCACATAGTTTACATGAATTTGAGCATAATCTTTTGATTCTGGGTAACTCCGCTGACACAAATAATCGTAGACGCAAAATGTCTCTGATTTCTGGCAATGGAACTTGGGTTGTTTCCACTCAAAGCGCTGGTCAGGATGTTTGAGCAGTTCTGCAGTTGTTCGCTCGAGGGACGACTATTGTAGCTTTTCAAGCTCGCTTCGTTTCGATGCCCAGAGATCGCCATTATGTGTCTAGTTGGTACTTGAGCATTTGACCAAACTGTGATGGCAGTGGCTCGGACACAATGGTTTGTGTAGAGCTTTGAAAGCCCGGCTAACTTGGAAATTTCTTTCATCATTCCTCCAAGCCGGTTGACACCCAATGGTCTGTTTTCATACCAAACTTCTTCGTCTTCATTTGTCTTGACGTCGTTGGAAGTCATGCTTCTCTTTGGATATTGAAAAAATGCTTTACATCCTGGATTAAGCTTGCCGATGTATTTTTTCAAGCACTTCAGGCCGTCAAGATTCGGATCATCTGATGTGGAGTACATTCTTGCGTCCTTCTCGTTCGTCTGTTGGTCACTCAAGCCACCTTGATGATTTTTGGTAGTTTCGTCGTGAGTCATGGAGGCATATTCCTGGCCATTTTCGTCTAGTGAGAACTTAAAACTTGCAGCTGTCAGGGCTTGTTGTCCTTCCCTTCCTCTACGGCACCAAAACAGACTTATGCAAAACCAGACGTTTCTCAACAGTCCCCATGGATGGTCTCCTTTTAGGACATTCGATGTTTTGAGCTTTGCAAGATCGCCGGCGGGAATGGCGGGTTTGTGGAGAGTATTTTCTTTATTCTCGCGTTTATTGAGCTTTATCTGACTCTGAAGAAGCTTGTTTGACTTTTGGAAATCCTGGCTCCTGGAAATGGCAAGACCTTTATTAATCGGAGGATTGTTGAGGTGGCGCTCGATGCCATTTCTCAGGCACAAAAGGGACGAACGTGAGTACAGCTTTCCATCTTTAGTTCTTGCTTCCGCATAGAACAGCCTCAGACAGTCGTCCAGTTCTCTGTTAGACATCTCATGTACTTTAGTAAATATCTTTCGCTCTCTACACCAAGCTATTTATAGAAAAATAAACAAGAGATAATCAAGCATAGATACACTTCAAGGCTACAGTGTAAAATGTTTCCTTTGTTTTTGCTACGAACATTTATCCTATTTTCCTAAAACAAATGCTATATTTTAAAGTTTAGACAACTGATAAAGACAATGATTTTCTCTACGATATCATTGTTTTCTAAGGCGTAATATCTTCACCTACCTTCAAAAACAGCAAGAGCCCATTTTGTGTTTTCTTTTGTGTGTTTTGTTTCCGATTTCGACACAATATCGTCGACTTCCTCGGAGGAAAGTTTCGCAAATCTTGATACATGTACTTTGCCTTTGTCTCGAATATCACTGTTCTCCTTAAAAACTTCATCGAAAACGTTGTTTATTTCTTCGTCCGTTGTTTCCCCAAAAATGCTTAATTCAAAGTTTGGAAAATTATTGTTTCTTTGCATGGAAATTTCCTCCATTTTGCAAGACAAAATGAGGACAGAAAAGCCGGCAAAATGACGTCAGCAAACCGTGCTCCGTTCTCTGATAAAGCACAGTTCTCGACCAATCAGAGCGCGCGTTTCAATGTGACTATATAATAATTAATTTTGTTGGAGGGCCACTGAGTTATCAGTACAATTATTTTAATTGTAACTGTCGTGTGTTTTACCCTATGTAAATAAATTTTATTCATTCATGCATTCATTCATTCATTCATTCATTCATTCAGGACCACAGGTAGCAAAACTATTGCTGTTGAGGCCATTGTTAAAATATATCATGTATAATATATATTGGGCTCCCTGTGTTTTTACACATGCGGTCACGTGCGTTTATCTGTGCGTTTACATCGATTCATTTGTCTCTGACATGCATGAACAAACTCAGAGAGGTAGATTTGTAAGATATTGTACTTGGCCTTAATGGTGCTCAGCATGAATGCTATTGTTGTGAACAATGCTATCGTTTCAGTCTTGCCAGAATTCATCTCATGTAATATTTAGTTCTTGAAATCTAGTGCTGGCAGACATTTGTAATGACATTCATGCAAAATATCTTTCCTCGGGGAGCTGCCTGTGGCTCGCCGAGTTGAAAAATGGGCACATGAATCGCCAACTGGGTACCAAGCTACAGGACTGACCGAACTGCTCATTGCTGAAGTCCGCCAAGTGAACGCTCATAGAGCGTCTAGTTTCATTTGTTAAATGCATTGTTCGTTTGCATCAGTAAATTGTTAGATCTTGTTCTCTCCATTCTCTACTCGCCAACCTGCAGATTTGGAGAGATGAACATTTTATTGTGATATTCACTAGAACATGAAATTGTAAATATATGTACATATCAATTCAGTTTTAACTTCTGATATTTTCATCTAATTAATTTGTAGTGTAAAGGAGACTTGCACATAGGGTTAACCTCAAAGTTTCTCCTTTTCAGATATTGTAGCTGAACAGACTGCTATGATCCGAGAGGACAGAAATCTGTGTACGTATAGCTATCCTTGCCTCTCCCCACCCTTCCCCCTTTCCTACCTTTCCCTTTCCTTCCCATGTTCTTTCCCATTTTATACTCCTCCTCCTCTCCCCTGCACCATGCCATATATGTTGTGGTGTGAGATTCTTTTTTGGGTTTGAAATTTTCCAACCAGTGTGAAATTTTGGATATCTACGGTCCACACTAGGGGATGAAAACGATGATCCAAAGATGCGTTTTCGTCACCAGGTTCTGTTTGGACGTTTTTTTCTGTTCAATACGCATGCTCCAGTAGCGCCATCGATACTATCGACTGAGTTGCGACGTATAGTGAACTGAAAAGCTTCGGTTGCGACGTAAGCGTTTCTGAAAAGCTCCGTTCTTGCCGTACACACTAAAACGATAGACCTGCGTTTTCGAAAGTCTCCGCTTTGGAAAGAAGCGTTTTCGAAAACCTCCGTTTTCATAGATAAACATCTCCGTTTCCGATCGTTTTAGTGTGGACTCTCAACAAGTGTCAAATCTCAGTGAGCGGAATCGCACTTCATGGATTTGTCTTGACATCCTTTCAAGTTGACAACATTCATTGTTGCTACGAGAAGTGCAAGGATAACATTGGCTGTCAGAGTTTCAACTTCTATCGCGAAAGCTTAAAATGTGAACTGAACAACAGGACAGTAGCAGCCAAACCAACCAAGAAAGTTGTGAACTCAAATGCTGTGTATTTTGAACATCCACGACCTGGTAAGCTATGTTCTAGTTTAAACACTAGTGCTGATGTTAATAATTAATAGAATATACCGTGGAACCCCGTGAAAGTGTCCGTTATAACGGGGTGTCCGTTATAACGGGGTTTCTTACAGATTACGTCACTCTTTATTGAATTTATTAATAGAAACCTCTATTATAGCATACACATCAATAACGCAATATTTGAAACATCTCAAATGAAAACAAAACATAAAACCTTGATAATACAAGGGAAACTTTGTTCTTTTTCTAACAAAATGCTTATCCTCTTGCAAATATTCATTTCCATTCGTCTCTAATCAGGAATAAATCTTCACGAACAATGGTGTGGCGAAAGATTGTACTCAAACTGTCCGTTATAACGGGGTTGATTTTGTATTAAATTTTGCTGTTCGGGCTGTAAAAAAGTGTCCGTTGTCCGTTATAACGGATGTCCGTTATAACGGGGTCTTTTTAACAGAAAATGTATCACCTTTCCGCCGGTACCTATAAATTAAAACTGTCCGTTATACCGGGGTGTCCGTTATACCGGGATGTCCGTTAGGCGGGATTCCACTGTAGTCCGATTGATTGATAATTATTTTAAATATTTTCTGGTACAAACTTTGCACCGTGTAAAAAATGTACTTTTAAAAGCGGGACTATCACGTAAATTATATTTGTCCAATTTTAGCGGTTGATTTTCCGATTTCAAATGATTTCGTATACAGTAAGTTATCCATATTTTTAAATAAATTTTGTCATTTAAGCAAGTGAGATGGCGCTGAAAAAATCAACTTAAAACAGCATAAAAATCACTGTCCGCCATTATTGAAGTGTCGCCTAATCGGCGGCCGCTTCAGTCGGCAGGTCTTCGTGTCGCTGCACAAAATTATTGGTTATTGTTCTATTATCGTTCTATGTATTGTTTATGCATTAGAAATAATCAATATCCAGGACAATTTGTGTAGCCACATGAAAACCTTGCCTTTGTATCCGTAACGTCACTTACTCAATAAAAATCGACTGAATTTTATAAATTAGTAGAAGATATGAAAGATTTGCCAAGCGTTTTTAAAATTAATTCATCGAATACTTCAGCTCTTCAGATATTAGTCCCGCGCGTGACTTCACAATCGCATAGTATATTAGCCACGTTAGTTTGTTTGAGTAAGTGACATCACTACCCGTCGACAACTGTTTAATGGCGGACGTGAAGTTAATCGCAAAATTAGAGAACTTCTCATTAGAATATTGAGAAACTATTTCACAGTTTGTTTCATTAGAACATAAAGATTATGATGGCATTGTTTGAGAGGATTTTAAATTTGGACGAAATTTACGTGCTATTCCCCCTTTAAATTTATTGACGTTTCGAACGTTAGCCCTGAGTATAAATAATATATATTTATAAAATAACTATGATATAACGCGCGCTCTGATTGGCCAAAGGATGCGTATTCCGCGTGCTTTATGAGAGCACACAGCACGCGCGCGCAGATATTCAAACATTTTTGTAACGAACAAAATTGAAAACTTGCCTTAAAATCATAATTGTATTTTATAAAAGAAATAGAAAACTTGCCAGCTGTGCTATGTGCAGATTTATAGCACTTGGGGACTGATCAGAACACTCGAGAAGTGTTGAGAAGCACTCCGCTACGCGTCATCTCTCGTGTTCTGATCAGTCTCCGCGTGCTATAAATCTGCACATAGCACGCGCGCTCGTTTTCTATTTCTTCAGTACTTATTGACTGAGTGGGAGGGCAGGTATTTCACTACTTTTTTCGTCCATATTTAAACAATAAATTTAACTGCAAAAAAAGTATAAAAAATTTCCTGACAACAATCAGGGCCGGGGCCGGATACGGCTTTGTATGGACAATCTCCAAAAATCCGTATCTGCCCAATCACGTGACTTTCTTCGAAGGTTTTATTAAGAGCGCGCGCACGGGGCCGTACAGGTCATATGATAAAAGAGCTTTTTTCTGTCTTTTTGCTCTTTTACTCCGACGAAGGACTAACGTCCAAAACGTCAGTAAATTTAAGTGCCTTTTTTTACACAGTGTCAAAGTTTCATTCTACACAGATTGAAATAATCTGCTTTTTTCTAATCAGCTGTCATTGGTTCCCATGAAGAAATCCCAGCAGAATCCTGCATGGAAATCAAAAATGCCACCAACTCTTTGGTCAGCGATTTGTACTGGGTCAAGCATGCGCAACAAGGAGAATCAGAGAGGACATACTGCAACATGGCGACTGGAGGTGAGCGAGAAAACCTGTTTTTTCGTTTATGGTGTGACGCTCAACTAACTCGTATTTTGATGATTGTAAGTTGCTGATGCTTGTGGCAGCTCGCCCTGTGAAAACCAAGGCAAGTGTGAAAATACAAAGGAAAACAGTTACAACTGCACGTGTGTTGCTCCATTCACTGGAAAGAACTGCGAAACTAACTAAGGCTAAGGTATGCAAATTTAATGCTCTACATGCTGGACCAAGTTAACCTGCCATATACAGTCATTTCAGAAAACGTTGTCGCTGACCGGCCTCACGACTACGCGACTAGACCGAACGGGATTATGGGTAGAAATCACTGAAGCGATTTTAAATCTGCATATCTGATTAGCCATGCCTGGAATTTACAGTGAAGACCTACGCTGGCCAGTGGTTTGGATGATTTAGAGGTCTTTAAACGACTGAACATTGTCACAGCACGGAACGTCCTTGGCCGATAATAAGTCATTGCGTAAAACATAGAGTATTGTTCTCCATTATGGTAATGAGAAAATAAATTTCCAGAGCGGATAATTTGTTGATTCAGTGATTTCTACCCATACTCCCGTTCGGTCTAGTCGCGTAGTCGTGAGGCCGGTCAGCGACAACGTTTTTTGAAATGACAGCCGAGAAAACGACAGCTCATCCATCGGTGTATTCGGTATTCTTCCCTCCATTTGTTCATTCCTTTATTTATTTAATCATCATTCAGCTACTTGTTTTCATGATCAGAATAAACAATATAAAAATATTCTGCTTGCAAAAGTATGACAACATTTGTTTGAATTGTTCCCATCCAGGTAAATAATTATATATGATGCTCATGCAAGTGTTGTAAAATGGCTGAAAGACATCACCCCCCATGGCCGCTAAGCTGACAAGGTCGATTGCCATCATTATATATATTAAGAAGATTAATATTCAACTTGCCGTCATGTTGTTGTTGTTCTTTATAAATATATGGTCAATTCAGACTACTGCTAGTTATATGGCGTAGCTTATTTTTGGCGCCGGAGGCTCCTCTTCAGCTATTGGTTTCATGCCAATGCACTTGTGTATTATTGAAAAACCTTATACAGTAATTGTAAGTGATACCACACTCTTTCGCTCAGCCTTAGACAAGTGACCCCCCTTTTTACTACTACTACTACTACTACTACTACTACTACTACTACTACTACTACTACTACTACTACTACTACTATCACTACTACTACTACTACTACTACTACTACTACTACTACTACTACTACTACTACTACTACTACTACTACTACTACTACTACTACTACTACTACTACTACTACTACCACTACTACTACTACTACTACCACTACTACTACTACTACTACTACTACTACTACCACTACTACTACTACTACTACTACTACTACTACTACTACTACTACTATACTACTACTACTACTACTACTACTACTACTACTACTACTACTACTACTACTACTACTACTACTACTACTACTACTACTACTACTACTACTACTACTACCACTACTACTACTACTACTACTACTACTACTACTACTACTACTACTACTACTACTACTACTACTACTACTACTACTACTACTACTACTACTACTACTACTACTACTACTACTACTACTACTACTACTACTACTACTACTATACTACTACTACTACTACTACTACTACTACTACTACTACTACTACTACTACTACTACTACTACTACTACTACTACTACTACTACTACTACTACTACTACTACTACTACTACTACTACTACTACTACTACTACTACTACTACTACTACTACTACTACTACTACTACTACTACTACTACTACTACTACTACTACTACTACTACTACTACTACTGCT
>JAUJYZ010001442.1:85000-119107 GCA_033675265.1 Actinostola sp. cb2023
GGGAATCACATTCTGAATGGTCGCTTACGAGAGCTTAAAAACAAAGGAACCACGTAGTTGGTACAGTTACCAAAAGTGGTTGCGTTCGCTTACGGGAGCGACCGCTTACGACAGCTTTTAACGACAGACTTTGAGATATTAGCGAGTTTCCAAAGGAATACTATTAACTTTTTCCTTAAATTGGGTCTATATTTCAGTGACAAATCCTTGGAAAGGGTATGAATTTTCCAATTCTTCATCCTTATATAGGGTCAGGGTTTCGACTTCCCGAGAACACACCCCTATCCTAAATTAGTAATACTAAGAGAGCGAATCTCGTACTGATGTGTGGTCGATGCTCGTGCCGATAAATCTATTTTTAGTAACACGGTTTTTGCAGTGCGTGCTCGAACGATGGCGTGAGTGGCGTCAGTAGCGCGCGCACGACCACAATTGTATTCACAAGCACAACAGAATCCTCAAGTGTGCTCACCTTCCGGTTACTACTAAATAATATATTTAGCGCCACGAGCATATCCCAAACATCATTCCGCGCAATTCGCTCTTAGTATTGTGGTCTCTTGCCGTGTATGAAATAATAAAATACGACTTTATATATATATATTTTTTCTGGCTACCACAGGTTATTATTTTTATCTCTCTGAGCCCGGTGTTCGAAAGGCGACTAGCGCTAATCGACGACTAAATCCTAAGAACACCATTGATTTTAACCCAGGATTTAGACTAACCGCCCTTCAAACAACCGGGCCCTTTTCTCTAAGAGAGCGCGAGAGCGTAACATGGATAACTTTGTAACCTCAGGGAACCCAATCTAATGCCCAGTGTATCTTATTGCAATCAGGCATATTGACCAATGAAAAATTTAAGAACAGCTGACACACTGTAGAGTTACAGTGAACTTTCTCTAAGACGGACACCCTCGGGACCACCACCAACTGTCTGTCTTAGAGAGGTGTCCGTCTTATGGAGAGTTATGCAATTTAACACCATTAACTAAAACGCACATAGAGGTATAAGTCAAAGCTGACAGACAATTTTTTACTCAAGCAGTTAATGGGACAAGAACATTTTGTGTGCAATTCTATTAAAAGTAGTTTACATTTACTGTATGACACGCTATACGTGATCTGTTTGTTTTCTATCATTGACTTTAGTATCAAACATCTGGCTAGTGTCCGTCTTACAGGGAGTTTTTCGACCTATTTTTACTGACCAAAATTAATTTAAAAAGTGTCCGTTGTCCGTCTTAGAGAGGTATCCGTCTTATAGAGGGTTTAGATACAGTGAAAGAACGGGTTTTCGGCAGGGACCAGCAAATGATGTCCGTTATAGAGAGGTGTCCGTCTTATTGAGGCGTCCGTTAGGAGAGAGTTCACTGTATATGTTTATTATGTACGATATTTCGGCTGGCCAAACCAGTCTTCTTCATTGTTCCTGATATTAGCGATTTCCAAAGTAATACTATTATAACTTTTTCCTTAAATTGGGTCTATATTTCAGTGACAAATCCTTGGAAAGGGTACGAATTTTCCAATTCTTCATCCTTAAATAGGGTCAAGGTTTCGACATCCCGGGGGCACACCCCTATCCTAAATTTCCGGGAGTACCCCCCCCCCTCCCGGTATTCCTCTTACGACCTGGCCAGTCACTTGTCATTGCTCGAATATCCGGGCGAATATCACTCTCTTCAAGGACTCCATGTCCTTGAGAATCGATTCTTTTTCTGTAACTGTCGATTGCAATGTGCTGCGCTGCGCGTGCGGCGACTTCGTTTCCAACCCCGGGTTCCAACTTATACCCAGACTAATAGTCATGTCTTCGTCACAGTTTAACAATGGAACAATTATAGAATTGCCACCAAACGAACCACATATTGCATTTTCTGAACCAAACGAACAATTCATAGACGCACTCATGATGGGTTCAAAATGACTATGAACAGAGGAAGGAATTGGTATTGCGACAGACAGGGCGACAGACAATGCGACACACTAATAATTTATGCAAATTAAGATTGAGAAATCACCGCATGTTTTCGAAGCCAATTGAATGAAAAGTAATTAATGGTTTCAATCTATTGATGAGAATAATTTGAATGCACTGGCATTTGTATTCTATTCGCGAATAAACGAATTTCAAAGAACACCAGTCACATGTCTGCGCTGTTGAAAACAAGGTTGAAGTTTTCGTGATACAGTTGATATTGTTTCGTTATTGTTAACATTATTTTTGCCATTTTTCCCTAGCGTGACTCCTTAAGCGGGACCGATCACATTTCGCGGCAAAATTGTACAGTCTCGGCTTCCACTAAAAGTTGTCAACACCTCATTAGTGATGCCCTATGAACCCAATAATCTGATTATATGTACAAAATAATCTAGAACTGAGATACAATATCTTCTGACTTATTTCTCGATAGCCTCAGAGACATTTACGGCTTCACTTGAGGCGAGACTACTAATTTTGGCGGGAAATCGGCTAGTGGAAAAGAAGCAATTTAGTCGAACTTCAAACACACGCTGCGTTTCCGCAATTAAAGATACCAATCATGAGTTTGCTTAAATCGAACACGAAACACGTGTACAACTACGAAACGGAGTAAGTCTTCAATAAACTGCCGCACTTTTGAGAAACGGGCATTTAAAGTTGACCAAAATTTGCCATACTGCTCGTTACTGGACGATCAACGATATTTAATGGCCTGCATAAAAGTCCGGATTTTTCCAAATGAAAATCTGTCGCCGTGAATATCTTATTTCGACCATCAAAAATATGTAGAAGCACTTGGAGAGTTCATTTATTTCGCGAAGTAAATGTTTAAGCCTCTCAATTTTGGTCCAGAATCAAGTCAATTTTACGGCCTTCAGAGGCCAAAAACTGAGGGGGGTGGTCATCTCGGAAACGAAAAGCCCGATTTTCGTCATACTTCACGGTTCGTAATATTTACCGATGAGGATTAAATGGTGTAAATATAAAGTGAATCGGACAACCTACATTTTAGAGACTGCCCGGTTTTCTCCGTCAATTGCACTTAATTGTTGAATGGACTGACAAAGATACTAAAGCCTGTTTTAATTTAGAAGTATTCTGCTGCCAAAAACGGAATATTCGATGCGAATTGGATAATGAGTGTAAAGGCTTTCTGCAAATTGAGAAAGATGGATTCTTGGCTCAGTCTGCGATAGCCTGCTTTCATATTCATAAGTTAGATTAATTTGATTTGCCCCAATGACGTAGATAACGACATACTTCAAAATATCCTGGATGCTGATTGGCTGAAAACAGTGCTGTTCAGATGTGAAATTCAGTGCAAAATTGTGTAATTGAGTTCCAAAAAATTATTTATTTATTTGAAATTACATGAGAAAAAACATATGATTTCCTTTTAGTAATTAACATAGATGAAAAGCTAGAGTTAAGGGAAAATATTATGGAGTGTTGGTATAGGAAACCAGATGGTTTCGAATGCAATTAGGAATACATTTGAACGAGTGGGCTTTCAAAGAGTTCTAAAGTGCGCGCAATATAAGCTCTTTGAAAACCCACGAGTTCAAATTTATTATAATGCAAATGGTATGAGAGAAAAAAAATCCTTTTAAATAATATGCATGTTAAGACAAACATCTTGGAGTACCGTACCCTTCCCGGCTATATAAGTTCCCCCGATTATAAGCCCACCTGTCTGCTAATATAATTTTCCTCCGGATCCCGGTTATAAACCCTCCCGGTTATAAACCCTCCCGGTTATAAACCCTCCCGGTTATAAACCCTCCCGGTTATAAGCCCCTACATTTACTCCTCCCCATACGGCGTACCGTATACAGGAAACAATAATTAGGCAATTAGGTGTACGTAGCAAACGAGACTGATGGAGTCCAGTAGTATACGGTAGCTCGATTGCTTGAAAATCCGTTCAGATTATAGTTTTTGTCTGAGCATATTCACGTTTTAAAACTTTTACTGTTATTGTTGCATGATTTAACTATAAAGTGGTCACGATTTTAATTTTTTTTTTTTTTAATAGAACGTATTTCAGACGTTTTTTTCCTCCCTAGCCTTTTATAACCCCCCCCCGGTTATAAGCCCCCCCCCCGATTAAAGCCCACCACAAATCCCTTACGAAGTTATATAAGGCGCCCAGGGCTTATAACCGGGATTCTACGCCGGTATTTCACTGAAAAAGACCAACCTTCTGAAGAAAACAAACCCAGCGCGCGCGCTCGATGGCTCGATGAATTTTCAAGGTGTTGTCATTCCCAAAGAATTTCCAACGGTTTGGACATTTCCAAAGAATTTCCAAGATTTTGGACATTTCCAAAAAAATATCATTTTGTCGCCACGATCAAAGGCGTTATTCAATTCCTTCCTTCTGAATAACATAACTGCAAATTCATAGTGAAATCGAAAGCTAAATTTATTTTATTCCTTCTTAATAGAATTTGAGAATGTCGTACCAGATCCCGTCGCGCTCGACCACATGGATCGTCCTCGAATCCGTTACCCTGCTAACGCTTGACTTCATCATATTGATTGGAAATCTCATGATCTGTTACGTCATCTATAAGAGAAAACCGCTTCGCACAATGACTAACATGCTAATAATAGCCCTGGCACTCAATGACTTGGTAACCGCGTGCATCACGTTGCCAATGGCAACGACCACTTCTATAAGTAGTCGTTGGATGTTTGGAAACCCTGGATGCCAGATTTTTGGTTTCTTCAGCAAGTACCTGGTCCACGTGTCTCTGTACATAATAACATTAATAGCCCTGAACAGATATATCAGAATCATTACACCGAGTCATTACAGAGGCATATTCACCCTGAAGAAAACTCTTGGCCTGTTGAGTATTATTTGGAGCATTCCTGCTGTGGTCCGCCTTGTACCAGTATTAACAGGATCCGCCAGATTTGTCTTCGTCCCGCGCTCAGCAGCTTGTACACTTTCCTTCTACGAGCCCAAATCACAACTCCCATATACAATCTTTGCAACAGTCATATTCATAGCTCTTCCAATGCTAACCATCATCGTATGCTATGCCTCAGTTAACATATTTGTCCGAAAGCACAGGCAACAGATATTTGGCACACCCGGCATGACAAGGCAACCAGGTGCTTTGAGGGTCAGCGTGAATGAAGTCAAGATTACTTACACGCTCTTCGCTGTAGCATTTACTTTTGTCATCTGTTGGTTGCCGGTGTCTGTGGCTTTGCTGTTTGTCAAGGCTGCAAAAGTAAACATCTCTACCGTAGCAGTTCGAGTCCTTAATGCATTGGTTGCCCTCAGTAGTGCAAGTACTCCATTTGTTTACGGGGTTTTGAACAGGCCTTTTAGACAGGAGTTTAAGAAAGTCTTTCCATCTCTTTTTAATCGCGAATCAGACAGAGAACTGGAACTTAATCGACGTGATATTGCAATACCACCACGTGACGAGCTACGTCATAATGACGTCATTCCAGGAATTGAAGCACAGGGCGGAGAATGAGAGGAGTTTGAAAATGTTGAAAATAACTATAAATGTAGTGATGCGATAATATATTTAAATAGCACATACAGACCTTATGCGCTTTTAAAATTCTTTATAAATTTTATTGAACTCTTGCGTATATGCACTATAGAAATGTTATATCTTATTATTATATTATTATTTAGTCAATCAGTACTGCCATTGAACACTTGCGTATATGCACTATAGAAATGTTATATCTTATTATTATATTATTATTTAGTCAATCAGTACTGCCGTTGAACACTGGCGTATATGCACTATAGAAATGTTATATCTTATTATTATATTATTATTTAGTCAATCAGTACTGCCATTGAACACTTGCGTATATGCACTATAGAAATGTTATATCTTATTATTATATTATTATTTAACCAGTCGAGGGTTGTCCAATACACACGATGCGAGTCAACTCGACTATTGCTTGAGACGAGTTGACTCATCTGCTTAATATTAATGAGTATGCAAATGATATGCATATATATATGTGCATCATATGTGTATATCACCAACCCATGATGACTCGACTTGTGAAGCCCTTAGTCGGGTCGACTCGTCTGCTTAATATTCATTAGAATGTAATTTAAAAGCAAGCACTTACAGTGTCTGTGGTGTGTTAACATGCATGGGAACTAGGGCTCACGAAGCGAGTCGATCCGACTCAACTCGAGTCGACTCGTGAAGCCCTTAGTCGGGTCGACTCGTCTGCTTAATATTCATTAGAATGTAAATTAAAAGCAAGCACTTACAGTGTCTGTGGTGTGTTAACATGGCAACTAGGGCTCACGAAGCGAGTCGATCCGACTCAACTCGAGTCGACTCGTGAAGCCCTTAGTCGGGTTGACTCGTCTGCTTAATATTCATAAGGATGTCAATTAAAAGCAAGCACTTACAGTGTCTGTGGTGTGTTAACATGGGAACTAGGACTCACGAAGCGAGTCGATCCGACTCAACTCGAGTCGACTCGTGAAGCCCATAGTCGGGTTGACTCGTCTGCTTAATATTCATAAGGATGTAAATTAAAAGCAAGCACTTACAGTGTCTGTGGTGTGTTGAATGACATGGGAGCTTATGGCTCACGAAGCGAATCGATCCGACTCAACTCGAGTCGACTCGTGAAGCCCTTAGTCGGGTTGACTCGTCTGCTTAATATTTATTAGAATGTAAATTGAAAGCAAGCACTTGCAGTGTCTGTGGTGTGTTGAATGACATGGGAGATTATGGCTCACGAAGCGAATCGATCCGACTCAACTCGAGTCGACTCGGTGAAGCACTTAGTCGGGTTGACTCGTCTGCTGATATTCATTAGAATGTAAATTGAAAGCAAGCACTTACAGTGTCTGTGGTGTGTTGACATGGGAGCTAGGGCTCTCGAAGCGAGTCGATCCGACTCAACTCGAGTCGACTCGTGAATCCCTTAGTCGGGTTGACTCGTCTGCTAATATTCATTAGAGTGTAAATTGAAAGCAAGCACTTACAGTGTCTGTGGTGTGTTGACATGGGAGCTGGGGGCCACGAAGCGAGTCGATACAGACGACTTTATAGAGGATTTCATTTTAACTTTATTATCTTATTGAATTTATTGACATTATCCACATACATTGATTCTCTTATAATATTAAATGTACTGATACACAGCTTGGGCTACCTGTGGCGACTTCACAAATCTTTATTTGTAGTACTGTCTACCTAAGGTATTATATCGCCGCATGTCATATTGTGCCCCCTAATACCTCACCCCTTGCTACGGGCCTATTATGAGCCTGCTACAATTATTGTGTAAAGATTGTCTTGCCTTGAATGATTGCCTTAATGATTTTAAATCATTTTCGCAAGTATTTTGGTATTTAATAATGTTCTTTCCAAAATCCTCCGAAAAGCGATACATAATGACGCATGGGGTGGGAAGTGGGGGGTGGGTACTCAGGGTTATCAATGACGGGGAGGTGCGAAACCTAAAAAAAGTCCATTACGCAAAAACAAGACCCAACAAAAAGTCCAACGGCCCAGAACGTAACCCCCAAAAAGTCCATTTTTTCATAAAAAAGTTAAAGTAAAAACACCAAGAGAATGCGAGATAGTTTATGCGTAGACCTCTATTTACATGTATTCATCGTGCATCTGTCACAAAACTTTAGGCAATATAGTCTGTGTCATGTCATGTCATTTCCGAAATCGTTTTACATAAAATTGAGAACGGTAGGGTATCATTGTTATCAACGCCAAAAAAAGTCCTTGCTAAAATCTTTATATCAAAAAAAGTCCACCAGAAAATTGCTAACCCCCAAAAAGTCACAAGCCGCGAATTTAAAATCCCAAAAAGGTCTTCGTACCTCCCCGTCACTGATACCCCTGAGTACCTCCCTGGGCATAATCAATGACAGGTCCCTTATCTGTGCAGGGGGAAGGTAATGATATTTTAGGCCATGCCAAGCCCAAGGGGAGGAGGGTCAGGAAATTTCATTCCCACACATCATTTTCAACGCTCAATTTAAAATCTCCACCCCCCCCCTTACCCCCTGCTAAGTCCCTTAGGTGCATGTTAGCATTATTTTCTGAAATAGCTATAATATAGTCACCTATAATGTCAGTTTCGATTTTACTGGCACTTGCCGTTTATACCAGCTGGTATTGTCGACTGCTGGAAATTCAGTTTTAAATTGTGCAAGTATAAATATAGCTATAACTACTTTGAAATATAGTGATAGACTGCGGTAAATTACTGAAGATTGAAAAGGTAAACTGCATCACATGGGTAAAGGTTTGAGGGTAAAGATTGATATTGGTAGGTTGTTTTATGTTCAATGTCTTCAAGATACAGTTTCAACAAAAAAAAAAAAATTGAAAAAAAAAAGATAGATGTTGGTTTTTATGGAAAAAATAGATATATGAACAGACCTGCAATTTTTTGTATTTTAGGCATTTTATTTATGATCCTGGAAATACTGTGGATGTTAATTAAAAATTTCAAACACCAAGCATACTCGGGGAATCGGAAATGAAAAGAAAACTTCGGATGTTGAGGCCTAGGAGAAATGGGTTTCTCGTTTCCTTTATTCCCGGCTTCATTTTAACCTTCCCCTTTCTCCTCTCCCCAAACAAACCGTCTGCCACGCCAATCTACACCGGCCAAATGGATGTAACGAACTCCCAAGGAAAGCACATAAATCGAAGCATATGTACGTATAACTTTATTTAAACACGAAAGACATCGTTGAGCTCACAGGGATGCTCGTTCCAAAGAAGTACATTGATATATGCCCAGTAACTAGATTTTCCACGAGTATAAACTGAGTTTCAAAAGTTCGTTGTTGGACGTTGTATTTGCCGTCGATCGTAGTAAATGCGACTTTTACGGCTTCGACCGTGCCGGGCCACTCTGACTTCGCTAGCGCTTATTTTGAGAACGAAGAATAATAATATAACAGTGTAGTTTGTGATACGCATTTCGTTACATTAAAACTCTGACTTAGTTTCGTTGAGAACGAAGAATAATAATATAACAGCGTAGTTTGTGATACGCATTTCGCTACATTAAAACTCTGACTTAGTTTCGTTTGAGAACGAAGAATAATAATATAACAGCGTAGTTTGTGATACGCATTTCGTTACATTAAAACTCTGACTTAGTTTCGTTTGAGAACGAAGAATAATAATATAACAGCGTAGTTTGTGATACGCATTCCCGCATTTCGTTACATTAAAACTCTGACTTATTTTTTAAAACTCTGACTTAGTTTCGTTGAGAACGAAAGAATAATAATATAACAGCGTAGTTTGTGATACGCATTTCGCTACATTAAAACTCTGACTTAGTTTCGTTTGAGAACGAAGAATAATAATATAACAGCGTAGTTTGTGATACGCATTTCGTTACATTAAAACTCTGACTTAGTTCCGTTTGAGAACGAAGAATAATAATATAACAGCGTAGTTTGTGATACGCATTCGTTTTACAATAAAACTCTAACTTCATTAATATTAAGCAGACGAGTCAACTCGTCTAATGATTTCACGAGTTGACTCGAGTTGAGTCAAGTCGACTCGCTTCGTGGACTTAATTCACACCATATGAAATCCAACTAATTTGCATCTTCATTAATATTAAGCAGACGAGTCAATTCGTCTAATTTATTCACGAGTTGACTCGAGTTGAGTCAAGTCGACTCGCTTCGTGGACTTCACACCATATGAAATCCAACTAATTTGCATCTTCATTAATATTAAGCAGACGAGTCAACTCGTCTAATTTATTCACGAGTTGATTCGAGTTGAGTCAAGTCGTGAATTCATTAGACGAGTTGACTCACTTCGTTCGTATCGGACATGTATGAACCAGTCAGTACTGCCATTGAACACTTGCGTATATATGCACTATAGAAATGTTATATGTTATTATTATATTATTATTTAGTCAGTCAGTACTGCCATTGAACACTTGCGTATATGCACTATAGAAATGTTATATATTATTATAATATTATTATTTAGTCAGTCAGTACTGCCATTGAACACTTGCGTATATGCACTATAGAAATGTTATATATTATTATAATATTATTATTTAGTCAGTCAATACTGCCATTGAACTCTTGCCTATATGCACTATAGAAATGTTATATATTATTATTATATTATTATTTAGTCAGTCAGTACTGCCATTGAACACTTGCGTATATGCACTATAGAAATGCTATATATTATTATTATATTATTATTTAGTCAGTCAGTACTGCCATTGAACACTTGCGTATATGCACTATAGAAATGTTATATATTATTATTATATTATTATTTAGTCAGTCAGTACTGCCATTGAACTCTTGCCTATATGCACTATAGAAATGTTGTATATTATTATTATATTATTATTTAGTCAGTCAATACTGCCATTGAACTCTTGCCTATATGCACTATAGAAATGCTATATATTATTATAATATTATTATTTAGTCAGTCAGTACTGCCATTGAACACTTGCATATATGCACTATAGAAATGCTATATATTATTATTATATTATTATTTAGTCAGTCAGTACTGCCATTGAACACTTGCGTATATGCACTATAGAAATGTTATATATTATTATTATATTATTATTTAGTCAGTCAGTACTGCCATTGAACTCTTGCCTATATGCACTATAGAAATGTTGTATATTATTATTATATTATTATTTAGTCAGTCAATACTGCCATTGAACTCTTGCCTATATGCACTATAGAAATGCTATATATTATTATAATATTATTATTTAGTCAGTCAGTACTGCCATTGAACACTTGCATATATGCACTATAGAAATGCTATATATTATTATTATATTATTATTTAGTCAGTCAATACTGCCATTGAACACTTGCGTATATGCACTATAGAAATGTTATATATTATTATTTAGTCAGTCAGTACTGCCATTGAACTCTTGCCTATATGCACTATAGAAATGTTATATATTATTATAATATTATTATTTAGGTCAGTCAGTACTGCCATTGAGCACTTGCGTATATGCACTATAGAAATGTTATATATTATTATTATATTATTATTTAGTCAGTCAATACTGCCATTGAACTCTTGCCTATATGCACTATAGAAATGTTATATATTATTATTATATTATTATTTAGTCAGTCAGTACTGCCATTGAGCACTTGCGTATATGCACTATAGAAATGTTATATCTTATTATTATATTATTATTTAGTCAGTCAGTACTGCCATTGAACACTTGCGTATATGCACTATAGAAATGTTATATCTTTATTATTATATTATTATTTAGTCAATCAGTACTGCCGTTGAACACTGGCGTATATGCACTATAGAAATGTTATATCTTATTATTATATTATTATTTAGTCAATCAGTACTGCCGTTGAACACTTGCGTATATGCACTATAGAAATGTTATATATTATTATTATTATTTAGTCAGTCAGTACTGCCATTGAACACTTGCGTATATGCACTATAGAAATGTTATATATTATTATTATATTATTATTTAGTCAGTCAGTACTGCCATTGAACTCTTGCCTATATGCACTATAGAAATGTTATATATTATTATTATATTATTATTTAGTCAGTCAGTACTGCCATTGAGCACTTGCGTATATGCACTATAGAAATGTTATATATTATTATAATATTATTATTTAGTCAGTCAATACTGCCATTGAACTCTTGCCTATATGCACTATAGAAATGTTATATATTATTATTATATTATTATTTAGTCAGTCAATACTGCCATTGAACTCTTGCCTATACGCACTATAGAAATGTTATATATTATTATTAAATTATTATTTAGTCAGTCAATACTGCCATTGAACTCTTGCCTATATGCACTATAGAAATGTTATATATTATTATAATATTATTATTTAGTCAGTCAATACTGCCATTGAACTCTTGCCTATATGCACTATAGAAATGTTATATATTATTATAATATTATTATTTAGTCAGTCAATACTGCCATTGAACTCTTGCCTATATGCACTATAGAAATGTTATATATTATTATTATATTATTATTTAGTCAGTCAGTACTGCCATTGAACACTTGCGTATATGCACTATAGAAATGTTATATATTATTATAATATTATTATTTAGTCAGTCAGTACTGCCATTGAACACTTGCGTATATGCACTATAGAAATGTTATATATTATTATAATATTATTATTTAGTCAGTCAATACTGCCATTGAACTCTTGCCTATATGCACTATAGAAATGTTATATATTATTATTATATTATTATTTAGTCAGTCAGTACTGCCATTGAACACTTGCGTATATGCACTATAGAAATGCTATATATTATTATTATATTATTATTTAGTCAGTCAGTACTGCCATTGAACACTTGCGTATATGCACTATAGAAATGTTATATATTATTATTATATTATTATTTAGTCAGTCAGTACTGCCATTGAACTCTTGCCTATATGCACTATAGAAATGTTGTATATTATTATTATATTATTATTTAGTCAGTCAATACTGCCATTGAACTCTTGCCTATATGCACTATAGAAATGCTATATATTATTATAATATTATTATTTAGTCAGTCAGTACTGCCATTGAACACTTGCATATATGCACTATAGAAATGCTATATATTATTATTATATTATTATTTAGTCAGTCAGTACTGCCATTGAACACTTGCGTATATGCACTATAGAAATGTTATATATTATTATTATATTATTATTTAGTCAGTCAGTACTGCCATTGAACTCTTGCCTATATGCACTATAGAAATGTTGTATATTATTATTATATTATTATTTAGTCAGTCAATACTGCCATTGAACTCTTGCCTATATGCACTATAGAAATGCTATATATTATTATAATATTATTATTTAGTCAGTCAGTACTGCCATTGAACACTTGCATATATGCACTATAGAAATGCTATATATTATTATTATATTATTATTTAGTCAGTCAATACTGCCATTGAACACTTGCGTATATGCACTATAGAAATGTTATATATTATTATTTAGTCAGTCAGTACTGCCATTGAACTCTTGCCTATATGCACTATAGAAATGTTATATATTATTATTATATTATTATTTAGTCAGTCAATACTGCCATTGAACACTTGCGTATATGCACTATAGAAATGTTATATATTATTATATTATTATTTAGTCAGTCAGTACTGCCATTGAACTCTTGCATATACGCACTATAGAAATGTTATATATTATTATATTATTATTTAGTCAGTCAATACTGCCATTGAACTCTTGCCTATATGCACTATAGAAATGTTATATATTATTATATTATTATTTAGTCAGTCAGTACTGCCATTGAACTCTTGCCTATATGCACTATAGAAATGTTATATATTATTATAATATTATTATTTAGTCAGTCAGTACTGCCATTGAGCACTTGCGTATATGCACTATAGAAAATGTTATATATTATTATTATATTATTATTTAGTCAGTCAATACTGCCATTGAACTCTTGCCTATATGCACTATAGAAATGTTATATATTATTATTATATTATTATTTAGTCAGTCAGTACTGCCATTGAGCACTTGCGTATATGCACTATAGAAATGTTATATCTTATTATTATATTATTATTTAGTCAGTCAGTACTGCCATTGAACACTTGCGTATATGCACTATAGAAATGTTATATCTTATTATTATATTATTATTTAGTCAATCAGTACTGCCGTTGAACACTGGCGTATATGCACTATAGAAATGTTATATCTTATTATTATATTATTATTTAGTCAATCAGTACTGCCGTTGAACACTTGCGTATATGCACTATAGAAATGTTATATATTATTATTATTATTTAGTCAGTCAGTACTGCCATTGAACACTTGCGTATATGCACTATAGAAATGTTATATATTATTATTATATTATTATTTAGTCAGTCAGTACTGCCATTGAACTCTTGCCTATATGCACTATAGAAATGTTATATATTATTATTATATTATTATTTAGTCAGTCAGTACTGCCATTGAGCACTTGCGTATATGCACTATAGAAATGTTATATATTATTATTAAATTATTATTTAGTCAGTCAATACTGCCATTGAACTCTTGCCTATATGCACTATAGAAATGTTATATATTATTATAATATTATTATTTAGTCAGTCAATACTGCCATTGAACTCTTGCCTATATGCACTATAGAAATGTTATATATTATTATAATATATTATTTAGTCAGTCAATACTGCCATTGAACTCTTGCCTATATGCACTATAGAAATGTTATATATTATTATTATATTATTATTTAGTCAGTCAGTACTGCCATTGAACTCTTGCCTATATGCACTATAGAAATGTTATATATTATTATTATATTATTATTTAGTCAGTCAGTACTGCCATTGAGCACTTGCGTATATGCACTATAGAAATGTTATATATTATTATTATATTATTATTTAGTCAGTCAGTACTGCCATTGAACTCTTGCCTATATGCACTATAGAAATGTTATATATTATTATTATAATATTATTATTTAGTCAGTCAGTACTGCCATTGAACACTTGCGTATATGCACTATAGAAATGTTATATATTATTATTATTATTATTTACCTATAACATAATTGTATTAATCATATACACAATATATATAAAACCAGATATACAGTCAGAAACTTTAAAATTATGTAACGCAACTATCACCTAGCAACCATTCTGTTTTAAACGCCAGCGTTAAAATAACGGTCATTCATTGTAACTTGCTGATGAGTGTGGTTATTTTATGATCATATGAAACAGACCTGTAGCAATAAACCAATGAATCAATTCTAAAGTCTTGAACTACAACTATTATTGCGCGCTGTTAGTTTTGAATTGTGTGCGCTCGTATTTTAACGTTTTCCATCACACTGAAGAAGGTCTCTGATCAGAGACCGAAACGTCTGTTTGAAAAATATTTTTCAATAATAATTATAAACTTCAAGTCAGAGACAACACTTATATTCTTGTTAATATGTTACCTGACTGTAACTTCACAATTTTTAACTATTATTGTATATATGATATACACCTGTTTTCAAAAACGTTGACCAAACAGAAATAGCAAAATAGCAAAATAGGAATTTTAATTACCTTTAATATTAACATAGGAAACAAAGGTAAAGCATTCAAGCAGAAAACAACTGCGGTGCAGACATGCCGAAAGCATACTCGGAAGACCTTCGAAATAGAATTATATGGGCAAAATATCTGCTTCTGCAGAAAGATGAAGAAATTTTGCTGCAAATATTTTTATTTCTACAAGTACTGTTAGCAGAATATGTCGACGATATGCTAGACACGGCCACCCGGTTCGCTGCTTCTAAATGGGTAACATCCATTCGTTCTAAATTTAGAAAAGTGGGTCCAACCCATGCCGAATTGTAAGCTCTGCCAGTTCACGAAACAATCGATGCTTTTCAGCCAATCAGGTTAAAGTATTTTCGCGGCTCACATTTTACATTTTAGCCGGGATATTTTTTCTACTTTTAAAACTTACTAGCTTTCTTCTTACTTGTATAACAAATATAACTTTGCTCTTTCCATTCAAAATGGCTTCAAATTCTGACGGATGCCAAAAAAGAAGTTCTAATAAAGTATTTCGAAAAAGGCATGACTGAAACTGGAAGAAACTTCAACAGCTTAATCGAGCAAGCTTGCGAAGAAACTGGCCTTGGCAAGACCAAAATAATGGTGGGATATAACTTACACTTATAACTATAAGAGAGCGATTAATCATTTAATAACTAACTTAACTTTTAAAATCATCAATTTCATTTGACTGTATAGAAGTGGATTGGAAATCATAAAGCTAAGCGACGAGCTGAGAACGTGGCCGATGCCGATCAACCTACGAAAAGAGCAAAGATCCCGCCCATGGTGAAAGGGCCAAACGCGTACAACATTTTCTGTGCTGAATTATATCAGTCGGGTAAAATACCACATTTAAAAAAAACTTATTAACCAATAACTTAGTAGCTTATTTCAATCTAAGAAAAAGTTCCCAGAAATCCTACAATTCAACGTACGTTTTCTGAGACAACCCATCAATGCAGCATAGAAAAATTCAAGAACCTAAATCACAGGCAGCCCACTCAATATTTGTGGAGTGTACGAACGTGATCAGTACAGTGAATGTATGGGGCGAAAGATACGTATTTTTGTTAAATATCATTAACAACAGGACCAAGGTATGTTAAAATTTATTAAAACAAAAAATACGTATTTTTGCTCTTACTTTCGTACACTCCACAAATGTATTGCTTGGGCTGCCTGTGGTTAAATCAATATGGCGGCCACACTCGAGTGACTACTTTGTTTGTTCGTCTGAATTTCTGCGTTTCATCGCGTGTTTTCGCATTTAATAAGCTTATAGTTAGGAGTCACTCGAGTGTGGCCTCCATATTCATGCATTTATTGTGCTTCTGCTAGATGAATGCAAGGGGTTGACTATGTCCGAGAAGAACAAACTTGCTGGCGATCGGTGGAAGACACAAGTGTCAGAAGAAGATAAACAGGGCTTTGCCTGTACTGCCAAAAACTACAGATCCCCAGATATCAACACTCTTAACGAGGATCAGGTGCAAAGAATTATTGCCAAGCACAAAAGACAGTTAATTGCAGAGGTATTTGAGATCACTTAAACACGAAGTTCCGGTATTAAAAGGACGCATGCCCAGTGGCAGGGGTACAACAATACATTTGTTTGATCAACCATTGGCAATCTCATATTCATGTGCATGTATTCATGTAGTGATACAAAGATTAATTAGCAAACGTATTGTCTTACCCCTGGGCAGGCTCCTTTTATACCGGAACTTCGTGTTTAAGCTTATTTATGCATGCTCTTGACTTGTTACATTTCATTGACTTGTAATTTCTTCATTATTTCTTCAAATTTCTTCAACTCATTACTCGGACACTTCCAGAGGAAGTGATCGAGTTAAAAAATGGGCTTTCTTTTTATTATTATTATTATTGTTAGGCTTCGGAATGAAAAGCATGCGAAGAATGTGATCGTATCGGTCAGGAATGTCTGTTCCAGGGTTTCGATTGGCTGAAAACGGGGGCGATAATATCCGAACCCTAATGAAGTAATTCTATGCTCAAACGGGTCAAATATAGGGTTATCGTTAATAGAAATGCTAACTCATCGTTTCACGACTACCGATTAGAAGTGCTCAGTGTGTAGAAACTCGTGCTGTATCGCGTGAGAGAGAGGCAGTTGTGTTTAATATGCAGAAGAGAAATGAAGAAGCATGATATATTAAACAAAAACAAACACGCCTTGAAGGGCGTTATCAGAACCATCTGACCTACTGTATGCAACCTCAAGACGTACCACATGTACAAGATCTTTATCTATGATCACCGACAAATAGTCTCCCTCGTCATGCAACTGTCATTGTCATAACGTGCCTTGGACGTATATGATCAAAGAACAGGGTCAAGTATCGGAGATTGTCACGGAAGAATGACTGGCTATAGACCTTTTGCTTAGCCTCACTCTGACTCAATAAAACAATGACATATCGTTGGATAGATCTTTTGTTTCGTTGAGTCAGAGTGAGGCTAAGCGTGTATCTGCTCTGCATATGATTAGTGGCTTTATGCAAAAGGTCTATAGTCTCTTCTCTCTCTTCGTCTGCCAATTTTGAGATGGCTGTGGCTTGTTCTACCAATGGCGTGTGTTGGTGAGCAAAGATAGAGATCTACTTGTCATAATGTCCGAGTATACGCTCATTGAGCGTCTTGTTATTAATAATTCATGAGGAAAACACAATATAAATCATAACTGTGGAGAAGTTTGTAAGGACTGTAAGTCTGATACAAAATCATCCTAATTTGCATTATATAAGCTTACTTGTGCATTGAATAAGCAGTTTACAACAATCGCAGCATGTGGTATTGCCTTTGGATCAAGCTAGGTTTTAATTCTGATACAACAGTCTGCTGCTTATGTTGTAAACTCTACATGTCAAATTCATGAATAATTAATGAGGGAAATACAATGGAAATCACTACCTTGGAGGACATCTGTAAATTGGATACAGAATTAATCATCCTCATTTGAATTTTCTCGGCCAAGCTGCTTCATATCATCAAAATTAAATATCCAGTTATATATCGTTGGTAATATACAATATGAGCGTCCGATCTGTATGGGATTTACAAACTCTCACCTGCGGCTCGAGTTTGTTCATCCCATACAGATTGGCCGCTCATATTGTATTATTATTATTATTGTATATATTACACATATACATACTCTGTAATATCATATTATTGATGAAGAGAGTAGCTGACACTGCATGTTGAAACATGATTAAAAAAAGGCATATTTAAATAATAATTGTGTAATTGTATTGTCCTTAAAATTGATAGTCCACTATAAATATACCTAACTTGGACCTTTTGGAAGCATTAATAATTCATTAGAAAATTTACACAATAGAAATCATGGCATGTTTGATTAAGCCATTTTTAGAATATACATAACTTGATTTATACACCTGTTTACAAAATCGTTGAGCTAGTTTCACTACATACAAAATAGTAAAATATTTTTAGCAAAAAAGGAATTAATTAAAGAAACAAAAGAAATTCAATCAAGCTGAACTCAGGCTCATTGTTTCTCTAATCAATTCCTTTTTACTATTTTACTATTTTGTAAAAGGACAACATTTTTGAAAACAGATCTACCGGTATGTACATGTATACAGCAGAGTGTAATTAATAGAAAAGCATGAAATAGTACCAACTTTAAATCGTGCTAATGTACTTTCTATTGTTTTCTAATGTTTCATTAGTGCTATTTACTAATTATTCAAATCATCATGGTTAATTATTAGATTCTACTACTGGAGGAGCTGGGCTGTAACAGCTCATTGATGTTACTGGACTCAGCAGGGGACTTTTATAACATTGGATCTGCAGAAGGAATATCCTTTCTAAGAACCAACCCAGATGTTGTGCTAAAGTTTAGAACACATTTCTGTATGTATATTTTGTTTATAATTTTCATCTTATGTAATATTGTTTTTGAATGTGTTTTATAAGAGTTGCACGCCTCACTGTGTACATATAATCTAATCTTATGTGTATAAAATATGTTAAACTGTACAAAATACTTTTCTCCCAATATATTATTATGCAAATGTTCGGCAACGCCATTCACAGATGTTCCGGTAGATAAGCCGCACCCCCAATTTTAAACGAAAAATTTATGTACGTATGGGTGTTTATGGTATTTTTTTATGTTTGAATCCTTTTTTTTTTATTTCTTTCATGCATATACAGATGCACAAACTAAGAAATACAACCACCAGGATGTTCAACGACTGTTCAATAAGAAATACAGTGAGTTAATGAATATATTATATCACATTATTATTATTATTATTATCCATAATTAAATGATATAGCTAGCCTATACATTTCTATATACTAATTGCATAATATATTGTTTTGGGGTTGAAATTCATAAATCATAGAAGCTGAGACCGCAAGGATGGATGGGAAATCAGTTCATGAACCACATTACATGCATACACCTATTTCAAAAAAGGTTGTCGTAAACATCAGTCCATAGGCGATAGGTTATACGTCGTTCCAAGACCGAACTGCATTATGGTAACAGCTTGAATGGCCCAAAATGTATGAAAGCCTATATGATATCGTACCTATTTCTCCATTTCAACGGTCGACTAAGACACATTTTAATTGAATCAAATTGTTATGAAATATTTCTGGCATACATGCCATTCAAACTGTTACCCATAATGCAGTTCGGTCTTGGAACGATGTATAACCTATCGCCTATGGACTGATGTCCTCGACAACCTTTTTTGAAATAGGTGTATATATATATATATTCAGTGTCCTCATATTTTTGAAAATATATGAGCTGTTTAATTAACTAAGATCCTAAAAGTCTGGATAAAAAGGTCAATGATTTTACAGTGTTATTTTTGGTCATTGCTTTCGTGATTTTCAACCCGACAATGATTATATAGTAGAAAGGAATTAATTAGAGAAACAATGAGCCACAGTTCCGCATGATTGAATTTCTTTTGTTTCTCTAGTTAATTCCTTTATACTATTTTGTATTTTGTAAATGGACAACGTTTTTGAAAACAGGTGTATACAGTCAATTTCATTAAGGTTGTCCAGCTAAAAAGAGATTAACACTACAATAAATGTCACATGTCTCATTCTAGATTCGTTTTGCATGAGTGGAATTTTAATTTCAAAAGCAAACATCACCTCAGTGTGAGAACAGAATGTTAACAATGCCCGTTTTCACAGGCAGAAGTGATTTATGCTTTTGAAATTAAAATTCCATGCACTCAAAATGAATATAGAATGAGACATGTGATATTTATTGTAGTGTTTATCCCTTTTTAGCTGGACAACATTAATGACATTGACTGTTTGTATATATAGAATAAAATACAGTCATTTGCAAAAATTCTGGCTGCTACGAAATATCAATATATCAATATATTGGTTGCATTATGGGTAATTAAATAATCAAAAATTCCCCTTAAATCGGTTTGCCAGCCAAGTTGCTAGAAATATTTAGTATAATGTTTATTTTAGTCTTACGTTTGTTGTTTGTAAATTGTGCTTCATTTAATAAGTTAGGAAACTCAAAATAGTATTATTTAATTACCCATAATGCACCTGATATATTGATATTTTGTAGCGGCCAGAATTTTTGCAAGTGACTGGAGAATAAAATAGATCTTTATTAAACAATAATATTGCAGTATAAGTTGAATTGCATAATTTACACAATTAAATAATAAATAATAGTAATTAATATGTATAATTTAAGTAAAAAAATGTTTAAAAAAATATGATTCGATATTATAAATACTATATTCTAAGTAATAATAATAATAATAAACTTTAAAAAATAAATGTTAGTAATATATTATATATGCAGAATAAGTGGTTGAAGGCTTGCAACTTCTAACTGTCCAATTTTATTAAAATGTTTAATGGGAGGACTTGACCCAGGTGATCCCACTGAGGGTTTGAAACCCTGTTTAGGATTGCTAAATATGTATATTTAATGATAACAATTGATTAACATACCCTATTTAGGGCAGAGAGGCCAAAAACCATACTCTCTCCATTAGCACCAAAATATCCTAAAAATTGATTTCATTCATTCATTTATTTATTCGTTCATTCATTCATTCATTCAATTATTTATCTATCTATCTATCTATCTATCTATCTATCTATCTATCTATCTATCTATCTATCTATCTATCTATCTATCTATCTATCTATCTATCTATCTATCTATCTATCTATCTATATCTATCTATCTATCTATCTATCTATCTATCTATCTATCTATCTATCTATCTATCTATCTATCTATCTATCTATCTATCTATCTATCTATCTATCTATCTATCTATCTATCTATCTATCTATCTATCTATCTATCTATCTATCTATCTATCTATCTATCTATCTAGTTCCTGTTCATTGCCTTTTTGGCATTGTAAAATATTTAAGAATACATGTATGTGATTTTGACATGTAATCTTTAACAAGTTTTCTAAAATTTAACTAGGTGAGGCAGTAAACAAGCCTGGTTCCCGTGTGCCATATCAAAAGGGTGGTTTCACAGTTGAAAATCTACCACCAGGAATAGTGTTTAAAAGACCTTACAACTATGGTAGCCGACAGGCTAAAGCCATCATGGAGGTACAAGAGGACATTAGGTTTGTCTTGGTGAATGAAGGTGCCAACGTACCTCAACAGCAGCATTTGGAACCTGATCCCCTATCAAGTAATACCCATCCTGTCAACAGCCACCAGCCACTGAGCATGATACAATCTGTACTAACTAAGATTGCTGGTAAGAATGTTGCTGAAGCTGTCTTGGCTGCTGCCAGCAACCATATTATAACTGAGGATGAAGTAGAGGTGACGGATCTGCGATTGACACAAGAAGACCGACTTATTTTATGGACCCATTGTTCAAATTATTTTGATCTAGATGCTTGGTCAGCAGTGGGTCATAACATTAAGGTAGCTACTGAACACAAAGGGATAATTCTTCCTGTGTACACTGAGGCAGAGGATGAACACTTCTGGCTATTCTATTGTCCTTCCCTTGCGAAATGGATTCCCAGAAACCTTGGAATTCCTAGGAATTCCTAGGAATTCCTAGGAATTCCAAATAATTCCAAGTCATGCAAATTAGATTGAACTGAAAACCTTGGAATTGCTGGGAATTTTTTGAGAATGCTTTCACACCAACTTGGAATTGTTTGGAATTCCTAGGAATTCCAAATAATTCCAAGACATGCAAATTAGGTTGAACTGAAAACCTTGGAATTGCTGGGAATTTTTGAGAATGCTCTAAAACCAACTGAGAATTGTTAGGAATTCTTAGGAATAACCCATGGCCAATAATTCAAAGACTGAAAAGAAAACTTTTGAGAATTGGTTTTTAAAATTCTTAGGGATGTCTACAAGCGCAAAGCCCGCTACAAGTCTTCAAAATACCGTATTAAAAAAAAATGTCCGGCAGTCAAAATATATTTCATGATTTTCAAGGAATCATCTTAGCTGATTAAATTCAAATTCTCCTTTGAAGTTTGTTATTTTTTCAATTGAAATGTTTGCCTTTATTTTTGCTACGAAAGACGCCTGACGAGACACTTAGGAAATTTCACAGCAACTTTGTATGGCCGAGGGAGTCTAGTTCCAAGCTCCATATTTGGAGCATATCCCCTGCAGAGCTTCACTCTGATTGGCTACTGACACGGTTTTGAATTCTTGTGACCCGCCATGTTGTTAACATAAACGTGTAGTGGAAACTATTAGTCGAATAATCACTCTTTTCTTCAACTAAATCCCTGGAGAACGACATGGAACAATTGACATGTGTTGCAGAGTGTTATTTCTTGACAAATATGCGGTGAAATACAAGAAATTGTGCTGAATTCACAAGGTAAGATTCGATTCTATACTTTAGGTCATGAAGCCATTCAAATGTAGCCAAAACGGCCTGATTTACAGTAGATCAGATCAAAGTATTCTTAGATAATGAACAAACCAATACTTTGTTGAAATACTTTGCTTACAACAGAACATATTAAGACTGTTTTTCTCTGATTATGAATGCCGATTAAGTATTAATTTCGCAAATGAACCAGTCGAGAGTTCAACAGCAATGATTTTTAACTTTATACTTAAATAATACTCACTGAAAGAGATTTGAACAGTGGTTTTAATACCTGAATCTACATTAGCTTACACAGCTCAAGAAACTACGTTGTATAGAAGTATTCTTACATTGTATTTCAGTTCTGAGTGCTTTCAGTTATTAATGCATGTACTGTATGCACTGATCAATATTAAGTTATTGAGCTTTCCTGTGATCCTTCCATAACAACTAACAATATTCTCTGGTAGATTATGATGATATGCTTTAAAACTTTTATGTTTTTCTTCAATAGAATGAAGCATAACAAATCCAATAAAGTCATTATGGTGGTGGACATTATAGTCAAGAGGTCAACAAAAAGCTAAGAGAACTGACATCAGTCTGTACAAAATAATTCAAAAAGTGATTTCGATAGCATTGAATCCAAGTGAATGCCTTCTAATAATTTTATTGTATTTTTTATGTCAATGAAAATATATTTATACATGCAGGGAAATTAATTCACATTAAATTTCTGCTTTTAATCACTGGTTTCTAGCTTTTTTTTATATGCATTCTTACAAATTCCCATTTATTCCTAAGAATTCCCAAGTATTCCTAGGAATTCCTAGGAATTCCTAGGAATTTTGGGCCATATTGAATCACTGGTAGAGATTTGGAATTCCTAGGAATTCCTAGGAATTCCAAAGCTGATATTTTTATGTTTGGAATTCCTAGGAATTCCTAGGAATTCCGAGTCCGAATTACCGTGAAAATTCACACCATTATTCCTAGGAATTCTTAGGAATTCCTAGGAATTCCTAGGAACAAAATCCTAGGAATTCCTAGGATTATCCTAGGAATTCCTAGGAATTCCAAGGTTTATTTCGCAAGGGTTCTACCCCCCTGGGAGAGATTTTAAAGCCCAAACAAGGCAAGGCCAAGCTACAAGGATATTGGCTAAATCTTGACAATAATTATTCCTCAACGTATGGACTTCTTCTGCCCGACGTCCCTGATGCTCAACAAGAAATTCAGTTTCGTTGGATTATTAAGTGTGACCATGGGCCAATTTATTTAGAGCACTTTTTAGAGGTGAAAGAAGGAGTTCAGTTTATTATGCCTGACCTTTTTAAAAACTGTATTCTAGAAACCTTAAAAAAAGCTAATTTTATTTAAATAATGTAACCATAATATATCTCTTTGAATACTTGTTCAACTTTTATTGTGCATGCACAATCTTATGATGTAAGTGTAATTATAAAACACCTTTATATACAAGACAGTATAAAATAATAGACATTCCATAACTCCTCTGATCTAAGAAACTAACTGTTGTAAAAATATGTCTTTGGAATTGTATTTGGAATATCTCATTTATTATCATTGGAGTAAAATAGTTTTACTTTTAAAACTCTTGAAATATTTATTACCGACTCTTGTGTCTATTTGACTATTTTACACACTAGCTATTAGAGTGGTTTTACTTAATCCGTGAAATAAAATTTAATAGTTAGTATCTAATAGTCAAAAGTAAACAAAGGAACAGAATGGAATTAGGATATGTGTGTTAAATACACCTGTTTTCAAAAACGTTGCCCATTTACAAAATACAAAATAGTAAAAAGGAATTATCAGAGAAACAATTTGCTAGTTTACTATTTTGTATTTTGTAAATGGGCAACGTTTTTGAAAACAGGTGTATCTATTTCACAGGTTAAATTAAATCATTCTAGTTTTCGTTTCAAATAGAGTGATTCCAATAAACCTGGGCACTACTAATTAGCTGTCAGTGTTTATTAGTTGCAAAGGAACAAAAGAAAACAAAAGAGTGAGTGTCTAATAGTGTGTATTGGTGTAGTTAGTAATGCCCAGGAATGCCCAGGTTTATTGGAATCACTCTAAGATGTATAGAAATCAATCCTTGGTTTTAGTAAAAAGGAAGGGCTGTTTCCCCTGGGGGGAGGACGATCCCATATAAAGAGTGGTGGGGATATGGTCGTAGGTGATACATGTAATAATAATATATATTTCAAAACTTGACAATAAATCCTAAAAGGTATCAGAATATTGACCTTGTGGGCATGGCACCAATTCATTTTTACATGTACCCCTACAAGGTACCAATTCTAAATTTGTTATTTATTTATTTATTATATATTGTATCAGCGATTTGAAGAGGTTCATACAGGAACGAAACTAGCCATCGCTATTTGATCTTTGTAGTGCGCGAAAGATAGATAAATACTAAAAAGAATATGAAGCTATATATTTTTAAATTAATATATTTTAAATTTAATATATTTTTAACTTAATTTATTTTTAATTTAATATATTTTTAACTTAATTTATTTTTAATTTAATATATTTTAATTTAATAGAGTGATAGCACTTAACCCGTGAAACAGATATTAGCCAAGTAGATATTACTAGACACTAATTCCATTGTTTTATTTTGTTTTGATTTGACTATTAGTCACTAACTATTAGATTTTGTTTCACGGTTTAAGTGCCAACACTATATTTTAAATTTAATATATTTTAAATTTAATATATTTTAAATTTAATATATTTTAAATTTAATATATTTTTAATTTAATATATTTTTAATTTAATATATTTTTAATTTAATTTATTTTTATTTTAATATATTTTTAACTTAATTTATTTTTAATTTAATATATTTTTAATTTAATTTATTTTTAATTATATATTTTTTTAATTTAATTTATTTTTAATTATATATTTTTTTAATTTAATTGTTTTTTAATTTAATTGTTTAATTAATAATTAATATTATAATTTATTAATTATATTTTATAAATTATTATTATTATTATTATTATTATTATAATTTATAAATTATTATAATAAATTAATAAATTAATTTTTAATTGATCCCAGTAATTATAATTACTTGTAAAGCGCTAATGGACTTTACGGAATTAGCGCTATAAAAATAAAACTTATTATTATTATTATTTAAAAAATGAAAAATAAATTATTTAATTCTCCACTTTCCTTCTCCTATTTCTCTTTACTTCCATATATGTATGGATTAAATTGCATTTGCCGCCCATAAAAACGATACAGAGAAGATTAGCAAGAATTAATGTCACTGTGCAATATTATTACATTCAGGAGCCCCTGTTACATTGTATTTTGCATTGCTTACTAAATTAATTGGAACGATACAGAGAAGATTAGCAAGAATGTTATTACATTGTATTTTGCATTGTTGCTTTGTTTTAGATAATATAATGTTGGTCATACTGATACCTGTTTAACTTAAACAGGTATCAGTATGACCAACTAGTTTTATATTGTAAAATAATGTTATACAGTTTGCTGAAATGCAGCGCATGCGTATCCATACAAATTACCACCATAGTGAAAATACATATATTACCTACAGTTTTTAACAATATTATACTTGAGTAATTATGAATTACCTACATCAAGAAACAAGAGAATTAACAAAGTGAAACCCTACTAGTTTGAATGAAAGTAATAATAATAAAGTCATCGCTGACCGCAATTTTATCACGCCATAACTCAGGTAGTTTAAATTGAATTAGTCAAAAAAAACGTTCACAGTGTTTTAATTAATATAATGTTGTCCATACATACAGAAATTAAAAGCATTTGGTTGGAGTACAATTTTTATAGCTCGAGTTAAACCAAAATCAGTTGCATAATCACTACGCATGCGCATTGTTATTGTAAAGTTATTGTTTTGTTCTTGTATTGCATTGTATTATGTATTGTATTGTATTTTAGTTGTATCAGTTGTAAAGTGCTTTGTAAGTTGTTCATGTAAAAGCGCTATATAAATAAAGTTATTATATTATTGTATTGTATTGTATTGTCTCTGACTTTGAAGCCGTTTATAATTATTATTGAAAAATATTTTTTCAAACAGACGTTTCGGTCTCTGACCAGAGACCTTCTTCTACTACATTTTTATGATTCTCACCATAAAGGATCAAGATATCATACCGACGTCTCAAAATAGTACGTGTTTCGGACCTCTTCTTCTTCTTATTACGATCAAAAGCAAGCAAAAGCAAGTAAAATTAGGAACCAACACATATAATACGATATACAAAAAATATACAAACTGCTCTAACTTCCGCGCATGCACAGTTAATCCAACTAATCTTAGTGCATCGACGTCTTATACCAAGCTACACATCGTGTGAAAGTTTCATCTTAATAGCTTGTAAAACAACGAAGTTACACAACTTTACCATATTCCCAAAACCAAGTGATATATGATCTAGTGTTCCTACAGTATATAGGCATGGATTTCAATGACTAAGGACAAAAAATATACAAACTGCTCTAACTTCCGCGCATGCACAGTTAATCCAACTAAACTTAGTGCATTGACGTCTTATACCAAGCTACACATCGTGTGAAAGTTTCATCTTAATAGCTTGTAAAACAACGAAGTTACACAACTTTACCATATTCCCAAAACCAAGTGATATTAGGTATAAACAAGGGTTTCCCGAGAAAGCTTCGAATTCTTGGCCATGCATGGGTAAGGCGGAAACAGCCAATTCAAGTAAAAAGAAATGGACTATTCGGTCGCCCGGCCAACCAAGACCTATCGCTATATACATCAAATGCTCTGCCAGTAAAGTTCAGATACTACTGTACTACGTATACCATGAGTATACTTTTTTCAGCATGGTACTGATACTGGACGTGTATTGCCTGCTCAACTAGTTTTTATCGCGCGGCAAAAGTAACCGTTTCTCAAAAACTCCTTCATCAATTACTTACTTACTTACGTTCTTTCGTACGTACTTGCGTACGTACTTGCGTACGTACTTGCGTACGTACTTACGTACGTACTCTCGTACACGCAAATTACGTACTCGTACTCACGTACGTACTCACGTACGTACTTTCGTAGTACGTACTCACGTACGTACTCACTACGTACTTACGTACGTACTTACGTACATACGCACGTAAATACGTACGTACTCACTACGTACTCACGTACGTACTTTCGTAGTACGTACTCACGTACGTACTCACTACGTACTTACGAACGTACTTACGTACGTACTTACGTACATACGCACGTACTTACGTACGTACTCACTACGTACTCACGTACGTACTTACGTACGTACTCACGTACGTACTTTCGTACGTATTCATGTACGTACTCACGTACGTACTCACTACGTACTTACGTACGTACGTACATACGTACGTACTTACGTACTTACGTACTTACTTACGTACTTACGTACGTACATACTTACGTACTTACGTACGCACCTACGTACGTACTTACGTACGTACTTACGTACATACTTACGTACGTACTTACTTACGCACGTACTTACGTACGCACACTCACTACGTACTTACGTACTTACGTACGTACTTACGTACGTATTCACGTACTTACTTACTTACGCACGTACTTACGTACGTACTTATGTACGTACTTACGTACTTACGTACGTACTTACGTACTTACGTACTTTTACGTACGTACTTACGTACGTACTTACGTACGTACGTACTTACGTACGTACGTACTTACTTACTTACGTACATACGTAGGTACTTACGTACTTACGTACGTACATACGTACTTACGTACGTACATACGTACTTACGTACGTACCTACGTACGTACCTACGTCCGTACATACGTACGTACTTACGTACACACTTACGTACGTACTCACGTACGTACTTTCGTACGTACTTACTTACGTACGTACTTACTTACTTACGTACATACGTAGGTACTTACGTACTTACGTACGTACATACGTACTTACGTACGTACATACGTACTTACGTACGTACCTACGTACGTACCTACGTCCGTACATACGTACGTACTTACGTACACACTTACGTACGTACTTACTTACGTACGTACTTACGTACGTACTCACTACGTACTTACGTACGTACTCACGTACGTACTCACGTACGTACTTACATATACTCTTCCTCAGTCGCCGCTCGGCCGTTACACTCTCTCGCTAAGGGACTGTTGGTTGCGTTATTCTGATTGACTGGTAGATCTGATCTACTTATCTAGGTTCTTATTGGTTGATTAGGACGACCGTTGGTTGCATTTTCAAATGGCAGAATAGTTCCAAATGATTGTTATTCAACGCTCGTAGGGATAACTTCTCAAGTACCACGGATAAATTAATTAATTAGGAGATTCCCAAAGTCCTTTGCGGTCGTCAGCTTCTTGCTTGTTGCTTTCGGCCCGGACAACGATATTTGGAATAGGTGTACATGCATGTGTAGCCGCGTCGAGTTTCACAAAAACGTGAATCCTTCTCTATTGTATTAAGAAAGTAACAAATGTAAATTCAACCCATGATCCTTCACTGGAGTTGAACCAGTTCCAAGTTTGTTAAGCTTGGAGAACCATCAAGGATTGTGAGTGGGTTGATTACAAGGTAAACCATAGACACTTTCACAGGACTACATGTATAATTTATATTCTCGGTTTTCACGTGGACGTCATCAAAAAGCCCCATGAGGAGAATTATTAAAAAGTATTATTATATTATTAACTGAAAGTATGCGTACTGGCCGGTGGACAAAGAAAAAACACCAGTTGATACTTAAAGTGACGAATCGAAGCTCAGTATATAATGAATGCTCGCTCGGATGCAAGTTTGTGCAGACGCATGAGTAGGCGTGTTCGTGACTTTTCTGTTAGTCTCTTTTTTGCGCTGTGAAACGTGGCGTCGGCCTCTGTCCATCGTTTCCGAACACCATTCTGTTTTTCAATATTTGTTAGGGTCTTTTCATTCCTATTAAAACGAATACATATAGCTACTATCTTGTATCTTGCATCATATGTACGGTGTTTGTTGATTGTTTTTCTTATTTCAAGTGCTTCAATTAACTTTACGCTCTTTGGGGAATTTGATGTTAGGGTGCAGTATTTTCCATCTAATTATGAAAATGGCTGTTGTAGGCAGGTTTCTCTGGCATTATAACTCAGTACATTGTTATTACTATTCCCAGGACAACACATCTATTTACTGTATTGTAATTATTAAGCATTTTGTTTAATCAACCAATACCACTGGGTACTGTTTCACTATTCAAATGTAAGTTATTTAGAGAGTGATTTTCAGTTTAAAAACTATATACACTGATGAAGCCTTCACCGGCGAAAACCGTACTGAATTACGCGTTTGTCGTCTATTTCTTTTGCCGAACGAAGTTAAATACTTTAAATGCATTTATTACAGGCATGGGCATCCAATAACTGTTCTTCATATTATTATTATTATTATTATTCGTATTAAGTTTCTATAATATAAATAATTTAGAAGGTTTAGAAAAGTAAAGATCAAACCTGTTTAGTTTTCGTTTGGTAATCCAAGAGTGTTTTTCTCCTCATCAAGCGTGACCCGTTAAATCATTTATATAAATAATAATCTATAATTAAAAAAATAAATAAGCAATGCATGGCCACTTCATATAGTCTAGACTTGGCCAGCACCAAGGAAAAGTTTTTGTACCCGTAACGTTTTGGAAGATCTCCAATAAGTTCGACATACTCCTTCGTCCAATTCTTTCGCAAAGAACATGTTGACAGCAACAAACAAACAACCTTTCATAACAATTGTAAACAAAAATATACAATTCAGAATCAATAGATACAGAATAAACGTTTGATAAAGCAAATCCATTTCCCTGCAAGAACTGCTCCTGCACACTAACTACCATTCCTCTACTTGGTAGAACTGCGTTTAGTTCCTGTTGCATCCACTCTTGAATTGGGAGAAGTTCAGTAGTTACTTAAAAAGATCAAATGAAAAAAAGTTGATTAACAAAACTATTCCATAGAAGACACACCGTAGACACACAGAAGAAATCAAACAAACAAGAAACATATATCTCAGATTCCCCGCGGCAAACATCATGCGCAGTCCTGGGATGGACTACTCCTGTACCAGGGGCACGTGCCAGGGGTGGGAAATGGTATTAAGTGGTTCACCTCTATTAAGCGGTCAGTTGGCTATTTCCAGAGGGTTACGCCGTAATAGAAGGTTGCGCTGTTTTCTTCGTATGATCTATACTTTGCGACGGGCATTTTTGGAGTCATATTACATCAATGATGCATGAATAGGGGGTACCCAAACCCCCAAAACTGCTCCACCACGATTATGGTGGTGATTCCATCAGAGCGGAAACGAAGTAAGAAATAGATACAAGATGGTTGTTAGAAAAAAAAAGGGTGCATAGGCCAGATACAGGAGCTCTTTGCAATCTCTCTCCATCTCTTCAGTGCTAGCCTTTCCGAGAGCAATTTGACCGCGTCCAGCAGCACCTTGAAGAGAAAGACCTAATTGTGCAAAGTTTTGAATTAAATATGGATAGATACATTGGTTGATTAGTAGAAAAGCGCTAACTCACCCAGTTCCCATAGAAAAGGAACAATTTATAGAATTACCCTGCCACCATATTCAAAATCTTTATCAGCGGCAGTCTTTGGAAACGACGCAAAACACACAATAGAGTCTTTAATTATGCAAATAAAATGGACAGGGTATTCAACATTTTAAAACATGTTACCCATTTTCCTGATAAGTTCTCTTCCATAATGCAGAAGTCCAACACTTAGATAGTCTATCGGTTTTTGTTGACTCATCTCTTTTGTTATCCTCTGAGAAGTCTCGGAGGAATTTTTGCCCACAGACGTTCTGTCCCTTCACCATCACACATTCACCCAATACCGGCTGTTCGTCTGGGGCTAAATGAAACCCTACGGAATCATATTAATAAGGTGACTGTACACAACTGACCATTTGATTAATGTTTTTGGGCAATCACAATAACAACTCTCCTCCTTCCCTTGATTTCTTGAAATGAGCAATAAGCAGAAAAACTATTTATGCATGTCATTTCATTATACATGTACCTGACAAGAAGATTTGTGTCCATAAACAGTGAAACAATAGGGATTGCCAAGGGCACTTCTTGCCAGACCAGCAAGTTTGTGATTATTCTAACAACGAGAGAACAAAATAAGTAATGTTATTATACCTATACATCATGACATGTACATATAAACTTTATTACCACCTTAGACTTAAAACAAAACAATAACCCCTTCAATGTGCTTATCCAGGAAGCAGTGCGATGTAGTACATACCGACAAGCTTGATATTTGGGCAACCAGCGATTCCTTATCCGTTGCATCTCATAAACAGGAATATGCAATTCCTATACACAATGCAATAAACAAAACTTCTCCGACACATATTCATAAATTTGCTCAATTTAAACGGAAGATGTGCTATTATAATGATTATACATGTAGGTTGGTGTCCACATTACAGCGCCTGGGGGACTCTGTTTGTATACATGTGAGTAGGTGCTAATAAAACTGTATATGATATTATTATTATTATTATATACACTTCGATTGCAGAAAGTAACGTTTATAATCTATCATCTATCTAAGTTGTAGTACATGTATATAATTTATACAAATTATATACATTGTAAACTATCTAATGAGACTGCAACATGTTTTAAACATTGATCAAATACAAACTGTCTTGAGCACACAAACTAGTGATGACAATTATTGTGTTGTCATTGTTTGGATGCGATAGTAATATAAAATTGATGATTTCTGATATATTAGAAGAAAATAAGTGATGTTTCCACACTTTGCATATCATTAGGATATGTGTGTATTCATTAGATATTTGTATAAATGTATACTACCTTAAGGGACAACTGCAAGTAGCATCAGTCTATATATAACCTTTCACCATGCTTAATGCTTAGGAAAAGCCTTGGAAAATCATGCTGCCACACCCTTCCAAAAATTCCTTTTCATCCCCCCCAAAAAGTTTATTCTTGCCTTGGGAACGGAGAGCTGGTTAGGACCTCCCCTCTGCATGAAACTGACTACCAGTCCTTAAGAGAAATGTATACAGGTATATGTTATATGAAATTATGTGAAATATAATGTGTATATACTGCTGATTAGAAGGCTGATTAATAGGACAGAGACACACTCAGAAACAAATCACGAGATATAGATCTACAAAGTTGTATATGTAGTGTACATACAGCTGCCCATTATGTAACCACAATATACCAATGGTCTACATTTACTTAGCACCATGTTCTGCATATTATCACACTCACATGGTCTAACATGGCTAGCACCAGCTGTGTTCATTGTAATTGTTGACAAAAATTGTCAACATCATCCTGGTTCAGCAAAGAAGAAACATTTTGATTGTTTTGGCATTCCAAACTCCTTCTGCCTTGTGCTTTCTTCCTTGACAACCCAAAGCATGCATTTCCATGCTTTCAATAAGCAACTCCTTCTGTCTTCAATGTAATAATAAATATAATTAATAACAGCAATGTTGAGGCTAGTACATGTTAGCTTTTGCTGATGTGGCACTCTAATTAAAAAGTGAATGAATATGCATAACAACAGAATTGGACCAATAGTTGTTACAAATAATTATTGCAACAAACGTTTGGCAAGAGGGCATTTGTTCTTTCCAATGAATAACTCAGGACAGGTCCTTTAATAGCATATATATTAACTGGTGCTGAAAAATCTGAATAAAAGATTTGTAACTATACATTTATTTGTAAAAAGAAAGAACTGATGCCAGTGTTTTCTATCTTCATAGTTCAAAGCCTGATCTAAGATTGCCTGTTTTGTTGGCAAACAACAGCGTAAACAACAGCATACTAGCGATCAGGTACATTTAGCTCTTCCGTGACAACCCAATGATTATTACTGACGTCAGACAAAAAGCGCTTTCGAATTGAGTTTAGACCGTG